>OX457040.1:46160259-46162759 GCA_949752735.1 Lumbricus terrestris
TGATAGGGCCAAAAAGATTACAGAAGAACATCACGTATTCAGCAGACCTGTCTTAGTCTTTGCTCAGCGATTATTATAATATTACTGCCAGGCAGTCGCTGCAGCAATGACTGCTATCTTGCATTAATGTCGAATATGATCTGAGAACTTTGAGCGTTTGGGGATTAGCGGTTAGCAACGACATTTCACATAATCTTTAATTAAAAGTTTTGGTACGGCGTTTTCATATGTCGCAGAATTGTATAATGAAGGATAAAAATGTAGGTTTAGAAATCTTATTCTTCTTGTAGATGATTTAAGTTTTACTATCAGACTCATCAGGGTTAGAATTGCGAGGTTGGGATGGTAAATCCCCCATTCTTTCTTAGGACTTCACAGTAAAGTCTTCTTTGCAACCCAGCGCTATACATGGATCTGAACCCCAGCTATGCTTGTATTCAATTCTTATAATACTGTGACTAGCATTAACGAGTTCTGCCACTCTATACCTCAGCTAGTGCAAAATGCCGTCATTTATCGTAGAAATCGTTCATTCTGCACGAGCTAAATAAATAGTTAACACATTGCATAGGTCTATACTATTAAACGTTTCCAGTAAAACCCTTCTGGAGAGAACTGTAAACGCTGTGTAGAAAAAACAAACCGCCCGTGGCAAAGAGAGGAGGCAAACAATTCTAGGCATAGATAAAGCCAGCCATTGACAGGACATTGTGTTGCACTGACAATGCTTGTGCGAAGCGAAAGCAATAGAAACGGCACACTGCACAGTTTAAAAGACAAACCGGAACGTGGTTAGAATCGTCATCTTGTGGTTTTTTCTAGAAGTGGTTTCTTTTCGTTCACCGTGAACAGTCAAATTATAGAGAAGACTTTGACTCAGTTGAAAAGATAGTTCAGAGAACAAATTTAAAATCGAAAGTCGCTTTATTGCTGAAGTTCACGAAGTATAGGATAATTCTTCAGTCGGTATGCGGACGGGTTTCAACCTCGGACGATTCATCCCCGGACGGTTCATCCCGGACAGTTCATCAAGTGGACGGTTCATCTAAGGACGTTTCATCCCCGGACGGTTCATCAAAGGACGAAAATTTAAACCTATGAAACTCGGAATTAGGCCTAGGTCTACATAGATCTAACAAAAATAGCAATTAAACCTATAGAACTTGGAATTAAATCGATTTAATAAAAGAGCACTTAAGCATATAAAGCTTGGAATTAAAAGCTCTAAAATAAATAAATGTTATGTTAAGAAAAACTCGTCAATAGGTTAGTCTGCAATGCTAATTGTGCGACAAGCTGGCAGTTGCACGAAGATATAATCAACACCCTGTTCAGTGTGTTCATTGGCATTTGTACTGTGGCGTGCAGACATTTGAATTTGAACAATGACCAATCGAACGTACAACACTAGACAGCAGACACTTTAACAGGCGATGATGGAACAATAGAACAGGTGACAATTCACCGGGACGTCATAGGCTTATTACCATGCCGACTAATCACATTAATCACATTAAACGAATATATATATATACTAATAAACAATTCATATTTTATTCTAAAAGGACCGTTCGGGGATGAATCGTCCGGGGTGAAACATCCTAGAATCCCATATTAATACTGTACTGAGCTGTGATTGCAATAAAGTTCTTCGAATGTTTATGGAACGAAAAAATATGTTTAGACCTAGGTTGAGTCTCAGTTTAAAAGTGGGAACAAAACGGACGGTGGCTTGTCTAGCTTCGCTTGGTCAACTATTGCCATTCAAAGCAGCACCGAGACTGTCTGTTCGTCTGTTTGTCTGTCTGTTTGTCTGTTTGTCTGTCTGTTGCCGGAGCAGCAAGTAGTGGTTCTTCTCTATTCTATTCCCACAGGACGCACCTGATGGCGGGAAATTGCACTGAAAGAAAGACTGGGTGTATACTGTATAGGCTATAATGCCTTGGAAAGAACGCAAGCCGGTTGGAAGGAGTAGCGTCTACACACGTCGGTGGATGTCACTCGGTTACCTTAGGGAGAACAACGAATAGGAATTGGAAATTGCTTGGATTCTTCTGGATGCCAATTAGTGCTTTCGATCAAGGCAAATAACTGCGGGATAAACAGTGCAGCGTACAGAAATAGAAGGCAGAACGTTGGACAGCGAGACAGACCGGCAGGCAGGCAGACAGACAGACAGGCAGGCAGACATACAGACAGACTGAGCTGCGTGGCGAATGATAATTTCGGCACATAGGTTGTTCTAAATGTTTACTAATTCAAACATGAAACTGTTCGCAGTGTTGGTTTTCCTACTGCACTTCACAAAAGCTTTGTTAGAACAACTCACAAAAGCTTTGTTAGAACAACTGTATACCATTTCGTCGACTAAGGTATAGGATGGATAAAGACTCACAATGATCATAATGACGGGTCGATATCTGTGGAAAAATTCACAATTATTGGAAGCTAAGCATTAATCATGCAGAGATAAGTGTGCGCTCAATGACTATATGGATCG
>OX457040.1:46167759-46490259 GCA_949752735.1 Lumbricus terrestris
ATGGTGGGGTCTGGCTAGTGGATTGGACAAATCCCGTCTTGAGGGCCTCATGAACAAACTCAGACGAGCCGGCTACTTACATCCTGATACACTTGCAGCAGAAACTTTAGCTCAAGAGGCTGATAAGGTGCTTTTCAAAACTGTTCTGGGAAACGAACTTCATGTCCTCCGTAACCTCTTTCCACTACAACGTGATCCATTATATAACTTTAGGGAAAGGGCTCACAATTTCATCCTCCCCAATAAAGACTCGTTAAACTTTATTCCAAGAATGTTATTCAAAAACATGTACTAACTATTTTGACCATAAGCTTTAAGCAGCCATACTGTTAATGTAAACCTACAGCGTTCTGTCTGTTGTTTATTGAATAAAACGAATATACATAATCAGATGCTCCATGCGCTGCACGTGTTGCTGTTGCAACAGGAGCCCGTTGGATGGCGCTTCCGTTCTGTCAGAGCAGAAGATGTTGCCATGGCAGCCACTGTATTATGGAAGACCAGTGGGGCATTGGAGGTGACTGAACTTCTTGTATTCTGCGAGACAAATTAATGCATTCCTATAAACATCGTATCATTGTCCAACGTATAGAAATATTCTTAGATAAAAAATAGCTATTGATGTCGTTCGTTAGCCAGGGAAAGGAAATTCGACATCTTATAGCGTCATTTCTATAATATATTCTGAACACGTGAGAAGTTTACAGAGAAGCAATAAAGCGATGCATTTAATAGACATGCGACACGAGACAGAAGAAGATAGGAATGATGAAAGGAACAATGAGAGGAACAATGAGAGAAATGATGAGAGGAACAATGAGAGGAACAATGAGGGGAACAATGAGAGGAATGATGAGAGGAATGATGAGAGGAACAATGAGAGGAACAATGAGAGGAACAATGAAAAGAACAAGAAGAGGAACAAGGAAATGAGTAGAATCGAATTAATTGAACTACACAAAGGTAGACTGCAATCATCATCCTCTTCTTCCTCGTCCTCGTCCTCCTCCTCCTCTTCTCCATCATCATAATCATGATTGGCGTACTCCCTTCTTAGAGCGTGATTCCGTTTCCACTTCCATTGCAAATTTGCAATCCTTTCTCCAGTTCTTACCATAAGCTCGTCGCCAGGCTGCGTGACGCCCCACGTTCGCTGAATGGAGATCTCTACCAGACGAGTTCATGTCTGCCTTGCTCGTCCGACAGATCCTTATCATTCATTCATTCATTCATTCATGCATGCATTCATTCATTCATTCAATCATTCGTTCATTCATTCATTCATTCGTTCATTCATTCGTTCATTCATTCACTCATTCATTCAACAATATATATGGAATCCATGAATGTGACTCCTCACTCCATTCCGAAAAAGTGAGTTTTTAGGCAACCGCATAGCCTAATTACTGCAACAGAAAGCGTCACAAACTATCGCAGACTGAATTTCAGGGTTTAAAGCGGCACACCTTGATTAGGTTCAGTTCTAGATTTCGATGCAGGTGACATTTTTCACAGCTAGTTTGACATAATTAAGAATGATCAGATGTGAAGCAAGCAAAACAAGTTGATTAGGTTTCATTGTGACCTGTTTTCATACACACGCGTGAATACTTATATAGTAGAAGGAGTGCGCATGCGTGTAGAGTACTAATGCGCTTCTAATGGATCCATTACACGAGAGACGGATGACTTGCTGGTCGAGCTATTATAGGCAGATCGCCTGCAGTAGATAATTTACCGGTCGTTATATATTTGTACATAGGCTATACTATCATATATATATCTATATATTTATATATATGCATATGTTATATACTTACTATTATATAAAGAAGACTGTGTCATCTCAAACCACCTTACATTAAAGCATTCCCGCAAATAGGCCGTTTCGGCAGTTCATCGATATGTCGTGTGCGCATGCGCAGTGGGTAGGGTCGAGCTCTAGCATAAACATCTTATAGTTACTGGGTCTATCAGAATTGCAAAAGACACAACACGCGTGATACCAAAGCTTCTTTCTTTTCACATTCATTGATTTTTAGTCTATGATTCCGGCAAAATTTTCTTAAAGCATCGACATTCCAACGCTTTAATTCATCTAAAACCATTAGCATCCTTCACTTTTAATGCAAATTTCTGAAGAAGTATAGAATTAAGTCACTGGGGTGTAGAAATAGGTCAGTGAGATGTCGAACCCGCTTATTATTACTGACGACTGTAGGCTATGCATGATGTTGCGAAGAATATTTATGTAAACATAATTTAGATTTTAGAAGCTCTAGTATAGCAGCAGTAGCCCAAATGGTAGCAATTGCAATAATAATTACAATTGCCATTATCATCTTTGCTATTATTATGCTCCTTTTTACTATTAGCAATTTAGACTACATCGCACAAGTTTTTTAAACCGCTGGATAATAACAACCAAGCCTCAATCATTCTAAAATATCCAGACATTTAGCCCACTGAGATAGTCTACGATGTATGAAGGAACTAATGTAGTAAAACGCTTGGGTTTCGAATGGTAAATTACAGAAAAGTCCTCTATGCATTCATGATGAACTGTCACAGAGACTTGTAGCGCCCTCTGCCTCTAACCGATCCGGGAATTTCAGACTTCTCGCCGACATGTATGCGTGCATAGACAGGCGTAGATCTATACTATAGTCTACACCCAAACATATACAATATACATTGCATACAGCCAGAATCGATCGGCAGAATAGTCCGAATAAATCTTTCTTGTTACTTTCCTGTCATGGCTGTTTTAAATGTAAATCTTCGAGAATTTCTCAGCGCCCACAAAAGCCACGTCAGGGAGACCAGCTTACTCACCTTATTCACCATAGTTATAGTCGCAACTGTTGCATGTATGCTGATGAGCCTTGAAGCTATAATTATGAGGTATTTCGATCCAGAACAAGGATTAGGAAAAAGGAGAAAGAAATTAAATGGAGAGCGATAAATGATGCTGCGGTGAACTTAGCTCATAGTCTCGACAGTTGCCAAGTGAACGGTCTCTGTATATAACATGTAGGTGCAGATGCGGTCATTGATAGAACTAGATGAATAATCTGCTTGAATTCTGCTGTTATTAGCTTTACCAAAGTATCGAATTTAAAGTCATGTATCGACTATCAACTGCGACATGTTGATGCCGTTGCAGTGAACAACTCTGTAGTGCACAACTCCGCAGTGCACAACTCTGCAGTGCACAACTCTGTTGATGTCCTAAGGCGGCGCTGTATAAATGCTGCATTCATGTGTTTCGAGGATTAGACATTCGACGACGACGAAGACGAAGTGTAGCTGTTGCTGATGGTCCGGTCGCCAAACCCATGCAATCAGGCGATGAGGGCAGAACAATAATGGCACAGGAACACAGGACCCGTCTGTCTTCCAGTTGATGCTGTTCCGGCTGAGGAGGAGGAGGAGGAGGAGGAGGCGGTGGTTCCATTGTTCGGAGGCGGAGGAGGAGGAGGAGGAGGGGGAGGGTGAAGAGTCGAGTCTAAGAATGACGATGTGGCTTAGGTGCGGTTTCGAAGCGTCTTCAATTATTGACGGGGTTGGATGGGACCCCGCCGCGCCGCCCCGCCGCCGCCGCTCGCGTCGTCGTCCTCCTCCTCCTCCTCCTCACCCTGGTTCTCCCTCGTCGACTGTTTCTGCTGATTGAGGGATGATGGCCATTCAGTCCCCGATGAGCAGAGGCTGAATGGCGTGGAAAGGGCAACGGTCGGGAAACGGGATCATGCATTGGTCGGAGTAGGAGTGGGATTGGGAGGAGGAGAAGGAGGTGGTGGTGGAAGACTTGTTGCATCTGGTTCCAGATGAACCAGACAAAGAATCGTTTGTGATATTAAGATCAACGAGAGACTCGTGAATCATTGATTAGCCTGATCCGCTAACTCACTCCATCCCTCTCTCTCTCTCTCTCTCTCTCTCTCTCTCTCTCTCTCTCTCTCTCTCTCTCTCTCTCTCTGTGTCTTTCTCTCTCTCTCTCTCATAGGCCTACACATACACATACACACACACATATATACACTCTCATTCTCTGTACCTTAGCTGTCACACTACGACACACCAGAATTGTCTGCATTTATACATCTTTTACAGTCGATCTTCACTAGGATTCTGAGGATTCCTGGTCTTAAGATTGTCTTCAGATGATCTTATTAATTTTTTAATTAAAAATAATGTGAGCCTATGTGAATTATTGAAAACAACAGAAATCACGGTTGTCAACTCAGTCGTCCTTCTTTATAATTGACATCAATAGCAGATAACTACTTTCGTCCGAAACCATATCCTTGTCGTTCATATTATAAGCTCAATCATTATTATCATCACATAATAATAAAACTATCACCTGAGTCATCTGTTCTAACGAAGTTACCAGAATACGCAAACTGTCATCAGTTCAAATGGCGATTCTCAAATTGAGTTACTTATACAATATACATGTGTAGTTGATAACACACAACAAGGAGATCATAGATTAGGCCTATGCATTATGCTCGCAATGTCAGTCTGCGTGTAATGTATGCGCAATGCACAATGCACGTCACACGCGATAACATGTTGGTAGACTGCTCCAATTTATATTGTGCTTAGAACAGAATTGTCTGCATTTATACATCTTTTACAGTCGATCTTCACTAGGATTCTGAGGATTCCTGGTCTTAAGATTGTCTTCAGATGATCTTATTAATTTTTTAATTAAAAATAATGTGAGCCTATGTGAATTATTGAAAACAACAGAAATTCATTCATATATATATTTTGAGAATTAATATAGCGCCTTTTCAAGAAACCTACAGCGCGCTACTCAGAAGCGCTCCCCAGAATTGAATTGAGACATCAATTTTAAATGTCAGCCGTTTCTTTTTTCTCTGCAGTGATGTGACTCTGCATGGATGTGTAGTCGTCTCTCTCGCTGGATCAGTGTGTCCTCCATCAAGGATATGGGAAACTTATTTCCTGTTGAATTTCACTCCAGACGACGAGTCTTTCCCTCTCAACGATGACAGCAGTAAGACCTACACACTCAATCGTTCAGTATTCAATTAATGAAACGACTGATATCTGACAAAAAATCTTGTCAGATTCCGTCTTGATATGCGCTTCCCATAATTTCAGTTGCAATTTTTAAGCAATCCATGGATTATATTTATTTGAGACAATGTTTATGATGCTCATCGTTTACTATACGCAGATATAGTTAGCATTGTCTTGAAGCAGAAGAGAATATGTTGATATGATTACGATTGTTTTCAAACAGAGACAATAAGTAGACAGAAGGGTATATGCGCAAATATGGTAACGATTGTTTTCAAATAGAAGAGTTTACGTAACAGAAGAGTTTACGTAGATATGGCGACGATTGTTTTCAAACAGGAGTTTATGTAGATATGGTGACGATTGTTTTCAAACAGAAGAGTTTACGTAGATATGGCAACGATTGTTTTCAAACAGAAGAGTATACATAGATATGGTGACGATTGTTTTAAAACAGAAGAGTATACGTAGATGTGGTGATGATTGTTTTCAAACAGAAGAGTTTACGTAGATATGGTGACGATTGTTTTCAAACAGAAGAGTTTACGTAGATATGGTGACGATTGTTTTCAAACAGAAGAGTTTACGTAGATATGGTGACGATTGTTTTCAAACAGAAGATCATATACGTAGATATGGTGACGATTGTTTTCAAACAGAAGAGTTTATGTAGATATGGTGACGATTGTTTTGAAACAGAAGAGTTTACGTAGATATGGTGACGATTGTTTTGAAACATAAGAGTTTACGTAGATATGGTGACGATTGTTTTGAAACAGAAGAGTCTACGTAGATATGGTAACGATTGTTTTCAAACAGAAGAGTTTACGTAGATATGGTGACGATTGTTTTCAAACAGAAGAATATACGTTGATGTGGTGACGATTGCTTTCAAACAGAAGAGTTTACGTAGATATGGTGACGATTGTTTTCAAACAGAAGAGTTTACGTAGATATGGTAACGATTGTTTTCAAGCAGAAAAGCATACGTAGATATGGTGACGATTGTTTTCAAACAGAAGAGTATACGTAGATATGGTGACGATTGTTTTGAAACATAAGAGTTTACGTAGATATGGTGACGATTGCTTTCAAACAGAAGAGTTTACGTTGATATGGTGACGATTGCTTTCAAACAGAAGAGTTTACGTATATAGATATGGTGACGATTGTTTTCAAACAGAAGTGTAAACGTAGATATGGTAACGATTGTTTTCAAGCAGAAAAGCATACGTAGATATGGTGACGATTGTTTTCAAACAGAAGAGTATACGTTGATATGGTAACGATTGTTTTCAAACAGAAGAGCATACGTTGATATGGTAACGATTGTTTTCAAACAGAAGAGCATACGTAGATATGGTGACGATTGTTTTCAAACAGAAGAGTATACGTAGATATGGTAACGATTGTTTTCAAACAGAAGAGTATACGTTGATATGGTTACGATTATTTTCAAACAGAAGATTAAGCTCAAGCGTACAATATACCAATATTATATGGCTGTATGTTTGTTTTCAAACAGAAGAGAAGACGCACATGGTAACGATTGTTTCAAATAGAAGCGTAAGCTTATACGCAGATATGGTAACGATTGTTTTCAAACAGAAATGAATACGCAGATTATGGCTACAGGTGTTTTCAAACAGAATAGTATACCTATAGATATGGCTATAATTATTTTTCTAACAGAAGAGTAGACTATGCCTACCAGTGGCGTAGGCAAGGGGGGGTTCGGGTTAAAACCCCCCATTGGCTCCGGAGAAAAGGGTTTTTTAATGTTGTTTTTCCATTTAAGTCAGAAAAATAGCAAAAAAACAGGGTTTTCGGCTATAAAACCCCCCCATGAAAAATTCCTGGCTACGCCACTGATGCCTACAAATATAGTTACAATTGTTTTCTAACAGAAGAGTATACCTAGGCTATAGATATGGTTACAATTGTCTTCTAACAGAAGAGTATGCCTACAGATATAGTTAAAATTGTTTTCTAACAGAAGAGTATACCTATTGATATGGTTGCAATTGTCTTCTAACAGAAGAGCATAGTCTACTCATATGTGGCTTTATGTTCAGACCGCATCCACAAAATAATGTTACAAATCATCAACGTCAATTTGTAACATGACAACAATTATTTAACGATCGACCCATTTAGAAATTAATTCTTTTTACGACCAGCAATGATTCAACGTTAATGTCTGCAGCATATTCTCCGATCTGCTGAACCACTGTTAGCCGCGATTGTCATTATCTTCACCATCTTTATTGCTTTATTTATTTTTATCATTTTGTATGGCACTAACACAACTCGCACGAAGCTAAACAATCCGAGGCACGGACGACAAATGGCCGTCATTATTTTAGCATAATCGCTCTCTGATCATAACATAGGAGACTACTGATGATGGTGATGGTCCTTCTTCTCATGATTTCATAACGAAAATAGACGTCTTTCTTACATTTATTACTTTGTTATTTTCATGATAAAGTCTCTTGTAGCAAGACCGATGGTGTAGCTGTTATTACCATATCGTAATTGCTACGATTATCGCGTTCAAGGAGTGATGCACGCAGGGCATATGTCTGCTTATCTGAAGGTGGTTTATGCGTGGTCCTCGAAAAATTGCCGGTGAACAGGAAGCACGCCAGTTTTTTTAAATAAATTATGTACTCTAATTTGTCAGAAGCCAAAACTGTGTCTGATAAATTGATAGCGTTTTACTTACAAGTATAACAATTAATTACCGGGTATAATATGCTATAATACGGAGTACTCTGTTTGAACCATAGATGTAAAAAACGATGGAAACGGAATAAAAAACGGAAAAAAACGTCGTTTTTTTCGAAAAAATAAAAAACGACAAAAAAACGATAAAAAACGGAAACGGTTAATAATTTGACTTTGCTACATCTAAAACCGCGTTTTAACCTTGAAAACATTGATTAGGAACCTACTACACGCAGACTATCTCTTAAATGATGATGTTAAACGGTGAAATAATGACTTTAGTTAGCTGAATTCTTGAGAGTTGGCGGAAAACATAAGAAATATCAGAAAAAATTAAAATTAAGGAAAATAATAACAGAAAGTAAACGAATAAATAAAGTTAAAGAAAAAATAAAAAACGATAAAAAACGATGGAAAAAATAAAAAACCAAAAAAACGACGTTTTTTGGGAGAGAATAAAAAACGGAAAAAAACGTTTTTTACATCTATGGTTTGAACTTCAGTCTCAATATTGGAGTGCAGATAATTTTATTTGGTAGGACACTAAAATATTCATCTATAGTTTCATGATCTTAAATAGCCGACTACCCGAGTCAACCTCTGCCATTTTTTATGGAGCTCGGTCATGTGAACTCAGTGTGGTTCTTATGTACGAGGGCTGGATGCCTTCTTCCGACAGAGCCCGCCTCTCTATAGTCTACGGAGAGGAATCCTGTCAATCATCACAAAAGCAACAATTTTCAAGTTGCCGACCGGACCTCACTTTAGGGGACGAACGAAGTTAGACCCATATGTCTATCCGGGTGTTGGAATACGCCCTACTTCTCTCGGTTCGAAGGCAGACAGGAATCTTGATTTCCACCCTCAGCCCCCGCACCCCGCCCCCGGTACTCTAAGATGCTGGGTCGTCTCTGTAGATCTAAGAGTCTTTGTGTTGCAGTTTCGTACTAAGAGTCGGCTACAATACAAATTCGCTGCTCGATGACTGAAATAAAAATGCGCAGCAAAACAGATTGACGGATTTCCTTATATTTATTCCAATGTGGTATTAGATAATGCGAACTCAATCTATGTACCGCGTCTGTGACGTCCACCATTCGTTTAAGAAAGGCGATCTGGTGGCTTGCATGGGTTGCAGGAAAGACGTCTCCACCGACGACAGTAGATAGATTAAGACTATTCTGGGACATTTGACCTTAACCATGGTTCAACTTTTCCAAATCACCCATAACCATGGTTCAAAAATATAACCACCCAAACCATGGTTAAACTTTTTCCAATCAACCCAAACCATGGTTAAACTTTTCCCAACTTTTCCCAACTTTTCCCAACTTTTCCAAAACTACCCATAACCATGGTTCAAAAATATATCAACCCATAACCATGGTTCAAAAAATATACCGACCCAAACCATGGTTCAAAAAATATACCTACTCATCAAAAAATCAGCCACCCCATAACCACCCCAGCACGCGCCTATGACTCATCATGTGGGGAATTTCCAGTAGTTTCGATGATGAGTCACTCGATCAAAATATTTTTTTTCTCTTGTGTATATAAAATAACTGAGAAATGGAATATGCATCTCGACTTAAAGACAAAAAATCCCAATATAAAATGGACTACACAGCGTATAATCTGAAACAATTGCGACAAATTCCTAAACAGAGAGGACAAAAAGGATACTCGAGACTACGAAAAGCGGAACTTATCGCAGTCATATTACAAGGAGATCAGCGAGGCGCTCGGACCGTAGACATTAAGGTTCCAACGCGTACTCCCGGCACTGTACGAGAATTGCGAGAAATTGCGAAACAGAGAGGCACACGAGGATACTCAAGATTAGGAAAAGAGGAACTTACAGCACACGTGTCTACTATTTGGAAATTTATGGGGAAAAATAAAGCTACTTTTTCGGATTGGTTGACTAGTGAGATTAGTCAGTTACCCCCTCGAATAAAACCACCCGTTAATAAGTTCAAACTTCGAGAGACTGCGACGGCCATCAAAGGGTTTACAAAAAGATACACGATCGAGGGTAACAACAGGGTCGATGTTGCATCTTTTCTCAAGGCTGTAAAATCGCAGGTAGTTAGGCTGTTAGCGAAAAATCGAGGAGTAAAAGTTCAACTCAATCTCATGTGTGTAATGGAGAAAGTAGACATAAAATCCGGTGAAATAGCAACGGCTGAGCCTAATTTCAAATCAAAGACTGATATCATTTTAGAAGCAACCGATGTGAAGGAAATATATACCAACGCAGTGGATAAAATTAAGGAGAGCATGGCGAGTTATCAGATGCGAGGTAGTAATTGGCGATTCAAGGCCGTTTTGAAGTTGGATATCGATACAGTGGTATACAAACCATTGAAAGGTAGTTCATATATTCAGCTTCCCGAGTATTTAGCCAATAAAAAGGCTATTATTAATCCGAAAAACGATGACGAAGAATGTTTCAAATGGTGTATTACAAGGGCGTTGAACCCAGCTAATGACCACCCTGAAAGAATCACTAAAGACCTGATAGAACAATCTGAGAAACTCGATTGGAGCGGTATCGTGTTCCCAGTTGCTGCTGATGCTAATATTATAAATAAGTTTGAGCGTAGTAATAACATTAGCGTTAGCGTATTCGGCTTTGAAAAGAGCGTATACCCATTATACATATCGAAGCATGAAAGCGATACCTGTATAGATCTACTGCTTATTTCCGACGATGAAAAGAAGCATTACTGTTGGATCAAGAACTTTAATAGATTGATGGCGGCACGAACAGAAAAATCTGTAAATTCGATGCACTATTGTAGAAGATGTTTAATCGGTTACAGAACGAAAGACTCGCTTAAAAAACACATCGAGTACTGTTCGCAACATGACGCCCAACGAATAGAACTCCCAGGTCCAGGAACTATGTTGAGTTTTAAAAATTATTATCGAAAAATGAGAGTACCTTTTATTATCTACGCGGATTTCGAATCCTTCATTAAACCGATCGATACATGCCAACCCGATCCCAGCACGTCTTACACCAATAAATACCAGAAACATACTCCTAGCTCGTTTTGTTACTACATAAAATGTTTCGATGAAGACCTATATTCGCAAGCTCCTGTAACATTCACAGCGAAGAGCGAAGACGATGATGTAGCGCAGATATTTATTGATAGTCTTATAGTGGATATAAAAGATATTTATAATCGATTTAAATTTCCAGAGAAAATGATATTTGGAAAGGACGACAAGGAGCTATACGGCTCGGCTACTGTTTGCCATATATGCGGGGGTGAGTTCTCTGATGGTGATGATGATAATGACATACGAGTAAGGGACCACTGTCATCTTACTGGTAAATTCAGAGGCGCGGCTCATAAGATTTGTAATCTAAAGTATAAAGTTCCCAAGTTTTTCCCAGTAGTATTCCATAATCTAACCGGCTACGATAGCCATCTATTCGTGAAGAAATTACGGGGTGGTAATAATGAACAGATTAAATGCATACCCTGCAACGAAGAAAAGTATATCTCATTTAGCAGAGAGATCGTAGTCGATAAGTTTATTAATAAAGAAGGGAAAGAGAAAGCGGTCAAACGAGAATTACGTTTCATCGATAGTTTTAGATTCATGCCAGCGGGTCTCGACGCCTTATCGAAGAATCTAAGCAAAGACCAGTGTAAAAATGTAAGCAAGTACTACACAGGTAATCAACTCGATCTCTTGCTAAGAAAGGGGGTTTATCCATACGACCACGTTAGTTCCATCGATCAATTGAATGAAACAGAACTACCGCTAAAGTCAGCATTCTATTCAAAACTAAACGACTCGGGCATCAGTGACGAAGACTACAACCATGCACAGGAGGTATGGAAAGAATTCGGTTTCAAAACATTCAGAGAATATCACGATTTATATAACGTGAGTGATGTTCTCCTACTAGCCGATGTCTTTGAGAATTTCAGAGACGTTTGTATGAAGAACTACAACCTGGATCCCGCCTGGTATTACACTTCTCCTGGACTAGCATGGGATGCCTCATTAAAGTTGACTGGAGTAAAGTTGGAATTATTAAGCGACTACGATATGATACTAATGGTCAAGCATGGGATAAGAGGTGGTGTTAGCACAATTTCACATCGTTATGGGCAAGCAAATAACAAGTACATATCCACGTTTGACAATAGCAAGCCCTCATCATTTATAACGTATTTAGACGCTAACAATTTGTATGGATATGCAATGTGTAAGAATCTTCCAACTCACGGGTTTAAATGGATGACTAATGATGAGCTAAACGACTGGAGGTCAACACCGTGTATATTGGAGGTGGACTTGGAATATCCTAAAGATTTACACGATCTTCACAACGACTACCCTCTTGCTCCTGAGAATATCATACCCGAAACTTCAACTGTTTCTAAACTCATTCCAAACCTGAATGATAAAGTAAAGTACATTGTCCATTACGAAAATTTGAAGCAGTATGAAAGCCTAGGTTTGAAGATTACCAAAATTCATCGCGGAATTAAATTTGAAGAAAGCACCTGGTTGAAAAAATATATCGACCTAAATACTAACCTGAGGACCAAAGCAACCAACGATTTCGAGAAAGACTTTTTCAAACTTATGAACAACAGTGTGTTTGGTAAAACTTGCGAAAATATAGAGTCTCGCGTAGATATTAAACTGGTTTCAAGCGAGAAGCAAGCCATAAAACTAGCGGCTAAAACGAGTTACGGCAGTCGGACTATTTTTGATCAAAATTTAATTGCTATTCACATGAAGAAGACTTCGTTGATCTATAACAAGCCGATATATCTCGGTATGTGTATCCTAGACTTGAGTAAAACTTTGATGTATTCTTTTCATTATAATTACATCAAGGACAAGTATGGAGATAGAGCTAAACTGTTATTCACCGATACTGATTCACTAGCTTACGAAATTAAAACCGTAGACTTTTACGCTGATATATCCCCCGATGTTAGAAGCATGTTTGACACGTCGGACTATCCAAAAGATCATCCGTCTGGTATTGAAACTGGAGTGAATAAGAAAGTTATAGGTTTGTTCAAGGACGAAGCTGCAGGTAAACAGATTGAGGAATTCGTGGGGTTGAGATCCAAGTTGTACAGTTACAAAATAGCAGGCATAGACCACAAGAAATGCAAAGGTGTTAAGAAAAATGTCGTCAAGAAATCAATTACTCATGAAGACTACAAAGATTGCTTATTCACCCAACGAGAACAATCGAGAAAAATGAACGTCATCAGATCCCATCTTCATGATATCTACACCGAAGAGGTGAACAAAGTCGCACTATCCGCTGCAGACGATAAAAGAGTAATAATGAACGATGGTATAAGCACGTTAGCATATGGACACTATTTATTGAAATCTACTTAAGAAAAAAAATATCCTAATATAAAATGGCAGACTTAAAATTATGCAACAATTGCAAAATGGAGAAAAGCTTAACTGAATTTTACAAAAACAAACGTAATAAGAGCGGCTATTTTGCTTCTTGTAAAAAGTGTGTCATTATCAAAACGAAGGAACTTAGACAAAAATACTCAGAGCTTGAAGTGGGGGAAACAAAAAACAAAAAAGTTTGCTGCTGCTGTAAGATTGAAAAAAGTTTTAACGAATTTCATAAAGATAAAACAAAAAGGAACGGAATTTATACGAGCTGCAAAACGTGCCATAATACCAAAGCAAAGGAGCGTGCTTATAAATATGCAATGCTAGAGAACAGAGAAACGAAGGAAAGAAAAGTTTGTAGCGGCTGCAAAATAGAGAAGAACATATCTGAATACGATAAAAATCGATTCCAAAAAGACGGATATGCTAATGTATGCAAAAATTGTAGACATAATTATTATCTCATCCGCATAGAAGCTCAACGGCGTGATAAAATGACAGATCCAAAATGTGAAATGGAAATCCCAGAGTGTCTCAAAAGTAAACTCGGTATCGGTCTTAAAACATTTACGAAATGGATCGAGTTCCAATTTGAAGAGGGTATGAATATGGACAATCACGGCTCGGTTTGGAATCTCGATTTTGTTTCACCAATATCATCGTTCGATGAAAAAGAACTTCATAAAGCTGTGAATTGGATGAATATTTGCCCAGTACTATTGGAAAAAAATATGCAAAAAGCGAACAAAATAGATCGGGCGGAAAAAGCGTATGATTTTATAAAATATTTAGAAGAAACAAATAAAAATGAGCTTTGAAACAAACAAAGAAATAAACGTTGAAGGTGTTGTATTACCAAATGTCCCTCTCTCGAACATACAGCTGATCGAAGCCGTGAAAAAACTAAACATAAAAAACTTCCGTGGCGTCTTCTTACGAGATGAACTACCGAAAAAACCTAGACGAAATGAGTGCGGGATACTAAACTTGGACGACTCGCAAGGAAGAGGGACCCACTGGTGCTCGTTTTTAAAGAAGGGCAAGGATAAAATATATTTCGATAGTTACGGCCTACCACCACCCACAGAACTCGTCAAGTATTTACATAGCCCCATCTACTACAACAGTGAACGAATTCAACCAGATGGTGAAGTCTTTTGCGGTCATTTATGCCTTTACGTCCTAAAAAAGACTGTGTCAGACGGTTGTAAATTTCAAGACGTTATAAATAATTTATACTAATAAAATGCCTGTAAACATATTTGGACAAATGGTTAGCGAATCAGCGCCACGAGTAATATCGGACGGCGTCACAACAACTCAGGCAAACAGTACTTTTCTAAGACGAGATGGAGCAAACCCTGTTACTGGAGATCTAGATATGAATGGCTGCGTGATAAAAGGTCTACCCACAACGAATACTCTGGAAGCGGGAATGGATGAGGCTCTAAGTCGAGGACAGGTTATGGATTTAATAACGAAATACATCGATGCAATAGGGCCCACGATTAGCGCTTACTCTTCAGCTACGCAAAGCATAGACGCTAGTACTTTCACAAGAGTTTCTTTCGATATAGTAAGATTCAAAAGAGGTGGTGTCAACAGTACGAGGCTGACTCGTTTCACCCCTGGTAAAGCCGGTTGTTATATCGTTTCGATGTATGTAGATTTTGTTAACCGAGACCCCGGTATTATTGCCGGTAGTTTCTTCTACCTGTATAAAAATGACGGGGTGTACATGCAAATTTCGGGTGGAGGGGATTTGGTGGCAACAGGTAGTACCTTAGTTTTTCTAACCGAAACCGATTATCTCGAGATAGGTGTTTATTCGACCATCAAAACAAACATAATGGCGAGAGACTTTTCCATTGCATTTTTACGACCATAGCGACTGAAAAAAATAATCTCATTATAAAATGCCTATCGATATATTTGGAAGAATGGGTGTTAAATCAACACCACAGGTAGCAGCGGGCGGTACCACATTTTCCACAGCCGGCAATACTTTTCTAAGACGAGATGGAACGAATCCGGCTACTGGAGAACTAAATATGAATGGCTACTGCATCATAGGCCTACCTATAACGAATAATCCGGATTGCGGAATGGATGAGGCTCTAAGTTACGGACAAGGTGTGGATTTGATAACGAATCACCCTGGCATTCCATCCAACGATAATCATTTGACTAATAAAAAATATGTCGACGAACAAATTGCTTCAGCAGTATCTAGACTCACAAAGACCAACTTTGGCCCGGCGTTTAGTGCTCACGGCTCCAGTTCCCAGGCCATCCCCGCTGGCGCCGCCACGACACTAATTTTCACGAGAGAAAGATTCGACCCGGATAATTGTTTCATCAATTCGAAACGATTCTTTCCTCAGAAAGCCGGATTTTATATGGTTTCGGTGTTTGTGGAATTTCGCGCCGGTGATGCAAGAACTGCTGGCATGGTTTCCATAGTCAAAAATGGGATGTTCTACATGAGGTTGCCCGGTGGTGGTGGTGATTACGGCGGTGGAGGTACGGCTGTGGCGAATAATAATGTATCGGGTACTTGCCTAGTTCGATTAAATAACACCGACTACCTCGAGCTAATTGCTATGACAGACGTAGACGCAAACATTGAGGTCTTTGACTTTTCAGCAGCGTACTTACGACCCTAAATTCTACCAAATCGATGGGAAAGTTAAAAATATCATCGTATAATAAAATGCCTGTTAACATTTTTGGACAAATGGATGGTGGATCGGCATCGCGGGTAGAAGCGGGTGGTGTCACATATCCTCAAATCAACAATACTTTTCTAAGACGAGATGGAGCGAACGCAGCGGTGGAAAATATCGACTTGGGTTCCAAGAAGCTGATTAATGTGGCAGATCCTTCCGATCTTCAAGACGCGGCTACAAAGAATTACATACATTCAACTGCATTTGGTCCAGCGTTTAGTGCTTACAATTCCGATCCTAAATTTCAAGGTATTCCTGGTATAATTCACACAAAAGTAAATTTTAATACAACAAGATTTGATACTGATAATTGTTTCATCACCAGTTCGAACCGTTTCTTCCCCCAGAAAGCTGGATATTACATCGTTTCCGCTTATGTTGAATTTCAGGACGATATTACAAAAAATTACGGTAACGTTTTCCTATACAAAAATGGAACCTTGTACATGCAGATTGCTGGTGGCGGAGGTGTTATTGGATTGTATATTAACGCAACGGGTAATACCGTAGTTTACTTAACAAATACCGACTACCTCGAGATATTTGCTGAAGCGAACGCCCCTGTAGTCATATTAGGCAGGGATTTTTCAGCGGCGTACTTACGACCTTAAAATTCGAAACCACATTTAGTTTTGAATTTACATAATTTAGTAGATCCTACCTATTTTGTCACCATCCGATTGAAAATTGAATAACTTGTCATAAATCACCACCGCGTACGCTTTCGTCCCACCAGGCGGTGCCACACTAAAAGTACCTCTGATCTGGATATCGACTGCCGAGGACTTCAGACGCTCGGGTTGCCTGCTCATATCAAACACCATAATCGGGTACAGCTCTTTGAAATCTACCGGTGTGATATTGCTTTGCGTTAACTTTTCGTCCATTCCGTAGAATTTTTCGCTAAACGTAGCCGCTGCTCTGTACGCTCGCGAGAATTGCTGATTCGGGAATGATAGGTAGTAGTCGAAGGCTGGGTATCGGGTTGTATTCATCGTCACGTACATGTTAGTCAGATTGCAATGATCGAAAATCGATGGGTTACGTTCCTGGTTGCCATCTCGATTGGTTTGAAATCCAATTATGACGTACCTAGGTTGTTCAGGAGATGACTTGACGCCAAGTTTCCATTCAAAACTAGTCGACGGATGGACGACTGTAACATCGCATTGGCGAGCCCTGAATCCAACTAGGAACGTTGCTTTCGATGCGATCGTTTTGTTCAATTGGTGGTCCTCCATAAGAGATGGTATAACATGAGGCATAAACCACGAGATTTTATCAAGTACGACTTTCCCAGCATCCACAGCAGCGAGTCTAAAAATTGCGTCATCGTCGCCTTTACGAGTAAGAATTAGCTCATGTCTCACACCATAGACAACCTTGTTGTAATCTTCGCAAAATCCAAAAATATGTTTCAACGGAACGATAAAGCTAAACGTGCCTTTTACCCCCGGTTTTTGAATTAGATACGACTGTCTAACGGCAAAACCTTGATTATCCGCGATAACAGCCGTCCTGCCACTATCCTTGTACCACAGCTGATTTAACCCTTGTGCCAGTTGAAAATCATTTGGGTATTTGAGTAAACCGAACATCGTCGTTGCCTGGCCTGGGTTAGATATCGTTTCAATTTCTTGGTTCGACATTCTGTACGAAATTTGTTGGAATAGATGCATAAGTCCATTATTCGCAAGGGTTACAGCATCGTCATCAGCGTACGCGGTGTTGAGGTTGTCCGCCTTCGTCAATCTACCCTCGAATAATAGATAAGATTCCGCTGGATGGCAGTAAATACTTTGACTTTCGATGATAATTGTAATATTCGACGGGGTGTTTATTTGCGATCCCGATATCGGGTTATACTGTTGCCATTCGTAGCTCTCGATAGACACATCAATCAGAGGTTCATCGGTAAATCTTAGAATATCAGACATCATTTTATTGTAGAATAATATTTTTTTTACACGACCTTCATTCCCGCACCGTTTCGCTTACGCACTAAATCTTGGATCGATATGCCATTCCCCATCATCAGATTATTAATATTAGCGCTCTCCGGATTCACCCCAACGCTACTAAGTCGAGCAAGAATATCTCGAGTTTCCTGCGTAACCTGTTTCTTTGGAGCAGCCAACAGTTTTACCGCTGTTTTCTCCACTAATCGTTTACCAGCGTCGGTTGCAGCTGTTTTCCCAACATCGATAGCCTTTTTCCCAATTTCTATCGCCACGTCTTTGCTAGCACTAAGAGCTCTCGCTGCTAGCTGGTTGGCGGCATTCGATGTGACTAGTCTTTTGAAAAATCCTGAAATAGCATCAACTATACCAGATCCACCGATAACGTATCGCCTCCTGTAACTCATTCTATTATTGATCATCATTTTATAATATCGACATTAAATTTTTGTAAGTATCCTTGTTCATCACTCCTTGTCGAAGTAGCGCGTCGCATATCGATACGAGCTCGTTTCTTACTCCGGTGTTACCCACGTTGAAGCCGTTAACTAATAAATCTAGCCGTTTCACTAATACATTTGGGTCTTCGGAGATGACGATTACGCCGACACCTTTACCTACTGTACTGCGGGGCCTATTTTCCCATATCGGTTGGACAATTTTCCATTTGGCACCCACAGATGATCTAGGTCTGTTAGGATTTTTTTCCTGTGCTATAGCATTCGTCGCGTACAGAATTTCAGCGTAATCGGTCTTGTCATTATCATCGTATATCGTGGCGTTCGGTTCTTTCATCGTCAACAACTCCCAAAGTCCCGGTGTTCCTGTGTAAGTCTTATTTACAACCGTCACGTCATCTCCTTGAATCGAAATCGGAGTGTCACCGATATAGAATTGCCCATTTTTTTCTTTTATTCCGAACGTCGTGTCAGCTATTTTTTTATCAGAGGCGTATTGACGAAGGTACTTTGTCGCCATATCTCCTAAATACAGGGTTCTGATATCCTCGGTCGGATCGGAGCTATACGCTTCTATCGCCGGACGCTGAGGAAATTGAAGACCCTGTAACGAAGGAAGTGCTTGTAGCGCATTTGAAGTAGCTACCGAATTTTGATTGATCGCAGACAATAAGACATTTTGCTCTTTGGAAATTGCGGATTGTGAATCGACGATAGGTTTGAAGAACTTGGTTAAATCTTGCTGAAGCCCCGAATCTCCCAATCTCTCCGATAAAAAGTTTTGTTGGATATTCTTCTTTGTTTTCAGATATTCTGTAACGATAAGGTCTCTTTTCGCTGGGTCGGTTATTTTATAAAACGACATTTTAAAATTAGGAATATAATGTTTTCAGACGTGTTTTTGGACGTGTGAAAAAAACATAAGTTGGACGTATTTTCAGACAGATTCGTTATTTTTCTCAAACATAGATTGCAAGTACCTCCTGACTTATTACTTGATTGCGTAACGATTCCGCTATGGTTGTAATCTTATTACCCCAAATTTCTTTAATATCGCTTAGAATCAGATAATATTCCTCAACTGAAATGATATCATCCACGAGAGCTTTTATAATATGGTCGCTGATCGTGTTGAGTTTCGCGACAGCTTGCGTTTTAATTTCTTCATACATCTCAGCTTTCATCATCTGATTTTTATAGCTGTCGATTAAACTTCCCATCTCCGAATCACCTATTAAACCCCATAAAATTTGTTGATTATGTTCATCGATTATTTTCAGATTTTCTACAACGAAATCGGCTCTTTTCGCGGGATCGGTTATTTTTTGAAACGACATTTTAAGTAAGTAAAAAAATATAATGTTTTTGGACGTGTGAAAAACATAAGTTGGACGTATTTCCCAACGTAACAACATACGTCTACATGTTTTCACGTATGTTTTGTCTTTTTGATAGATTCGTTTTTTGTTTTTCTACCTGACTTCTTCGTCACCTCGTTCACCACATCCATCACGACTTTAATTTTACTTCTAATCTCTTCTTTCTTGTTATTGAATTTTTCAATCTCGCTCAGCATCAACGAATATTCCTCATCTGAAATGTTATCATCCATGAGAGCTTTTTCAATATAGTCGCAGATCGTGTTGAGTTTCACGTCAGCTAGCGTTTTGATCTTTTCATTCATCATCAGCTTTTTACAGATGTAGCTGGCGATTATACTTTGCAGTCCCGAATCTCCCAATCTCTCCGATAAAAAGTTTTGTTGAAAATTCTTCTTGGTTTTCAGATATTCAGCAACGATAAGGTCTCTTTTCGCGGGGTCGGTGTTTTTTGGAAACGACATTTTAAGTAGAAAAAAAATATAATGTTTTCAGACGTGTTTTTTCGACATGTTTCAAAACATAAGTTGGACGTATTTCCCAACATAACAACATACGTCTACATGTTTTCACGTATGTTTGTGAATGTTAGACGTATTTCCAGACGCAACAACATACGTCTACATGTTTTCACGTATGTTTGCGTTAGTCTTTTTTTTTCTCAAACATAGATTGAAAGTACTGCCGGGCTTCATCTTTTCCACGATCGATGAGTGATTGTTTCGTCACCTCGTCCATCGCGTCGATCGCAACTTTGATATTACTCCTAATTTCTTCTTTCATACCGTTGAATTTTTCAATCTCGCTCAGAATCAGGGAATATTCCTGGTCTGAAATGTTATCATCCATGAGTGCTTTTGAAATATGGTCGCTGATCGTGTTGAGTTTCGCGTCGGCTAGCGTTTTGATCTTTTCATGCTTCTCAGCCTTCAGCGCAAGCTTTTTACTGATGTAGATACCGATTATACTTAGCAACCCCACACCTAATGCCGCTCCTTCCAAAGCCATAGCAATGGGTGCTGCGATTATAGTGGATAATACTCCGATTCCTGAAACTCCGAGTCCCATCGTGACTGCTGAGAGGACTCCACCTACTGCACCGATTACGCTTACACTTCTATGGTACTTTTTACTCAACGCCGCTCTTTTGTCGCGTTCTTGCTCGATTTCTTTCTTAATTTCACCAATCTTTTGGAGCCGGTACGTTTGCGCCGACCCTGCGACGATATGTATTTCTCCTTCCGGTGCTGATGGTAGCTTCGGATAGAGTGATTGTGTTGTTTTGATGCCGTCGTATTCCATTCGTTTTATTTACGCGATATATTTTTTAGATTAGATAATTTACAATATCATGCCGAGTATCGGAATATTTTGAAACGGGGAATTTGGTCCAAACAAAAGTCCTCTACCTATAGGTACATACCCCGACCCTGTTTTCATGTACAACCCGGATCCTGTTATCGAGGCGCCTTTTGACCATGGGGATAAGTACAAACCAGACCCGACTGATTTTATCTTACACGTCATATCACCTTTCTTCGCATAGATTTTCTTCAGGTACTTTACACCAGATCCGCTGATTGAATCAACAATCTTCGACGCGGTCGCGGAACCTACGCCGGTCATAGCCCCCATCGCTAAACTAGGTAGTAATTTAGACACAAGGAATTTACCCGCTGTTGCTAGAAACGGAAGTATAGCGCCTATAAATCCCCCTTGGACTTTCTTATTGTTCTCCAATTGCGTTTTACTCATTTTGATGATCACACCTGTTCCTTTTTCATACGCTTTGGCTAATTTATTGACCTGTGCTTGCGTGAAAGCCAAAGCATGCTCTCCGTTTATATCGCTATGGCTTAGTTTGATACTCACACCAGTTCCCGCTTGAAGAGATTTTTTAATTTTCTCTTGTTGCGCTTCCGAAATATTAACTTTTAAGCACGTGTAGCGACTCATTTTATAAATTAACAAAAAAACTTTCAAACTTCTCTGATGTGAAAACGAATCGTCAAGTCTTCTCCTCTAAGATTTACCTGTTTCCCATTTTGGTCTGTGAGCGCCGTCGTCATCGTTGAAATCGAAGATAGCGTAATGGGAAGATATATTAAATTGTGTGGCACTTCGAAAATCTTGTAACCTGGCCCTACGTTTGGGAAAAAAGAATGTATCACGTTTTCTGTCGTTCCGTTGGTGTACGAAGACCCGATAATGTCGTTAGTCACTCGCAAAGTGCTAATACTCATTATATTTACCAAGTTCTGCGATTCGTTATATCCGCTCCGATAGAGTAATCTTTCAAAACCTAGAACTGATCCGATTGAATTCTTGAGGTCAAAGTTAACCCGATAGCCTGGTGCTATATTTAATACAGACTTCAACGTATTGGTGTTTGGTTGTATTGAGATACAGTACTCTGAATTTATCTCATCGTAATGCCCTCTCCTCTTCATTATTCTCTGTATGCATTCGTTGATTTCAGTTATTTCATAGCATCCTTCAGGGACTTTTATGGTAATCCAGTCTGTGTCATCATCTGGTGAATATGTGAAGTTGTTGTTTGTCGCGTCGATATTTGGAAAAGAATAGTACGTTTCGAGATTTAGAAGAGCCATTTCATAGTTTTTATTTGTGTCCAGTTCAATTGACGGATTAAAATCTGTTCTGATTCGTGAGCTCTTTTCGCTCAGGAAAATGTAAAATGACTTTTTTGGTTCTGTGTTACGAGCCGTCTTTTCCGTATTATCAGCTATCTGTTTGAGAAGCGATGATTCCATTTTTACTACAGAGGATTTTCGATTTCATAAAATAGGTCGAAACCGCAGCGATATTTACCATCATTATTTTTACTAGTTAGATCAATAACAAGGAATCCGTGCGGTTGTTTCCACACCGTTTTGCATAGTTTTCTAAATTCGTCTTTATGCATGTCTGTACTAACATGATCGCTGTAAATATGGTTAAGGTTTTTCGAGTCCTGCTTGAACAGGCAAATAAAGTTTGCATTCTCTCTGATCGTTTGTCGCGGTAGTTTGAAATAATTCTGTGCTAGGTAAAAACAGTCCACATTACTATGCCTTCCCCGAATATAGTACTTTTCGCATGTCTTCTGTTTTTCCAATTGTAAATCATCAAAAATCATTAGATTCTTCTTTTCGCTACTCAAGTCTCTCGGGTCTGGTACGTCTTCGGCGTTTTCAAAAAACTTGGCAATTATATCGGATTTGACTTTTGACATTTTCGCCATTTCTTCCATAACAAAGTCTGGTGACGCATTTTGTCTAGCGATTTCCGACTGGGCCTCGAATAATCTAACAATCGCTTCTTTCGGTAATTTTTCTTCGAATGCCTTTTTGATAATACGATATTCCGGTTGAAACAGAGATTTGCCGAATACCTGGAGGTTATTATAGTCCAACCAGTCTGACCTGAGTAATAGATTCAGAAGAAGCGTCGTTTTTCCGCAGCCGGACTTTCCGATTATCAACCCACGTATACTTTTAGGTAACAAAGGATTATTAAATCTTTCCGATAGGGCAGATTCCCAACTCAAATCTTTGATTTCCATTTTATTTATATATTAAAAAAGCGAGATGTATTGCGTAAAGTGTAAAAAAAAGACTGAAACGAGAGATGTACAAAACGTCGTGACAAATAACGGGAGATCGATGCTTCGAGGCGTTTGTGTTGTATGCGGGAAAACTAAAACTCAATTCGTAAAAGGAGCCATGAAAGGTGGAGATTTAGTTAGTTCATTGAATGCGGCCACTAGTACCATAAAGTTACCATGGGCTAAGTTTCCCGGCGAGATGCATTTACCAGGCCATCAGTTTCTCGGTCCAGGTACTAGGTTAGACATGAGACTGAATCCAGACAGGACTCCTAAAGATTGGAGCAAACCCATTAATCGAGTAGACAACGCGGCATATTATCACGATCTTGCTTACGATCAACACACCGATACAGCTTCTAGGAATATTGCGGATAGGGTGATGATTAATGATTTGAATAATATTTCTAATCCTACTATCCGGGAGCGTGTAGAGAGGGCCATTGTCAAGCCTATATTATCTACTAAAGCGAGTCTTGGGTTAGGTTTAAAAAAAGCTCTGAAGTGAAATGGACTGATCAATTAGCTGATGAGTTGCATAAACCAGTTGTTAGACATTTTAGAAAAAGGAAGGTTTACGCCGGGGGTATAGATGAGATATGGGCAGCCGATTTGGTGGATATGCAGTCGTTTGCTAAAGATAACGATGGGGTTAAATACCTATTAACCGTTATAGATGTTTTTTCTAAATACGGTTGGATTGTGTCATTGAAAGATAAGAGTGGAAAATCTACAGCTGCCGGTTTTATGAAGATACTCGAGGGTGGACGAAAGCCTGTGAAATTATGGGTTGATAAAGGGAAAGAATTTTATAATAAGGATGTCAAGAATTTGGTTGAGTTGTACTCTACTGAGAATGAGGAAAAATCTTGCGTTGTTGAGAGATGGAACCGAACGATGAAAGAAAAGATGTTCAAGTATTTTACAGCTAATTCAACGAGAAGATATATCGATATATTAGATAAAATGGTTATCAATTATAATAATACAAGGCATTCTTCCATTAAAATGACACCCGTTAAGGCTAGTATGAAAGTGAATGAAAGGGCCGTATTTATAAATTTAAATGGTAAAGAGATTTCAGAGCCTATTGTTCCAAAGTTTTCAATTGGTGATAAAGTCAGAATAACTAAGAAGAAGAACATTTTTGAGAAGGGATATACACCCCGATGGACTGAGGAGGTATTTACAGTATCCCAGATTCAATACACGGTTCCACCAACTTATAAGATTACTGATTCTAATGGTGAGGAAATACAAGGTAGTTTTTATGAAGAGGAGCTACAGAAAACGACTCAAGAAATATTTAGAATAGAAAAGATTATCAGGAAACGTGGGAAGAAATCACTCGTGAAGTGGGTTGGATATCCAGAGTCTTTTAATTCGTGGATAGATAATGAAGACTTAGTGGTCATGTAGCCGCCCTATGACTCATCATCGAAACTACTGGAAATTCCCCACATGATGAGTCATAGGCGCGTGCTGGGGTGGTTATGGGGTGGCTGATTTTTTGATGAGTAGGTATATTTTTTGAACCATGGTTTGGGTCGGTATATTTTTTGAACCATGGTTATGGGTTGATATATTTTTGAACCATGGTTATGGGTAGTTTTGGAAAAGTTGGGAAAAGTTGGGAAAAGTTGGGAAAAGTTTAACCATGGTTTGGGTTGATTGGAAAAAGTTTAACCATGGTTTGGGTGGTTATATTTTTGAACCATGGTTATGGGTGATTTGGAAAAGTTGAACCATGGTTAAGGTCAAATGTCCCAGAATAGTCTTAATCTATCTACTGACGACTATAGACCTATGGTCATTAACAGACAACGGCGTTCTCAACTATAGACACATCAGACTGATGTCATATTTTACTTGCTTATTGCTACAATATATTATCACATATTATAATTTATTTTATTCGGGCTTTCAATCTTCATCCATACATTTAAAGTCACTAAACAGTTTTCGGTCCATTGTCTTCTTCTTAGGTCAATTCGTTGAATGAACTTCTGAGAAGAAGGGCGTCGCTAATGGTCTTTGTTACCACACAGTGACGTTAAACTGCAAATGCACACATACACGGTTAGAGTAGGCTAATATTAAGTGACAGAGATACGAGTGTCGAAAGGATTTGAGTGTGTTGTTGGTAAATGATTGGGCTTTGTTGGGTACACTGTTCAGACAGGTTTTTTCGCAATCAGGGAAGCGATTTGAAAAGATGATTGATGTGATTGTGATGGGCGTGGTTGGGAAAGTCGACATGTTGGACGATGTTAGTTGATCAAAAGTGGGTTAGGAATTCCGACGAAAATGTTTTTGAGACATCGTCGACAGGTTTATTAAAATCGCCTGTAATCGGGAATTTATAAGGCGTAGATGTGGCCGTGGAGAAAATGGTGATTAAATCTGTCAAGAAGATAGATGAAACACTCGAAAATGGGGGTGATGGGGAGGGATGAGGAGGTCGGAGGACACTATAGACAGTAGATTCGTTTAAGGAAGTTTGAGTGTTATTTGGCGTGCTTTGATGAAACAACAACGGGTGACAAATGAATGCCCCATCATTGGATGTTGATATATAGCGATTGATGACTTCGAGGGGTGAAGTGTGCAAAGAAAGAACACAATCTCGAGTGTAGAAAGCAACGAGTATTTTACGTTGAGCCATTTTTCACTTAGGCCTATGACAAAAATATGTCAAACGGATGCGTGGGCGCCTGGAGATATTTTTGCAAGAGGGGATAAACAGTAAACACAGTTGTCAAACTTTCTAACAAGAGCTGTGGAAATGCAAAGGAGGAAAGTATATGAGTATAGCATTCTTATAGATGTTTCTACTTTCTATAAATGCATATTTCTAAGTTTCATTTTATGTATCAAAAGTATGATTGGTGCTTTGGTACGAGAAAATTAAAGGTATAAACGTAATAGATATAAAATAGATGTCAATTTTTCTAATTGCACCTCTTGCCCCTCTGTGCGGGCGCCCATGGACCGTTAATGGACTGATAGCGAGAGTCGGCTATAATACCTTCTATGTCTGGTGAGTGTGCAATATTGAGATGTGATCGCATTATAATCTACGTACAGTGTAGGGTTTGGTTATTGCATGTTCTTCAGGAGAACAAGTTCTAAAGGACAGGAGGAGGAGGACGAGGAGAAGGGGGAGGAGGAAACGGAGGAGGAGGAGGAAGAAAAAGATGGATAGGAGGAGAAAAAGGAGGAAGAGGGAAAGGAAGCGGATATGGTGGAGAGAAGAGGATGGCAGATTTTGTAGGGAGGTATTCTTTTAAGAGTAAGATTAATTTGGTGAAGAGAGAACAGCGGTCATACACGGTGAAAGGTTCTGTGATCCTTTGAGGCGAAGAGTCATTTGTTCTGCATTTCTGTATTGTTTGGAATTGGATATTTAATGTCCAAATTGCTTTGCTGCAGTAGCAGCAGTACTATACTGGAAGGATAGTGTTTGGTTGTGGAACTTGCGTCATAGGGCACATAGAACTAAGGGACGAATTAGACAACTTAAATTGAAGACAGTCATTCTGCGAAGGTTGAAGAGTAGGCCTGCCACGGACAAATAGGGCTGAAATGTCATGCGGTAAAAGTAGAATTGCACCTTGAATGAAGCTAATAAATTATGACTGCAGGCTGTGATGCATGAACAATGGATTCATGATGTCGGTGGTACAATGTATGTCTTTGTGATGGAGCTATTATTAGAGTGCGCAAAAAATTATATGAAGGGAACTCATCAAAAATGGAAGAAATATCTGCGGAAGCCCAGAGGGAATACATTGCGCTTTCATACATTGCGCTTTAATACATTGCGCTTTAATACATTGCGCTTTTGCTGTCATCCACAACGGAAATATGGTTAATACAATAAGGCTGAAACGATGACACATGTCCTGCCGGCCGCTTTATATCCGACCACTGAACCTTGGCAATAAATAGATAGGCCTATACGAGGCGGTCCATACGAACCAAATTAATCACTTCCGTTCTGTGGTCCGCTTTGCATGAGGCGACTGTCTACGAATACAATGCCTTCCCAATAAACAATAGCAGGCAATGATCCCCTTCCTCTGACCACGTCGCCCTGTCATGACATCCTGTCGTGTAACGATATCAAGCGCTACAAGAAATAGACCTCGTTTTCATCTACTGGTTCTTTGCTTGCCTATATGCCTATAATGGTAGCAACAGCAATCGGACCAGAGCTTTTTTAACGTGCAGTTGTACACAAAATGTGCAGTTGTAGATGCACTTCTGTAAGTTAAAACTAGCAAAAAAGTAATTGTCCTCCGATTGAAAGTAATTTACCATGGATTATGGGAAAGGAAAGGAGTTGTGCAGTTATAAAAATTCCTCAAAAACAGCCCTACATCGGACGGCATCCGTCAAACAGAAAATTTTGGGCATATATCTGAACGCATGCTCTTTTAGGTACGCAGGGTCTACATCAAGAACCGTTTATAATACACATGCAGGGTTGGAAACTCAATGCAGTCAGTTGTCTCTGCAGTCTTTGGACGATAATTGGGAAGATTTCACATCTTGTTTGCATAAAGAAAACTTTCATTTAATTGAATTTGTGAAGAAGATTGACGAATAATTATTTTTGCAAAGTAAAAAGTTGCATTTGGAGATTATAAATGTAATCTTTAGCAATAGAAACTGAATTTAAAGTGGGGCAGCAAATAATTATTTGAATTTTGAGAAGAAATATGGCTGTGAAGAAAATTTTCATGACGAGTAATCAGACCTGAAATAGAGAGAGTCCTTGGGTACATATATCTGACTGGCAGTAAATGTATTGTAATAACGTATCAATGAGTGGATGCTAATCATGTATGAATGAGTGGATGCTAATCATGTATCAAAGAGTGGATGCTAATCATGTATCAAAGAGTGGATGCTAATCATGTATCAGCGATGTCTCACAGTTAAAAAACTTTCCTCGTTAAGTTATAATTTAATTCCAATTAGCCTATCTAAATTTAACTCTAATTCTTATTCTACTTCATAATAATTTTACTTATCGTTACTATTTTAGTTCTAAGATAATTTTAGTTCTTACATTAGTTTTCGCCCAAGTATTTTTCCAATGCTGTTGAGGCAATAAAAGCCATGGTTATGGTTACGTATTCATGCATGCATGTAGGCAGCATCAGGTTTTGTTAACAGCATAGATTTAAGAAGAATTCAAGCAGAATTAGGTCCATCTGGATTAAACTTTTGGATGTAGGCATTAAAACGATATTTGGAATTGCCTTTGTCAAACAGCAAACAACTTTTTCAGGATGACATTCGGATTCAACCTTCCCAATGTTTCTGCCATTCTTCCACATTATGCTATGCAATGAATATAATTTGCCAGCAGCTAAAACTCGCAAACTATAAACAGGTATACTCGAGATTGATGCTGCTGCATGTATTTATGTAGACCAGAAGTGAGCCAATCTATTATTTAAAGTTATAAAATTAATAGCCTTCGTAAATTCTTCTTAGCGCAGACCAGTGAGTGGAGATTCTATCTCTGTTACAGGTCAGAGGATATTATTCTCATGTCACTAGAGCAGCGGATTACTTCCAGTCGCGACTCCTTCCCGTCGCTCGATCCCTCTCCCTGAGGCCGACCACAGCAGCAGCACCACCACCCCAGTCGCCTCCTCTGCCTTCTCCATTTCCGCTTCCTCCTCCTTCTTCTCCATCTCCTCCTCCTCCGCCTCGGTGGTATTCTTCTCTTTCTCTCCAGGGCATTGATGCATCGTCGATAGAAAGATTCGCCCGGAGAGAGACTGACATCGAAATAATAATATCGGCGGCGGATAGGGGACGCGAGGAAGACACGGTCGCTTTACGGATGGATGGACGGCACAGGGAGGCGGCCGAGGGATGCTGACCCAGACAGAGACAGCCAGTGAGGGACACACACACACGCAGAGAGAGAGAGAGAGAGAGAGAGAGAGAGAGAGAGAGAGAGAGAGACACAGACAGAGGGGGAGATGGGTGTGTGGCAGGATAGTCGAGTGGACAGGATGAGATGTCATAGTAATTCAGAATATCTATGGAAGTGCCGCGGCCGCCGTCTTCATCTCGAGACTTTAAAGAGCGAAATGATTTGCCAGCAGAGCATCAAGATGGCGGATCGATCTGATGAGAGCGAGTCATAATTACTCGACTGCACAACGTTTAATCGATCGATGCTCGTCATTGAACCAAAGACTCAAACGAACGCTGACTGCACAATATGCTTAGCAGGCCACATCGTCGGCCTTCGTTTCGGGTCTGCTATTGCTTTTCATCGTTTCCCCCCTTCCTCTTCTTTTTTCTTCCTCATTCAACTCTATAACCGCCTTTTCATAGCTCGACAAGCTCATCGACGTAATAATAATGATGATGATAGTAATAGGCCTAATAGTAATGATAATGATACTAATAATAATAACAAATAACAAATAACAAAAAATAATGTTGATAATGATAACTAACTAACCTTAACCTATAACAGTATAACTGTAGGCCTATGACAGTTTAACCACTAACTCCAAAACAACGCAAGTTTTCATGAAGTTTCTTGTAATTTGTGTTCAATAAATGATTGTTTTAATAATAATAATAATAATAATAATAATAATAATAATAATAATAATAATAATAGTAATAATAATAATAATATAATAATAATAATAATAATAATAATAATAATAATAATAATAATAATAATAATAATAATAATAATAATAATAATCATAATCATAATCGTAATAATAATAATAACGTTGGGGACGAGAACCTATCAAAAAGCTTTTACTATTTATTGTTTTTAAATCCTGAGGGATCATTAATTTTATACCTCGGGCGCATAAAAAAAAATAATAATCATAATAATAATAATCATAATAATAATAATTTTAGTTTATTCAACAATTCGGTTGACAGATCGTAACCGGTTACAGTGTAGGTTGCAATTATGCCGATGAAGCAATTTACAAGAACTCAGATCACAGAATACATAGATCTTAACCACTAATAGAACAGACGGTCTGCAATAATAAACGTCATTTCATTCCGCTTCTTAATTACTTTTCGCAACCGTAAGTTGCATTTGAGAGATTTCCGGCAAAAAATAGACGTCAGGATTTATAATAAATATATAGTCCGCTAACGAGGTCTGAAATTGCTTTTTCCGGGTTTATGACTTGGTATAGATCTACATGTAGTTGTCGTGCAGTCTATAGTCTGTTGAATCCAGGTTTCTGGAAGGGAGAGACAAACAAGCGTCAGGCGGACGATTGCCGGGGGGTGTAGGCTCGTAGCGCCGGGAAGGAAGGGGTTTGGGGAGGAATGTGGTCCTCACCATCATAAATTTCTTGGATTTCCACATTGCAATGGTAGAAGTTCAAGCTGCTATCTTAGCAAAATTGCTTTAACTTCTTCAGTGCTGTTTAGAGTGGTCTAAGACTTCAATAAATATACTTACATTAACAACAATTAATTTTTGAGTTTCCACTTTATAATGGTGCCATTTTAGGATGACATCTCAGGAAAATTATTCTTTTATATCGGTGCTTCGCAAAAGTGTGGTGCAAGATTACAACAAATATAATTGCAATTACAATGATAATTTCTTTAGGCATCAAGTTCAGCTGCTGCTGGACTATTATAATGATTAATGAATAACTGTAGACGTAAGTAGTTTTTTAATTTTTCCAGATTTTTAGATTAAATTGTCTAAGTTTAGCCTACTTTTTTTAGCACCGGAATCAACTTGGACAGTTTCCCAAGACGGCCCTGAATTGCTGACGAGTACGCAATTATTGGCATCAATTGTAAGAAATAGTACACCAATCAAGCAAGAACTATCAAGCTATCAAAATTGCGAAGCCATGAAATAATGATGTTGTTTTACTAGGTGTTCTGTCATTTTTGTCGTAAACTTTAGTATTTGTACAAATATAAACAGCAAATTATACTCATTATAACGTGATTGCATCGTATAATATTTTAATATAAGTACCGGTATATAATAACATTATACTCATATAATAGTAGATAATATTACGGTATAGGGTAGCAGTTCATGTAGCCTAGCGCAATAAAGTAGGCCAAGCAGCAACTAATATTAAACCACCATCATTTTGTCAATTTTTTTGGTTCGGATTCTGGGGAGAGGATATGTCCACCTGGATATGTCTGTGGAGTGTGGACCAACCAATGGTTGTCGTGGATTCGAATCTGACGCTGATCAAAGTCTTCTCTGTTAGTTAAGAAATGACTTCAATTTGTTTAACCGGTTTTAATAATTATTATTATCTCTTGGTTAAAAAATAAATAAAACTGGCACCTACTTCGAAGTCTTACACTATGATCATTTTAGATAATTTCTTCTCAATCTTTGCCCTACTTTCGTCAACGCCCAATATGTATTTCTCGACCTCTTTCTCGTCCAGTTGCCATTCGTGTCTTTTATCTTCAATTCCTCTTCATAAAAACTCCTGTCTCCACTATAATATATATATAATATGACTATACATAATACATATATATAATATATATATAATATATACTCTTTTCTACATAATTAATTCATTCGTCTCTTCCTTCGTATAGCCTATATCCACTGCATGAGAGCAGATGACCTTGAGGCATCTGATCGATTGTTCTTGGTTGTGCCAACCGAACAAAATAATCCGTCCATTAGTCTGACCATATATGTATATATATATTTATATATGTATACGTTGTATATACATGTAGGCTATATGTATATATTTATAATTATATGCAGTTCATTCATCAATGACTCGACACCTGCGTGATCCATCCTTTCATCCGTTACCACATCCGGTCGTCTACCTTCCTTCCACCTGCTCGTCCCTCTGTCGTCTTGTCCTTCTGTGTGTGTGTGTGAGTGTGTGTGTGTGTGTGTGTGTGTGTGTGTCAGTGATCCCTTGCTTTCGTCCGTCTACCTATGCCTCTCTCTAAGTCTCTGCTCCACTCCCTCTGCCCCTCTGTCTCTGTTCATTTACGGCTTAATCTTTTCACACCTGTGTTTGTCCATCCTTCTGTCCATTGTCCTTTTTTCCGTCCATTGTCCTTTTATCCGTCCATTGTCCTTTTTTCTGTCCATTGTCCTTTCCATTCGGTCATTCTCAGTTCGTCGTCTTCGGTCGTCGTCGGCTGATGATCATCGGTGGAGCGTCGAGACCATCGCCTGCCTGCTCTGCATGCGGCGCAGAGGATGATCTGCCTCTGCAGCGGATTAGCTGAGGAACACGCTCGTCTTCTTAACCGTGTCGTAGGAAAACAGATTAGGATAGGAAGAAGGCTTCCGGCCAAAAACAACGAAATGCGAAACCAAACACGACGCTGGTGTCACCTTGCGTCTGATTTGCAAAGCAATACTTGGTGTAATGAGTCTGACAAAAAATCCTCGCCAGCCGACATATTGCTCCACGGTTTTCAGTGTCAATACAAGGGTGTCGTTGTTAGCCTATAGTTAGAGATGTGACCACATTTTGAAATACTGGAGAATAAAGTATAAATGATACATCAGCAGCACCACCACCACAACCATCAACAAGAATAATAACAGTAATAATGACAATAATAAAAAGTAAAACTAATGATAACAATGGTAGCAGTAGTAGCAGGAGTAGCGGCAGTAGTAGTAGTAGTAGTAGTAGTAGTAGCAGGAGTAGCGGCAGTAGTAGTAGTAGTAGTAGTAGTAGTAGTAGTAGTAGTAGAAGAAGTAGTAGTAGTAGTAGCGGCAGTAGTAGTAGTAGTAGTAATAGTAGTAGTAGTAGTAGTAGTAGTAGTAGTAGTAGTAGTAGTAGTAGTAGCAGTAGTAGCGGCAGTAGTAGTAGTAGTAGTAGTGGTAGTGGTAGTGGTAGTAGTAGTAGTAGTGGTAGTGGTAGTGGCAGTGGCAATGGCAGTGGCAGTGGCAGTGGCACAGTAACAGCAACAGCAACAGTAACAGTAACATTAATAGTAATAGTAATAGTAATAATAATAATAGTAATACACATAATAGTAGTAGTAGTATTAGTATCAGTTGTTGTTGTTGTTGTTGTTGTTGTAACGGCGGCAGTAGTTGTAACGGCAATAGTAAAAGACCCTTTAGAGTCATTATAAATAGCTGCGACTAGAAAACAATGGCAGAAATAGCCCATGGCAGCGACGGAGAAGGAACGATCTAGATTCTAGACTGCATGTGGTTAAACATCTTTTCTGGTGTTGCTTTTCTCATCGAACTTCTCGTCTTTGACGACTGAATGTCTCAGTTTATCTGGTAATTGCATGCACGCGTCAGTTTTCGTGACTGGAATCGTAAAGCGAACTGAAAAGACGACCATTATAGACGGACTGGCAACGTTCTGCTCCCTGTCTGATACCGTGGTAGAATATTCTAAATGGCGGCTGTAGGATAAAGCAGTGCCTTGTGAACAGCAGTCTCTCTGCTTCTGAGAATTAATCCAATAGAACAATCTGAAGACGTTGTTAGTACATCGCACTTCATGAACCACTTAGACCCAGGTGTCGGGCTCGAATTAAATAGCCGCGACTAAGCCAGGGTCTATCCGGTGATACAGTGAATTATCGGATTGTACGCAGAGTCTTACATTCTGCCCCATCGAGTACATTATATTATGGAAGATATCAATGCTCTTCGGTTTCTAAGCATAAGCGCCTAATGATAACAGACCAAAGGGACTTGGGGATCTGCCGAGTGAGGCTGATGTACTGCCGCGTGGTGGGTTCATTCGTTCAAACCAATCTAAACGCCCCGGGAGAGGACGAAGGCTAATGTCTGGATTCGGGATATCTTTCTCTATTAAAAGGACTGTTCAGTACTTCCTGTCAATTAAGTTTGTTTACAGCTGCAGTCCGTCTGTGCAATAAATTATGTGCTGCAAACGTTGAATAGTCCACATCACTTTTGACAACCATTAACTAAGCTTGTATGAACTGAAAGCATGATAATTTTATGAATTCTTTTCCATTCGTTTACCTGAGCCCTATGAGACAGAGAACCAGCCAGCCATGCAGGAACTATAGCACAGCGGACGCAGAATGCACATCTTAAGGTGACTAAAATATATAGCCTAAAAGACTGCGAAAGACTTGGCCAAAGATTCAATAGACACCGAAATGCTTAGTGTAACGCAGCAACACTAAAGATCCATCCATCCATTCATTCATTCATTCATTTCAGATGTTTATACAGCACCTCTTCAAGAGCTTCTACTCACAAGCGCTCACGACCAAACCACGGCTAAAGAGAACAGTCTTAAGAGTAGAGTAAAACGTTGTTTCAAGGTGTCTAGGCATTAGACGTTGTTTCACAGGGAAGGAAACTATAAAGATACAAATGTACATTTCTCAGAACAGTTTCGCACGTGTTACGACGACCAGACTGTAAAGCAATCTTCGTGACACATGTACTGACGGACATAGGAGAGTAAAGATGTCTGCCATGACTAGAACACAGTGTCCTGCAATAAACATCACAATCGTCGTCTTAGAAAAGATTTAGACCATGTGAAGAGATTAACCATAGAGAACTAGGCAAGCTATGAGACTGCTGCATAGTATTGATCAGATTTCTTATGGAAATGCAGATGTCAAAATATAATCGGTTATGCTAGACAGACACTGAATGATTCCAAGGAAAAAGAAAATGTTTTCCATCGAAAGAGATAATGCATTCCATGGAAAGAGTTAATGCTTTCCATGAAAAGAAAGAATACATTCCATGAACACAGAGAATACATTCCATGGAAATAGAGAATACATTCCATGGAAATAAAGAATGCTTTCCATGAAAAGAAAGAATACATTCCATGAACACAGAATACATTCCATGGAAATAGAGAATACATTCCATGGAAATAAAGAATGCTTTCCATGAAAAGAAAGAATACATTCCATGAACACAGAATACATTCCATGGAAATAGAGAATACATTCCATGGAAATAAAGAATGCTTTCCATGAAAAGAAAGAATACATTCCATGAACACAGAGAATACATTCCATGGAAATAGAGAATACATTCCATGGAAATAAAGAATGCTTTCCATGAAAAGAAAGAATACATTCCATGAACACAGAATACATTCCATGGAAATAGAGAATACATTCCATGGAAATAAAGAATGCTTTCCATGAAAAGAAAGAATACATTCCATGAACACAGAGAATACATTCCATGGAAATAGAGAATACATTCCATGGAAATAAAGAATGCTTTCCATGAAAAGAAAGAATACATTCCATGAACACAGAATACATTCCATGGAAATAGAGAATACATTCCATGGAAATAAAGAATGCATTCCATGGAAATTGAAAATGCATTCCATGGAAAGAGAGAAGACGCCGAGTTTTATGGCTTGAAGTATTAAAAAACGAGTTTCTCTGTGATTATAGATGTCTTCAATATGTTCTGGCAACGCATCTGTTTATATTACGTTTTCTGACCAATAAATCGAAGAACTATAAAGGTAGACAGAATGAAAGATATAGATTAAAACTGATAGACCTATGTAGTATGTAATGTGATTTCGATTTAGTACCCTCGTGACTCAACACACTGATGTGAAACCTCCTGATGGATGAATGTTCGTGGTTGTGGTCGGGTCTTTGTGGTTGTGTGTGGGTCCTTGTTTAGTCTTGTGACTTTGTGTATGTTTATGGATGTCTGTGTTTGTGGTTGCTAAGGCTTTTCAGCCACTTTAGTTGCATAAAGTAAAGCAGGGAAATCGTAGACTCGGAATCGACCTGGGCTGATGAACCAAAGTCCTTCGTGCCCACCTTCACGTGGTGCAGACCGTTAGTAACTTTCATGTAATGGGGAAAGTGAACGAACGGGCACGGCAGGCAAAAACAGGGGAAGGCAATGGCAAACCACCCCTGTCAATCGTGCCAAGAAAACCGACATGAGACAAGTCAACACGGAAAGGTAAGAAGAAAACAAGGGCGGTCAAGGAAAGGTGGATGGATGAGGTTCACGAAACAACAGGAATGAACTTGAAAGAACTCAAGGAAGGTAACATCAGAAAGAAAGATATGGAGAAAATGGATCATGTCGGTCGCTAGGGCTCAGAGAGCTGAAAGCACAATGAATGTGACAAGGTGTGTTTGTGGTTCTGTGTGTGTTTGCCGATGATGCAGTCTAGAGTACATTGTGCCTGTATATATATATATATATATATATATATATATAATTATATATATATATATGTGTGTGTGTGTGTGTGTGTGATGTAGTCTACTCTAAGGCAAGTTATTTCTAGAATACAACTGCCTGCCACACCGGTGCAACTGTATTCTGCACCAACCCTCAATGTGTTCATTTTTCATAGCAGGAACAAACTACAGTTTGGTGTAGCACACTTCTGTAAAATTAATAAGATTCATTCAAAACATTTAACTCAAGCCAAAGATATGGATCTGGAAAAAAGTGAAGAGACACAAACTCGAGCTAAACACAATTCTTGCTGTCGCACTGAACACAACTTTCAAATGACTTTAAAGCTTTTAAGGTAGCCTACAATTTAGTTGTCCTAAAATAGCTATTCTCGTATTTGCCTCTCGGCGATAAACTATGATAGACTATACGATGCAACTGTATTTTGCACTTCTTTTGCACGTATTTTGTCGTATTTTGTCGTATTTTCTTGTATTTTGTCGTATTTTGTCTATTTTGTCGCAGTTTGTCACAGTTTGTCGTCTTTTGTCGTATTTTGTGAATACCTGGCATTCATACATTTCATCATAAATGTAACATCTTAGATGCGATTTATACAAGCATTATAGTCTACCACTGTCAAATTGAAACTGGATTTAGAACAGAGAACCTGTTGAAAGCGTCGTGCATTCACCGTCTTGATTAGACGCAATAAGCAGCTGAAACGACCAGTGCCCATGCATGCAGTGTAAATACGCATTTCATTCAGCTCACGTCTTAAATCAGCAAGGCTTCAGTGCCTCCAAGTGACGCTAAAACGACCTCATCATCCCTTCTCCGCTTCCATTCATCCGTCCATCCAACGGTCACTCCAGCAGTCCACACATCGTCCACTTCTATTTCTTCTTCCTTTCAAGTCTTTGGAGATGTAATTCTGGTGGCGTGAGAGACATGTCGACATTGATACTGCGAGCAGTCTTCTCGATGGCCAATGAAAGCATCTTTCTCCTCTGCCGGTCACTGACACCAGTCCCATTGCTATAGCTGCTGGCTGCTGTACGTGGCAAGCAATCAAGTCGCCGTCTATTGGCGTCCTCCGGCGGTAACCTAAATTGCAATATTACATTGCAAATGGACGATATGTATAACATATTGCACATTGCCCTACAGAAGACATTCTGATGTCAGCAACACACACACACACACACACACACACACACACACACACACACACACACACACACACACACACACACATACACACACATGTTGTTTATGTTGCCGACAAAACAAGGGCCATTCCTAACACACAGACCAATGCACTATTGATAAAGCATTAAAGCGCAATACAAGGGTGGCATGGTATACGCAATAAAACGTATGCAATGCAATGCAATGAAATTCAAAAGAGTACGAATCAACAAATAATGGACGAGAAGAGAAACAAACGAGGAAGCGACGACTTCTATAAAAATCGGCAAATAATTTCTGATCACGATAGCATTGAAAATATTGCAGTGCAGTGAGATGGCAAAGGATGCAGTTAATGCTGAGCCCTCTGCCAATGTAGATCTATAGAACCATGTGAAACTACATGTACGTCGGCCTATTTTGGCCTATGTTGACCTGGGTTGACCAATGTTAGCCTACATGTATGTTGGCCTATGTAGCCCTATGTTGGTCTACCTGACAGCCTCGAGTACAATCCGCCACCTTTGTGATGCCAGATCAGTCCCTGACGAAGACCTGACTGAATTCGTTCAATCTTGGCACATAGTGTTGAGAATTTTCAAGTCATCCTCATGATAAAACTCTTTTGGAATCAGTCTTTTGGCCAGAATGGAAAGTGGAACCCAAGCAGCAACTCATCTTCAACGAGAGGAATCTATACTGATGCATGTCTTTGTGTCCTGTATTTGCTGAATACCGGACGTGAATAAGTTGGTGCCCCGCACTTCACTCTCGAGTGGCGCTATAGAAACTTTGAGATTACGATTACGAATGTCCGATGTATACCTTAAGCGACTGACAATTCAGTTAGCAATATTTCGAACATTTTTAGTTTGTTTAGAATACATCACACTCTCACACGTACTGTGCCTGCATTTCCATGGACGTTATTCAGTGGTTATTACAGTGTATAACAGTGCATTCATAACAGTGCAGTGAACAACCATTGTGTTGTCTATAGTTCTATACAGGTCTTATATATTATGGACTTCACTTGGGCATGTTGGCAGGGCACACACACTTTATAAAACCTCTCTGCTAACCATAGGATGCAATACGGCAACTGTATTTGATACTGGTCTACTTCCTGCAGACTCGTAGACGTGTATAGGCTACAGTATACATACGGTCAAATGACAGAACATCGATAGCTCTGCTGAGAAAGATGTGCTTGAAGCATTTTTCGCACAGCTTCCCTACAGCCTATGAGAGGAAAGCGAATCGATGAGGTCGCAAACGCCCCTCCAATCAATCGACAACGGCTTCACGTTGTTATTCTCGCGAGACTGATTCAAACCGTCGACCTATAAAAATGCCAGCTTTAGGTGACGACAGTCTTCCGCTTTACCAACCGAGCAATCACACGTTTTTCTAAGACATAATAGGGCCTGCAGCTTAACCACTATTGAGCTGTTCTTAAATAATTTCTGTTAACTGCGACAGTCTCATAATTTTGGGTTGTCTTAGAACAACGCGTGCCATCACATGCATATAAGCCCTATTATACCTTGCTAGAGAACATCAGGTAAACTTTCCAACGCATGACTTTCTAACTACTTTCCGTCACATTGAAGATTTCTAAGCTCTGAATCGTAGCCTATAGGCTAATTATACATGTAGGTCTATATTATGTTTCTGTTCGTCGCCAGAGAGAAGCGTGTTTTTTTGTTCGGAAGCTGAAATTTATCGGCTTCTGGTCATTCATTCATTCATTCATTCATTCATTTCAGACACTTATATAGCGCCTCTTCAAGAGTATCTACTCAGAAGCGCTTCCGACCCAACCACGGTTAAAAAGAACAGTCTTAAGAGCAGAGTAGAACGTAGTCTCAAAGGTTCTAGGCACAAGACGTAGTTCCACAGGAAGCTCATTCTAGGTTGTAGGACCAACGGCAGAAAAGGCATGGCGCTGCGTAATAGAAGTGCGTGACCGGGGACAAGCAGCTCAGCCTGTTTAGAAGAGCAGAGAGAGCCACGGCGCTGGACGTTTAGAGTGAAGCAACAGAGCTCCTGCAAATAGACAGGGCCACACCCGCGGTGTCAGTCATTGATCGATTGGTTCAACATAATAATTAATTATAGTCAATTGTTGTTACCAGGGTACACTGTTTTAATGCGTTCATCTAAGACTTTTCACTGGTTGAAGGAAGCTTGCAGAAAAATGACCATCTCAATTCCTATAGTGTATATCGTGCTGTACTGCCTGCGCGTCCCAATACAAACTAGTTCCTCAGTCCTACTCCATCAACTGCACTGGCACCCTGTTCAGTACAGAATAAAATTCAAATTGGCATGTCTGACCTACAAATCTCTCAGCACCAACGCACCTTCCTACCTTCAGTCACTACTAACTCCTTACATTCCTCCTCGTTGCTTGCGTTCATTGGGCACAAGTCTTTTATCTGAACCTCGATGCAAAACAGTTATGAGCTTGCGTGCATTCCATGCCTCGATCTGCACCCAGGGAATGGAATCGGCTTCCGCTCTCTCTTCGAAGCCCAATTTCACTTTCTTCCTTCAAAAAGCAGCTAAAAACTTAGGCTACTACTTCTCCTTGCCTTTCAAGCAAATGGATCTTTAACTGCATCTTTCTCTGGCGGCTAACTATCCGCGACTCAGATTCACATTTCGGTGTGACCTTGCGCGCGTTACAAATTTATTTATTTAATAATAATAATAATAATGCAAGTATACCACTTTGTCCCATTGGCTTTTGAAACAATGGGACCAATTAACGCCAAGGGACAGGCATTTCTCGCCGACCTGGGTCGTCTCTTGAGCCAAATTTCAGGCGACGCAAGAGAAATAAGCTTCTTGTTTCAGCGCCTGTCTGTTATCATTCAGCGTGTTAATGCTGTCGCCTTCCACAAGACTTTTGTTCTTCCAGATCTTGACATGGATGGCCACTCCAGAGTTTAAATTTCTTAGTAATATCTGACACCTGAGGGATTACACTACGTAACAAAATTATACTTTTTGTTTGTTCCTGGGTTTTAAATGTTATTTCCTAATTGCTTCTGCCTCAAAAGTATAGAAAATGGCCATTATACCCCAGAGACTTTGCTTTTGAGGCCAGGAGATTGATTATTCTGAAATGTAACTGCTTCTTTGGCACATTGAAATTCATGTGTTAACTGGGAGTAGCTGTACAGCTTTTGTGAACTTCCAGGAATATTCTAGAATGTGCGAGAACCTTCCACACCTATAAATAGCCACAGGTAGTAGTGCTGTATTACGCTGAGCAAATTTCTGTCCAGGGTAACGTCCTCTGTTGTCATAGACCCTGGTCAAATCAGATCCATCATCATAAATAAAGATGCATTGAGCCCACCATGCACTTCTATTTAGTTGTACGTCTGACTAGGTGCATAGCCTGTAGACACAACTCAGATGGCATCAAGAGGCTGCAAGTATCCGGCTGACGCATTCTACTATGTCTGTACTTTTGTACTTTCTTGCGGAGGATGGTACAGAGAGGAAAAAGAGCCATGAAGTTTGCAATACCAAGAACCTGGTGAGAACCCACTGACAACTCAAGCAATTGCTACTTCTGCATGGTGGATCCTTCCAAACGTCAGACTGGAAAGAATGCATCCCCCGACCTCCTTCATCCATGACCCCAGTGCCACACAGTCCTGTGCTTCCGGTACCCACTGTTCTGGATAGAAATCAATCGCCTTCAGAAGAACAAAGTATATCAGAGTCAGAGAGCGATGAAGACGTTTTAGATCCAGGCTGAAATTTTCTAGCTCATGACAAAAATCCGTACTATCCAAACCAAAAAGACCTCAACGACTTTATCAGAGGTCTTGGTCTCACCAAGTCCAATGCAGAACTGTTGACATCTAGACTCAAGCAGTGGAACCTGTTGTGGAACCAATGTTCAAATCGCAGATCAGAGGAAGCGTCATCAAGCATTTTCAAGCTTTTTTACCTGTCAAGATGGACTCTGCTTCTGTCACAACGTGACCGGTCTTTTCAGGAAAGTGGAATCGACTGCAACCCGAACGAGTGGCGTCTCTTCATTGACAGTTCATCTGGAAGCATCAAAGCCGTGCTACTCCATAATGGGAACAAGTATCCATCTCTTCCTCTGGCTCACTCGGTACACTTCAAAGAGGATTACAACAGCATAAAAACCTTTTTAGCCGCCTTGAAGTTCGATGAGTACGGCTGGGATGTCATAGGAGACTTCAAAATGATATCATTCCTGATGGGTCTGCAAGGGTTCGGACAAAGTTTCCTTGCTACGTTTGCCTTTGGGACAGCAGAGACAAAAGGCGCACTACCACAAGCGGGACCCAGCAGACCGAGTTCAATGTGGGTAGCAAAAATGTCAAGTGGGAGCCACTGATGGATCCTCGGAAAGTGCCGATGCCACCACTGCATATTAAATTGTGCCTAATGAAACAATAATTGTCACGGCTCTGGATAAGGAATCGGTAGCTTTCAAATAGACATAGACATAGACATAGACATATTTTTATTGATCCCATCAATTCAATTGTACATGTATGTTTAACAAAGTATAGACATAATTCGCAATAAGAAAATACTCAAAGTGAATAGGTATTATAAGAGTGAGGGAGCAAATAGGCACACCAAAAGGGACAAGTCCCGCTAAGCAGGGGCCTAATTAACAAAGTGAAGTGAGAAAGTGAAAGCTGAAGGGAGTATTGGAATACAGAGATATTACTTAACTAGGGAAAGAAAAAAATTATTATAAAAAACAAAACTAATGTAGTTAACACTACATGAAAAACTCAGAGAAAGAACAAAATAAAAGCAAAAGCAATCAAACAATCAAATAAATCAGCATTAGCATGGGTAACCCCTCATGCTATATTAACAGAAAACATTACATAATGTATACACACGTAACAGGTGTTTAAAATGAGTTAAGTTAGTAGCCTTACGAATGTGAATCGGAATTTTATTCCATATGACAGGGCCTTGGAATTTAATAGAAAATTTCCGAACATTTGTTTTTGCAAAAATAATACTGAAGTCTCTATTACCTCTAGTGAGTCCAGGATGCAATGCAGGAGAGAAGTAAGATGCAAAGGAAGAAGGGAGGAGGTTATTGATGTATTGATACATAAATTGAGATGTCTGTTCAAATCTAATCTGCTTAATATTTAGGAGTTTATGCTCAGCAAATAAGGGACCAGTATGACAGTTAACAGTGGATTTAGTGATAACTCGTATGGCTTTTTTTTGTAAGGTCCTTAAAACATGGAGATGGGTATCATAGGTTGAAGTCCAAATTAAATTAGAGTAAGTAAGGTATGGATAGACTAGGGTGAAATATAGATTGATAAGCACATGAGATGGAAGCAAGTAAGAGACTCTCTTAATAATGCCTATGCTTTTTGAAATTTTTTTACTTATTTCGTCTATATGAACTTTCCATTTTAGGTGCTGATCAATATGAACGCCAAGGAATTTTGTCGTGTAAACTTGTAAACCTTCAAGGTTTCTTCTTTAAGCTGTCTGAGGCAAAGGTCAAAGCTGGTGTATTCGTCGGCCCACAGATAAAGAGAATTATGGAGTGTAAGGATATCTCCAAGATGCTTTCTAGGAGTGAGAAAGCAGCTTTGTAGAGCTGGTTGAGACTCTAGTGAAAAACTACAGTAAATGGGATGTAGGATGTCCCTGAAAGTTCATATCCTTGATGCTCACCTTGATAATTTTAAGGAGAACATGGGAGCATACTCGGAGGAGCAAGGCGAGCGCTTCCACCAGCATATACTAGACTTTGAACGTCGCTACCAAGGACAGTACAATGAGAACATGATGGGAGACTACATCTGGGGGCTGATTCGTGAAAGTGATTTACAGTATAACTGTAAATCTCGAAAAACTACGCATCTCTAAATTTCGGGTGGTCAATTTTTGTATCATTCTAGTATTGATACATGTTGCTTTAGAGTCATTTTGTGGTTTCTTGTGACCTATATAGTTTTATTCTGCCTTTACGTGAACAAAAACAAACAAATTCGCTCGTTTGTTGTGGAAATAGGTTTTTTTCTTTTAAATATCATTCCCCAGTCCACAAAAGCAAAGTTTAAACAGAATAACAACCATTTCCTATACTTTTGAGGCACAAATAACCAGGAAATTACACTCATTGCCCAGGAACAAAAATCGTGTTACATAGTGAATTATAGATACCTCGGGTAAAAAAAAATAATTATAATAGCATAAAAATAAATAAATAAATAATAATAATAATAATGTAAGAACCAAATCGGGAATTATATAGCGTTGCATAAAGGCAGGCCTGGCGATTTGTAAGAGAGTAAAGGTGTATGTGAATATTTTTGTTCCACATAGCCTACATGCATAATTATAGGCCTATGCATCATGGTTTTCTACGTTTAGACAATTTAGTAGCCTTCAACACTGTGCTAGGCTGCTAGCGACAGCGCTGCCTTGAGTCTTGAGCGCTTCTGAATTATTGAATGGGTCTTTTAAACATCTGATTCCGATCACGACACATTCGCGCGTATACGGTATAGGCCTACATAAAAATTTGTAGCAAGAGGTAAAAAAATGCAAAGCAGGGAGTTTAGAGCGTGCATGGGTATTTTTCATAGAGGTTTCTTGATGTAAATTTCTCAGTTTCACTTTCTTAAATTTCTAATATGAATTGTTTCTTTTTGCAAAGAAATTTTTTAAACAATCGAAAAGTATCAGTTAAAAGTATGTTTTTTAAATTCTCTAATGCGAAGAAATTTGTTATAAACCCCAAAAGTAGTAGTGAGAAAAATAGGTTTCAGTTTTCCAGGGGGGGCAAGTGCCCCCTCTTGCCCCTATGTGCGGGCGCCCATGCACAGTAGCAAACATTAGCAACAACAAGGTGAGACTTGCCGTGTGGGGGTTTAAAACTCCCAGACTTTCTTAGAGCGCCATAGTAAAATCTGTTTTTCACACCCCAATTCCAAGCGGATCATAGTCCCCAGCTATTTTTCAACAATTCTCACACTGATCAACAAGATAGCCTATACTTCATGAAGCGACTGTAGATACAAAGGCGGACAAATTCTTCATACGCATTCCGATGTAGGAGCCAACGGCCTGGAAGGAGCTGGTCCAGATTAAACATCATTGAGAATATGATGTGGGCAGTGATGAAACCGTAGTAGTTGTATTCCTCTTCAGCAGCTATCGACGATCGACTATCGAGTCGGCAGATTTAATCAACTGGACCAGAGCGGCGACCAATATGGGTGAGAGCGAGATAAGACAGCAGACGATCATCGTGAGTTCTGCTGAAAACGAATAGACGGACGCAGCCACCGACATGCATAGCATACAAATTGTCAATAATAACAAGAACATCAATGAAAAATAATTGCCTCGACTGTTTGTTGTATATATATATATATATATATATATATATAATATATAATATAATGTAATGTATATAATTATAGACATACATGTACATTGTACATATATAATATATATTCGTTTTATCAAACGGGATCACAAAAGGGTAATCATGCAGTTACAACGCAGTCAAAATAAAAGCAGACAGACAATTATTATTTTTATAGGATGGTCAGAAGGGTTTGAAAGCATACCGATTCCTGCTTGCTTAGCTGTTTGCAATAGATGTTATTCTATATAGTCATTTCTGTTGAGACAGGCTTTTAAAGAGGATCCCGAGTATTAATTTTTTCACCTTTTTGCAGCAGCACAAAGTCGTGAGGTCTGAGCCGAATACTATAATAATAATGATGATGATGATGATGATGATGATGATGATGATGATGATGATGATGATGATGATGATGATGATGATGATGATGATGATGATGATGATGATGATGATGATGATGATGATGATGATGATGATGATGATGATGATGATGATGATGATGATGATGATGATGATGATGATGATGATGATGATGATGATGATGATGATGATGATGATGATGATGATGATGATGATGATGATGATGATGATGATGATGATGATGATGATGACAACAACAATAATAATAATAATAATTACTCAGTCTATTCCAGTCATCCACTGTTGCAGTATGGTTCCAGAACCGTATACGAATCGATGAGTAGACAAAGCATTATTGCGTCCAATGCGAGGTTAATACCTGGAATGACATCCCGATGTCAACCAATGACCCGGCGTCTATTGAGTTTAAGAGCTCAGTCTTTGAAGCTAAGTTGACCACTGATACCAGGTCCAACTGTAGGTAAAGGGTCATAGAAATGACGGCTGAAGATCCTCAGAGAGCATTTACAAAGTTTTCTCCAGGGCTTTTTAAAAAAGAAATTTATAGAACTGCACAATCAGGAATGTTTTAGTGCGGGTTTGTTTGGCAAAATTTTTCTCGTCGTTTGAAAATGTTCCCAAGAATTGTCACAAGGCGACGAAAAAAACTGATGACCTTTTTTTGGTCGTTTGTTGAGAAATTTACCCCAAGTTTTTTCCAGAAATATCGCAAGTCGGCGACGAAAAAAACGGATGACCTTTTTTGGTCGTTTGTTGAGAAATTTACCCCAAGTTTTTTCCAGAAATATCGCAAGTCGGCGACGAAAAAAACGGATGACCTTTTTTGGTCGTTTGTCGAGAAATTTACCCCAAGTTTTTTCAAGAAATATCGCAAGTCGGCGACGAAAAAAACGGATGACCTTTTTTGGTCGTTTGTTGAGAAATTTACCCCAAGTTTTTTCAAGAAATATCGCAAGTCGGCGACGGAAAAACTGATGACCTTTTTATAGTCATCAACTTGAAAATTGTTTTATTTCACCTTCCTGCTTAGTTTTCACTGCACATGTCCTTCTTTTTTCGTGGTAAACCGGCTGCATTTCCATTTATCTACTGATTTCCACGGCACATAATTACTTTTGCAACTTCACAAATTCATTTACAACTGCATATTTTGTGTAGAACTGCACGTTAAAAAGCCCTGGTTTTTCTGTATATGCTCGAAACATAATGCTCTGGTAATGCCGCCGATGTTGCCGAACAGTTCTGGTGTCTGTTCAAAGCCCTTTTGGAGTAAGCGTATAATGACGTTTTGTCCTTCCTCCCCCACCCCACCCCTCTGATACGTGTTTCGCGAGTCGACAACTCCTTGATAGATTCTGTCAGTCAAGTTGAACGCAGTCGCTGACGATGATCGTTGGCTGCAAGCTTTGTTGCCTTGGTGAGATGACGGCCTGGCAATTTCTTCTTCATGTATTATAGCCTGTATACGCGGGTATTGCGCGCCGTCCATGGCGTTTAATGCCCTGCAGTCTATCTAGATGGAGATACGAGATACGGGTTGTAGTGAGGACAGGACTGGAACAACACTTTGCAAACTCCATCTATTCCATTACGGAGGAGAAAAGTCGATGTAAGAAGACTCGACGATGGTTTGGTCTGCCTATAGAGGTGGTGGAAATATCAGCCTATATATAGCCTAGTATACACAGTATGAGAATTGTGGAAAAATAACTGGGGGGGTTGGACCATTATACACTTGGAATTTGGGCTTGAAAAACATACTTTAACATGGGGCTCTAAAAAAGACTGGGGGTTGAACCCCCCCAACCCCCCCGGCAATTCTCACCCTGAGTATACATGTATATTGAGCGGTATTATGGAGAGCGCTGAGCAGAGGGCAAATAATATTATGGATCTATGGACCTCTCGGCCTCGCAAGGGCAGGTGATACTAATAATGATAATTAGTCTATAGCAATAGCAGCAACGATGGTGATAATAATTATAGCAAACCTTTCATTGTAAGAAAGCATAGTGCATGGTGGTTAGGCTTATAGAATAATACTTTTTTACCTTCCACTTCGTCCCTTTAATAGACTAGACCTTTTGCACCCTGTACTTTTCTTTTAGCGTAGACCCTACTAGAACTGCCTTGGTTCAGTCTTGATCATCATTTGCTTCAATTGGACCTCCGCTTTGGAATATGCTTTCTCTTTCTGTTCACTCTAGATTTCTTTCCGGCAGTTCCTTTTATTCGCTCTTCGCTCTTCTCAAAATAGTGCCCCTTTACCAAGAGGTCTTGCACACTGGGAGCGTTTCTGAGCGGTTCACCCTAACAGAGGCACCTTACAATACAAACTTATATAATGCAATAAGCTTACACAAATTTATGTGCATGTCCATGCATGCAGAAGTACAGATGCATGAATACAATGTCAAACATGCATCCATGCATACACGCTGCTTGTTGTTGTTGTTTTTCCCAGCTTACTCCATGGAGCAGAAATAATGCGATAGCTTCTGCAGTTGATTTCAACTGCCAAAGTAACCAAACAACGGACGACGAAGGTTTCTTAACCTATAGTCGTCTATAGGATTGATGAAGAATTGCCGCCTTATGAACTGCGTGAGTTTCTTCATTTGTATCTATGTAAATAAGTATGTGCTCGACCGCCGTCACCTCCGCTGTGCTGACCACCACTGTGCTGACCTCCGCTGTGCTGACCACCGCTGTGCTGACCACCGCTGTGGTGACCACCGCTGTGGTGACCACCGCTGTGGTGACCACCGCTGGTGACTTTCGCTGCTTCCTCTGCGTCAGATAGAAGTCGTCGTCTGGATATTTGTCTGAGTCGATGACCAACTATTTATTGTATCCCGGTCTTCGTCCTAGATCGCCCTTTCTCCTTCCTCCTATCTTTCTTTTATTCATTATTTTTCTTTCTCTATCTTTCATTCTCCTTTCTGTTCGTCTGTCTGCCTGTCTGTTTGTCTGTCTGTTTGTCTGTCTGTCTATTTGCTTGTCTGTTTGACTGTCTGTCTGTTTCTTTCTTTTTTTCTGTCATTTACCTTCATTCGTCATCGGTTCTCTTTCTTTCTTTATCAATAACTTTGCTTTTCTTTATCTTCACCTTTCGCTGCCAGACTTTGCGCGTGTTTGTTTATGCTTATAATGTGGAAAATTCGTGCTTGCCGTGTGCAGCGTCTAATGCTGATAAGCGTTGTACGATTTGCTAGAGGAAGAGGAGGCAGAGAAGGGGAAAGAGTAGGAGGGCAAAAAGAGGAGGTGGAGGAACAAGAAGAGGAGGCGGAGATGGAGAAAAAATAGGAGAGTAAAAAGAGGAGGTGAAGGAACAAGAAGAGGAAGAGGAGGCAGTGAAGGGAAAAGAGTAGGCGAATAAAAAGAGGAGGTGTAGGAACAAGAAGAGGAGGCGGAGATGGAGAAAAAATAGGAGAGTAAAAAGAGGAGGTGAAGGAACAAGAAGAGGAAGAGGAGGCAGTGAAGGGAAAAGAGTAGGCGAATAAAAAGAGGAGGTGTAGGAACAAGAAGAGGAAGAGTAGGCAGAGAAGGAGAAAGAATAGGAGGATAAAAAGGGGCGGTAGAGAAACAAGAAGAGGAAGAGGAGGTAGATAAGGATAAAGAATAGGAGGGCAAAAGAGGAGGTGAAGAACACGATGAGGAAGCGAAGGCTAAGAAGTCAGAGAAAAGAGTAAAAGGATGAAAAGAGTAGGTGGGAAAAAAGAAGAGGAAGAGGAAGCAGAGGAAGAAGAAGAAGAGGAAGAGGAGGCAGATAAAAAGAAGGAAGAAAAGAAGGAGAAGAATGAAATTGATAATTAGGCTGAAAATGAGGAGGAGGAAGAGAAGGCTCAAGGGGAGGAAGAGGAGGAAAAAGAAGAGGAGAAGGAAGAGGATAAGGAGAAGGAAGAGGATAAGGAGAAAGAAGAAGCGAATGACGAGGAGGAAAAGGATATCCTGGAGACTCAATTTTCTTGCTGGGATCAATATGAAGGCAGAGCCATGCGATGGAGAATCCATAGAAAGATAAGACTCCCTTCCACCTGATATATAGCCTCGGACGAAATGAGAAAGACGAACTACCTTCAGATGAGGCGATGGTAGCATAGTGATGGTATACTGCCTGCAGGTCAAGCCTTAACAAACTGCTCTTGTCTGTCTAGTCATGTATACGTACATAGGCGGGGGGGGGGTGTTTGCTAGTAACCATCTGCATGTCTGTGCCTTTCTATGCTTTTCTATCTGCCAAACTTCCTGTATGTAAATGTTCATTAATTTTATGCCCTTGGTGTCCAACGGGCTTCGCAAACGTTAGACGGTTAGAGAGACAGAGATGCTTTGAGTTTCAATCCATCGCCACCGTTCAGACGATGACATCTGCATAATTATGTAGGCTATTATAATTATGTAGGCTATTATAATTATGTAGGCTATTATAATTATGTAGGCTATTATAATTATGTAGGCTATTATAATTATGTAGGCTATTATAATTATGTAGGCTATTATAATTATGTAGGCTATTATAATTATGTAGACTATTATAATTATGTTGGCTATTATAATTATGTAGGCTATTATAATTATGTAGGCTATTATAATTATGTAGGCTATTATAAGTGATCGTGCATAATTATTATGTTTACATAAGAAACGTTTACTTTACTGACTGCAACATCAAACGGTGGCACAGGATATTTGTACCTACCGCAGAGAGCATCATTGTCCAAATGGTTAAGGCAAGTGTAAGTTTTTTTGTCAAACCAGGAATCTTATGTCGTGCGTGTATTTGTCACGATGATCATTTGTGTCTTAACCCTCTCAATAGAAATACAAAATGACGAATACCGTAAGCCTATAGATACATATGGACATATTGCCACTATACGTCCATTGCCAATAAGGCCCAATATACGTCCATTGCCACTGGCCACTATACGTCCATTGCCAATATAAGTCCATTGCCACTATACGTCCATTGTCAATATACGTCCATTACCGATAGATCTATTCGTCCATTGCCAAAAATATTATAGGCTAAGTTCATTGACAATGTACTGAATATAGGCCTACGTCCATTGCCATTATAGTCCATTGCCAATTTACGTGCATTGCCATTAGCTATACGTCCATTGCCAATTTGCCACCGTTGTTAACACACGTCCATTGCCTATATACGTCCAATGCTAAAATACGTCCATTTCCAATAGACGTTCATTGCCACTATTCATCCACAGCAAATATACGTCTATTGCCAATATCGTTTAAGTATAGGCCACCGCACTAATGTTTAAGCTGGAGGAGAGCTGCTATATAGCCACGGTCCAACACGAGACGACCTACACTAAATTCAGACCATGAATTCCTGCCTCGTCACAGCCATCATGGAAATTATGGTCGATAAAATTAATGTCAACACATGAACAACCATTTCTACAGCTGCTACAGCTGCTGCTGCAGTAAGTAAGTAAGGGTGTCTCTCGGACGTGTTTACAACATTGCGCTCGCTCTCAAAATGCAAAGAATATAGGCCTGCATGCGATGGCACACACTGCTCTGTTGCTATGGAGATATGGGTTGCTATGGTTTCACTTAAATCCGCTCATATACAGTTATATGTATGCTGTGTGTATATAATCTCATATATGCTAAATCTGATTAATTATACAAGATAACATTTTGCAAGTATTTCTAAGCAAATATGTAAACGGGATTGACGCGTAAGACACGACACAGCGGTGGCACGACTGCAGAGCGCTCTAAGCGGACCAGAGAATCCATATCGATTTCAAACGTGTATATGCAATATTTAGACCTATAGCCTATATATATATATATATATATATACATATACAGAATTTATATAACACAGGCCTATATAATTTATAATATATGTAGCCTAGTATATTGCTATATATAATATACTTAATATATAATATAATTATCTATAATAACAGCTATTAATAACACTATACGGGCAGCAAAAACATAACTTAGACTCTATACAACTATACATCGATGGAAATATATAGAGACCTGACTTCAGACCAGAAGCAATGTTGAAGGGTGTCTTCGTCTCACAACGAGCCTTCGCAAAATTTTATGTGGAGGGACGCGAAGGTTAGATGCGGTTCGGTTTAAGACTCGGTAAAAATAACTTTATGACTACCAAGAACAGAATTAATTCTTCTGTAAGAAAAAAGGTAGACTACTGCGTTTAAATATTTACTGCATAGCCTATAATCGTTTAAAGATGCTTAGTAACAGATAAAGCTTAGTTTCTTTTAATTATATACAGAGCCGGTTATCCAAACGGTTTTTTGCATACCATGCAATCTATGTTGCAGCAGCTGCTTCGTTAATGACTTTCAAACGATCGTATATAGGCTACACTCACACACAGTAGACAACTACGCCAGCAGACGCATACAAGCAGACATACAAAGTTCAGACAGACAGAACCATTGCAGCCACCAAAATAGAGGAATGGAGGGAAGAGGAAATGGACGAGGAAAGGATTGAGTGAATGAATACTGACTGACTGACTGACTGACTGACTGACTGACTGACTGACTGATTGACTGATTGACTGATTGACTGACTGACTGACTGACTGACTGACTGATTGACTGACTGACTGACTGACTGACGCGTAAGTCACAACACATATACTGACTGACTTACTTACTTACTTAAGAACTGACTAATTGACAGGCAGATAGTTAATGTGACATGTAGAGAGGTAGAGAAATAGATAAGTAGAAAAGGAGAGAAACAGAGAGAAAGACAGAGACCGAGAGAGACATAGAGATAGACAGACAGACAGACAGACAGACAGAGAGAGACTGAGGGAGACAGAGAGAGACTGAGGGAGACAGAGAGAGACAGAGAGACAGAGAGACAAAGAGAGAGAGACAGAGGAAATTATGTTTTCATTCCCTGTTGGAAACGATTGCAGCAGAATTAATCCACCTATACCGATACACATTTCCAATCGGATGACCATGCAGGAACCATCGGAACCTTCTCAAACAGCATTAGCCAGGTTTTCAGACATGTTAAAGACACGTGTCTGTATATCATCATCATCATCATCATCATTGCACGTATTGGCCTATAAATGCTTAGACAGACGAAGAAAACACTGTTGTTCTGAATGAATTATAGAGTCCGTTATATAGAGACAGACACTACATGCGGTATACAGTGAAGCAAAGACACAGTCATCAAAGCGAAAGTGTCTCGTTGCATACGCCACGATGACTGTGCGCTGTCGGTCGGTCGGTCGGCAGCATGTTATTCCAAACTGGAAAAAAGATTGCCTGCTCTCCTATTAATACGTCTGGAGAATAAATTACCAGACGAGACCCGATCTATCTGATACGAATTAACTTCAGTCATATGTCATGCACGGACGCGCCGGCACCACGCACGGCCGACATATGCACATCTTGCTCTCTGCTACGTCACGCAGATACGTCACCGTCCGACCTGACAGCGCCGAGTAATGACGCGTATGACGCAGACAGCAATCTGACTGACCGATCGCATGCAGACCCTGCAGAGAAGATGATGGCGGCACAACGAGACAGACAGACAGACAGAAAATAGAAACAGAAGGACTGGAAATCAGTGGCACAGGCAGACAGAGAGAGAGAGAGAGAGAGAGAGACAGAGACAGAGACAGAGACAGAGACAGAGACAGAGACAGACAGACAGACAGACAGACAGACAGACATAGAAACAGAAGGACTGGAAGGCAGTGGCACAGGCAGACAGACAGAGAGAGAGAGAGAGAGAGACAGAGACAGAGACAGAGACAGAGACAGAGACAGACAGACAGACAGACAGACAGACATAGAAACAGAAGGACTGGAAGGCAGTGGCACAGGCAGACAGAGAGAGAGAGAGAGAGAGAGAGAGAGAGAGAGAGAGAGAGAGAGAGAGAGAGAGAGAGAGAGAGAGAGAGAGAGAGAGAGAGAGAGAGAGAGAGAGAGATTAACATACGTTCATACAAAAGACACACACACACAGGTAGGCAGACAGACGCATAGGCAGAAAGGGAGCGGGAGGCAAAGAGAATCGTGACGACGACGTAGACGAAGCCCCTACAACATCTACATGTATAATTGTATATCGATGCCCAGCAGCTGTAGAGAAGGTCAGACAGTGATTCGACGAACTCGTTGTATGTGAAGCAAATGGTGCGTGAGACGGTGAGACTGCATGGAGGAGGAGGACCGCAGTCTCTCCAGCCATTCCATCATTCATGGAAGAAAAGGTGATTATGTTGAGAATGTCATCACTGCATCTTTCGCTGCTGTCACGAGACCTATACTTGCACGACGTATACGTACATGTATATCATCATCATCAGCAGCAGCAGCAACTATGGCCTCTTGTCTACAGTTCTGCATCATGACACTTAGAGCTATTCAATGCTGGTGATAAAAAAATGTAGCACTACTACAAGACTGCACAAAGTCGTCATATGGTATTAAAAAGATATTCACACTCAAAAATGTAATGCGTGCATTAATGAGAATGCATTAATGAGAGAATGCATTAATGAGAGAATGCATTAATGAGAGAATGCATTAATGAGAATGCATTAATGAGAGAATGCATTAATGAGAGAATGCATTAATGAGAGAATGCATTAATGAGAGAATGCATTAATGAGAGAATGCATTAATGAGAGAATGCATTAATTAATGAGAGAATGCATTAATTAATTAGAGAATGCAGCTGCTGCAAGAAATTAAATGACAGATAAAACTGCCAGTGTACACGTATATATAGGCCTTCTGCAGTGTCCGTTTCCTGTCAGGGATCATAATATTATACTGTATATATAGGGATGCAGTTTCTTGAGTCCCTCAAAAAATTACTATTAAAAATTCTGCGTGAGTTGCGTTAATTATAAATAAGATTTGGTAATTAAAACTAGGCCTAATGCCCAACTTTTATGTTATTTTGCTTAACAGCTCAGCTAGCACAACTCTCGGTCAATGCGGAGAGAAGGACAGCTTGTATAGGCCTACAGTTAACGCTGTTGAGACACGAAATGATATAGACATCTATTATTTTTTCTCAATAGGAGAACAACACCTGAACGAAACAACGCTTGATATTACAATATATTGTTGGTTAAGTTATTGTGGGTTGGAAGCCAACATCAATCGAATCAGCTGACGTTGTTTAATTGATGAAGAGGCAGGCATTCGTTATCTGCTGGACGTGACAAGTCAAGATGGCGCGCACACAATTATCGCAAATATGCATGACAGCTTGACATCTGCGGTAACGATGCTGTCTGAAGTACAAACGCAGACCTGTCATTCAAGCGACAGTTATTATGGCGTTATATCGTCTTCAGTGCGACTGTCAAAACGTCGACATTCTGACACCTTTGATATCAATATGTAGCCAACGTATACGCTATTACCGTAGCTGCCGTATACTCATAACTAGTCTGTTATAATAGAAAGCGTGCGTATAATTTTGTAGCAACATGAATATTTATAACCTGATTTGATGACGTCTATGGCAACGTCAGAATAATTAGGCCACGATTACGTTATGCCCGACAATTGTTATATTCGACCGTGCTTCGGAAAATAACTACGACGCACGCGCACACGCGCGCAGGTGCGCACACACAGAAGCACACAGGTACACACAGTCACACATGCATATTATATATACATGCGTGGCATTGTATGCATTGTAGGCTATGGCATTGCATGCCCTTTCATATAGACCTATTCGTTTTAAATAAATAATTATGTCAATGACAATGGGACAGTAGACTACGGTTTGGGAATGACTTGGAAAATGTCAGAGGTGCAGACGGGAACCCAACCTAACAAGGAAATTATTACGGAGAGAGAGAAAGAGGGGAAAGAGAGAAGCAAGACACATAATGATGTGAGGGAGTCGAGAACAGACAGAGTAAGACAGAGACAGACAGAGGCAATGAGATAGAGCGTGACAGACAGACAGACAGACAGACAGACAGAGGTAAGACAGATAGCGACTTGATTTAGTTGGCTGGAAATTGAGGGGCAAAGATCCGGAGGTCGCTGCCGACGGCACATTGAAATAATTTACAGACATACATGTACATGTTTTGTCAACTCTAAAGTCACGATATACGTAGGCCTATATTCACGAAAGAAGGAAGAAGTCATGAACTTGCGTCTAACGAGACACATGAATCGAGATATATACGATAAAAAGACGCATGGATAAGCTTATAGAATATACTATAATTATTATATAGACCCAAGAGGAGGGAACCGCGAGTGGCCTGCAGTAGTGTAGCACATAAAGACATCTTCTGTCTTGAGCAAAATAGTTTAAATACAGCTGTTGGTCTACCGTCCTAGGCAGCTCAAAAGCAGAGACGTTGTAGGCTTCTTCCATATAGTAAGCAATATAAGTCTATAAACGTAAAATTAAAATCTCTATACAATTTGAAATATGCCCTAATTCTTATTCTACCCCCAAACCAGATTAAGTCTATAATATAATTAGCCAACAGTACTGGGCTCCAGTATGTCCATACTTTATTATGCATACAAAACACCCATCGAACAACTGCACAGCATATTGACCCAACACTTAGTGGCTCCGTATAACCTAGGCACAGATCTGTAATAAGACTAAACTGCGAATCAACTCAATCAAATCAAAAGCTGTTTATCGAGAGGCGACACCGACAATCACTATTGTTTACACGACAAATCATTAATCATTAATCATTAATAACATGTGGCATGCATAGGAGAAGAGGACGAAAGGAAAGAAACGGTCGTACATCGTATACACATAGAATTCACTTCAAGCTGTGCTCTCAAAAGGGAGCCGCAAAAAGAGAAGACACTTCGCTGCAACAGCCTGAAGGAATACGACGAAATATCGACCAAACAATGTGATGCATTTCGAGGGTTGAAATTCTATGCGAAGATGAAAGCCATCAACATTCAACATCCATCATCTTAATGAATCCATTCTGGACCAAATGGACGACAGGCGACGCGAGCAGACAGCGGAAATCATTGCAACGATTTGCACAGATGTTAAGGCGTCAAACAAACGTCAGATATGACGTCAGCTGCAGTCGGCAGACGACATCGTCCAATGACGTTTCACTGACCTGTGTCTCTTCTTCTCTCCGTTTTTATTGCTTTTCGTTCATCAAAACAACTTCAGCTCAATAATAAAAATAATAATTGTCGTTCTACTAATCGTCAGATAAAAAATAGACTCGCGTGAACAACATGAATAAATGTACGATTCGAAAACGCCTTAGAATCTCATGCGTATTCATAAGTGGGACCGAAGAACTGCAATCGACAAGATGAATATTGATTGCATACGATCATCTTTTGACACGTATTTGTATTCATTTTATTTTACTGCGTGTATCAAGCCATTTATAATCATCATCCATAATTATCATCTATAAATATCATCTATAATTATCATGCTGCATTTTGTCAAAATCTGTAAGTTGCTGGAATAGACTAATAAAGATAACTGGGCACACATAGTGGATGGTGTATTGTATTATAGGCCCAGGGCCGTAGCAACAAAGAACGTGGCCCCCTCCGAACATAGTTATTTTGTCCAGGCGACGGGGCCCTTGCAATGCAGAAACTGGAAACAGTATTTAGGCTACAATATGCAGGGCCCATAGCCTATAATATTATGTATATATAGGTATGCAGTATGCTGCATGCATGTACTCCGTATTTACTATACGGCATTGTCAATAAAATCAATATGGATCGTGCAATAGCGTCAATAAATGTCACTTACTTAGTTATACTTTACATATTTTACACATTTAGGGGGCCCCTTCCTTGCGGGGCCCCCTTCGGTCGGAGAGTACGGAGGGCGGTCGCTACGCCTCTGTATAGGCCTATTGTATTGTATGGAAGAGTCAGCAGCAGGAGTAGTTGCAACTAATCGTAATCAAGAATTAGTATAGCGTCAATCAGTCCAAGAAAACCTACGAACATCACTTTGACCTAAGAAATCGCGAGCTACGTGTTTACACGATCAAACAGACACCATTCCAAGAAGTTCTGGAAAAACGACAGCGGTACAATGTTTGGAACTTAGGAAGGTATAAGAATGAGCTGACGTCGTAGCTTATTTTTATTGGCTATCTATTCCAGAATAGCGATGGGCTGTGGACCAACACGTGCACCGAAGCTTTGACACTGTTTTGATAGCGCAAATAGTAATAATACTATCTGTAGCATTAACAGTGAAAGTGGTGGCGAATCTGTGATAGTAGTAGTGGTACTGGTAGTGTCATAGGAGTAGTGACAAGAACTTTAGTGCGGGTGTACCTAATAGCGGCATCCGTTTTATAGCAAGGCATGCAGCATCTATGGCGTCATCATCCCAATTGATTGGGTGATGGAGGAGGTGGATGGGAAGAAGGATGGATGAGGAGGAGGATGAATGGATAGGAGGATGGGTGTGGAAGATGATGATGATGATTATTGACTGCTGACCTGAATCGCCTTCTCCCCTTAATCTTCCTCTCTCTCTCCCTCTTCCGTTCGTTGGCCTTGGAATGTCTCTTCCGGGAACAATCACTTTGCTCATCTTATTTCTCCACAACGATGAACAACGATGAACGGCATCGACAGCATCAGCGGCAGCACCAGCAGCATCCACACTCACCGCATCCGCCTCAGTTGAGCAGCCTCCGCAGCCACCAACAACAACACCGCCGACACCACCGCTGCCGCCTCAGACAAGTCGGAGACGACGACGACGATGACACGGCTCGCCACGAGCACCACGAGCAGCAGCCGCAGCAGCAGCAGATACAGCAGAAGTGGCAACCGCAACAGTAGCAGCAGACTCCGACTACTTCTCTATTCCCACCATCTTCTCTTCCTCCTCCTCCTCTCCTCCTCCTCCTCCTATTCCTGGCGCACCTGTAGCGAAGGCGGCAGCAGATGACGTTGTATTCGTGGGACCTGGTTAATGGTTATAACGCTGCAGCTTCAGAACCACAGCTCCTCAGTCAAAGAGATTCATCTGCGTTGTCCAATTGAACGCCGTTGGTCTATTTAATAATAGGTCTATAAATGTATTGTGTGTATATGTGCCTGTAGTTGTAGGTCTGCTTATGGTTAAGAATGTGGTCTATGTGCTTATAGTCGTCATCTGCCAGGTTATGTATAATAGGAAAAGAAGTTGTAGCTATAATAGTCGCACTGTGAGTGTTGTCCGTCGGCTGAAGTCACCATCAACCGCCGCCACCGCCGCAGGGACTGAGACCGACCGACCGACCGACCGACCGATGGAGGCGACGATGTCCTCTGGGCCTGCAGCCTTCCAAGAAATTGGTTGACTACTGGAATTGATGCACATGCATTCACAGAAGATGGAAGCGGCGGTGAATGCCAGGACGACGCCTCGCTTTCAGTATCAGCCTCGGCTGCATGCTTGCCCGGTCTGACACGGCCCCTTTCTCTGCCTCTGTCTGGCTATCTCTATCACTGACTGTCTGTGTCTGTGTCTTTGCTTCTGTCTCTGTCTGCCTGTCTGTCTGTTTGTCTCTGTTCGTCTCTGTCTGTCTCTGTCTGCCTCTGTTTACCTCTGTTTGTGCTCTGTCTGTCTATGTCTGTCTCTGTCTGTCTCTATCTCTGTCTCTGTCTCTCTCTGTCTCTAACTCTCCCTCTCTCTCTCTCTCTCTCTCTCTCTCTCTCTCTCTCTCTCTCTCTCTCTTCTCTCTCTCTCTCTCTCTCTCTCTCTCTCTCTCTCTCTCTCTCTCTCTCTCTCTCTCTCTCTCTCTCTCTCTATCTCTGTCTGCATGTCTCTGTCTCTACGTCTGGTCCGCTGCTTTTGCTTCTCCTGCTGATATCGACAATGCAGGCTGGGATGCTGATTAAAGTTACGCGGCTGTCTATCACATGAACATTGCAGGAAATGCGCTGCATGACCCCTTCTTCTTTCCTGTTGCAATCCGAATTGTCCAGATGTCTAATCTTGCTTCTAAGTTCTAATCACTTCATTCTCCATTTCTATCAGAAATAGTCGGGGGAAAAATCTTCGCATAAAATATTGAGAATGTGAAAATGTATAACAGGGACGCCAGACGACCTTTTGTTCAGACTGGAGTTAATTAAAAATGTCAAAAGCGACTTCTATTTCTATAGAGACCTAAACCAACCTTTAGACCAGAAATGGTTGAGGCCAAATTGACCGCTTCATCAACGAATAATAATAATATTATAGTAGTTACGATAACATACGACATGACGCGTATATTTATGTTTGGCTTGAGAATGTATCTTTCCTATTTCTGTTGTTTATCTTCATCGACCAGCGTCAGAACGGCATCAGCCAACTTCTCGTAATCACTGAGTTCGTTGTAGATGGAAGCACAGATTCGAATCCATGCTTCGTTTTGCACGGACACAAATACGCACAGAATCCCGAATCTCTTCCAGACGTCATAGTTGATCTCCGCCATGTTGTGGATCGTTCTCTGTTTATACATTATACAAAATTATACAATACATGTAGGCCCTACTTCTCGTTAGTAATCCAAGCCGAATTAAATATAGCAACAATAACAATGGTGATGATGATGATAGTAATATTAATAATAGGCTAATAATAATAATAATGATGATGATAATAATAATAATAATAATAATGATAGGCTAATAATAATAATAATAATAATAATAATAATAATTATTATTATTATTATTATTATTATTATTATTATTGAATTCCGCCTCTTGAACACCTACGTTTGAGAACACACCAATTGCCACCCAGGCCAAAGGTACATAATTTATTCTGACTAACTTCTACATCAGCGAGCACAATGTAGGATAATAATAATAATAATAATAATAATAACGATAATAATAAAAATAAAAGTAATAAAATAATAATAATAATAATAGGCTAATAATTATAATAATAATAATAATAATAATAATAATAATAATAATAATAATAATAATAATAATAATAATAATAATAATAATAATAATAATAATAATAATAATAATGTAGGTCTTGGGCTGAATGACTACGTTACGTAGCCTAATGTTCAAAAGGAGCATAGACATTAGCCTGTAAATGACTTTGTCATTTTCTTTTGAAAAAATAAATGTGTGTTATAATGAAATAAAAATAAAAATAATAATTATACAATAATTAGAGAGGTTTTCGGCCTGGTTTTACGTCGAATGTCGGGTTTTAGGTTCAGGAAGAGGCAGGTTTGCAAATTTTCTCGCTTTGAACGAATATACACAAGTTTTGGTCGTTCTTTGGCGACGGCATTTGGCCGCCCGCCACACCCCGTTTGGTGACCTACTTTGACAGGCCTCGCGCTTAGCATAATTTATTCAGTGCACACGAAGACATGGATAGTCAATCACTTTCACTTTCACCGACGCAGGCATCACAGAAGGCTACGGGGACATGTGCGGTCTGCCGAATGAATAGAAAGCTGCATCACAAAAATGGCTTTGTGCATCGGCATGGCCCTCGGGATAAGCCTTGTCCAGGTTCTCACAAACCACCTTTAGAAGCACAGCCTCCCACCGGTTTCGTTGATCAGGGGTCACCCCGGGGCTCCACGGACGTGCCTGTTGCCTCGGCGTCTGCCCATGTGGGTTCCTCCATGCCCCCATCGAACTCGGTGCCTCACCCTATTCTTCAGAATATACTCATAAAGCACATACCTAAGGCTGCTAGGCACAGTTTGGGCGGTTTGCTGACGTCGATCATCAACCGCATCCTCTCAGACCCACTCTCCGTCATGCCATGGCAGCTTCTTTTGTCATTTGGGGCCTTCACGCTGACACAACCAATCAGAGGTGGCAAACGCCATAATCTTACATCTAAGATCAAGGGACGCGTGGATGAATTTTTCTCAACTGCACCTTTAAGGAGCATGGATTTGTTCGCTCCTCAGAGCAGCCATTTCTCCGGTGGGGCCCGGCGGTTGGGTCTAAGCAGGGAGCAGGTAATGGCAGCAGCTGTCGCCGCCAAGTTGGAAGACGGCAACATTAGGGCGGCCGCAAGGATCCTATGCTCTGGTGACAGACCGGCCCCCATCAACGAGGTGACGTTGGAGGAACTTAGTCTGAAACACCCCGCTGCCCCTCCTGACCGCCCAGTGATCCATCTGCCCACCGTCAGCACTCCCTTTCAGGCAACTGAGGTGGAGGTGATGGCCTGCATTCGGAATTTCCCGGCTGGTTCATCGGGGGGTCCTGATGGTCTTCGCCCCCAGCATGTTCTAGAATTAGTGAACTGTGCACAATCAGGTCCTGAGTTACTCTCGGCAATCACTGCTCTTGTCAATCTGCTCTTGGCCGGAACCTGCCCTGAACAGGTTCGCGCTTCACTCTTCGGTAGAACCCTGTTTGCCCTCCGCAAAAGCTCAGGTGGTCTGCGCCCGATAGTGATCGGATATCTTTGGCGCAGATTAGCCGCAAAATGCGCCAACGCCTTTGCCGTTCCAAGGGTCGTGGACCATCTGTTGCCTCGGCAGGTAGGGGTGGGCGTGCCGGGTGGATGTGAGGCAGCGGCACACGCAGCCAGACGCTTTCTCGAAGACATGCCTGAGGGTTCAATCTTGGTCAAATTAGATTTCTCCAACGCGTTCAACTCCCTGTACAGAGATCGGATGCTGCAATCCATCGACACGCTGCTACCGGAACTGGCGCCATTCTGCCATCTTGCCTATTCCGAGCCATCAGATTTGAAGTATGGGGATTTTAGTCTCCTTTCCCAGGTTGGCCCACAGCAGGGGGACCCGTTGGGCCCATTACTCTTTTGCCTCCCACTCCAGCCTATTCTTACTGAGCTGTCATCCCCTCTGGCCCTTGGTTACTTGGATGACCTCACACTGGGAGGACGAGCCCAGACAGTCGCTGATGATGTGGCAATGCTAGAGGACAAGTGCAGGGAGCTCGGCTTACAACTCAACCGCTCCAAATGTGAGGTGATCACCTATGATCCCGGGCTTGCGCTAGCACATAGTTCATTAGGTTCTTTTTCACATGTAGAACCGGAAATGGCGACTCTTCTAGGTGCCCCTCTGTCTGCGCTGGGAGCACTGGAGACTGTCTTGGAGATGCGCACCGGTGAGCTTTCACGGGCCTTGGAGAGATTGGAGCTCATCGCTAGGCACGACGCTCTAGTGCTTCTAAGATATTCACTGAGCTCTTGCAAACTTCTCCACATTTTGCGATGCTTCCCATGTTTTGGTCACCCGGGTCTTGAAAGGTATGACTCCGTCCTGCGTGAGGGCCTGTGCAGGGTCTTAAACTTGTCCTTGTCGGATGGTCAGTGGCTTCAGGCCTCACTACCCATCAAAGCTGGTGGACTGGGAATCCGATTGGCTGCCTCGCTTGCACTTCCAGCCTTTTTGGCTTCAGCTGCGGGCACCCTTTCGCTTCAGTCCACTATGCTCGGTGACCAATTCCCTGCCGACCCACGATACGGGACCATGCTGACCCAATGGCAGGGTATAAGTTCAGGTCAGCAAGTAGACAGCAACCTTATCCACAAGCAATCATACTGGGATAAGCCTCTCATAGACGGAGTCATCTCGGATCTGAAGGCCACACTCACAGACCCTTACCATCAAGCACGCTTTGGTGCAGTCTCCGCCCCGCACTCGGGTGATTGGCTATTCGCTCTCCCCATCACATCTTGTGGGTTGAGACTCGATAATGAGGCGGTCAGAGTCGCTGTTGGATTGCGCCTTGGCGCTACCCTATGCGAGCCGCACAGCTGTGTCTGTGGCTCTCTTGTTTCGGCAGAGGGTTCGCATGGTCTATCCTGCGTGTTGGGTCCGGGACGCTCGTCTCGACATGCGACCCTGAACGACCTAATCTTTCGAAGCTTGGTTCGAGCCGGCTACCCCTCAGCCAAGGAACCCGTTGGCCTTCTGAGATCCGACGGCAAGAGACCACTCTTATCCCTTGGCGTGCGGGACGCAGCCTGGTCTGGGATGTAACGGTCACAGACACATTGGCCGTTTCATACTTGCCAAACACTTCTCGAAAGGCCGGGGCTGCGGCCGAGATGGCGGCTACTCGGAAGAACGCAAAATACGCTCATCTCGCAACCGTCCATCACTTTGTTCCTTTGGCCTGCGAAACCATGGGCCCGGTGAGTGATGAAGGCATGACCTTTCTTTTATCTTTGGGGCAGAACCTCAGCGCCATTTCTGGAGACGCTCGCGAGACGTCTTCCTTATTTCAACGTCTGTCTCTTACAATCCAGCGATTTAATGCGGTGGCATTCCGCGGCTCGTTTCCCGCACTGGATTTCAACGACGACTAGGTGCCGTTCCAGATGTTTTTATCTTAGCATTAGGGTGTAAGTCCCTGAGGGATCATAAATACCTCGGGACAAAAAAAAAATAATAATAATAATAACAACAACAGCATGAGGAGAATAAAACAAAGAATAACGATGTTGAAAATAACACTATGAATAGTTACTTATTTAGCAATATTAATAATAACAATAGTATCTTTAAGTAGGAACCATGAGGCCAAGACTACACTCCTTGGTAGGCCTACTTAGGCCCTACTCGTATAGCCATATAGGCCTACTGCCGACAGGATATTGTTCAGGTATACAATCCCTCCCTCCTTCCCTTCTTCCCATTCCTAATGGGAGATTCCGGACTCTTCAGCTATGGATACGGGTAATCCACAGTCTGCAGTTATGTAGCAAATAGTTGTTCTCAGTTCTCAACTAAATCGAGTCTACCATAAATTGTTTCAAATGGTTTTCTTCCAGAATGCTTTTCAAGCGGTGTAACAAAACATTTCCAGCATCTGGCAGATAACTCATATGGTAACAACTTGTAATAAATCAGACTCTGAGTATTTGTCTGCTTTCGGATTATGGCCCGTTGTGGAACTTAGGTCGCTCTTAGACCTTGCAGACTGCAGAAGCCGTATACAGGGATTCGTATCTTCAACGCTCCCCTCTCCCAAAACCCATAAATATAAATTCATTATCTAAGTATACTCTTGTACGCCATTGGAATATAGTACCTGTATAATAATAATAAACAGTTAAATCATATGGAGCTAATTTTTAAGATTATATGTCTACATACATGTGTCACACGCAGAACGTTCGATATATCATAGCCTATATTATATATGGACGCAATGAAGACTTCTTGTCGTTCATTGTCGAGAACATACACAATACACAATACACATGCAGGCTATAGCTACGATAAATGTCATATAAATCTTCAATAGCATCAGCCTACGTTGCATTAAGCAAGCCACATACATGTACGTGCACAAAGATTTGCTATCGTTTCTTAATTTGACATCAATGCTACATAAAAATGGTCATTATATTTACATCAATGCTACATACAAAATAGTCATTATATTTACATCAATGCTACATACAAAATGGTCATTTTATTATGCATCAGAGCACTTTCACATTCGCCGATGAATAAAACAAATAAGAATAGATCTATACAATTTATGCGCATTATTTAGTCATAATTATGTATTTCAAACCCAAATAAATCGTTTGCATGAGGCAGAGTGCCGGATTGGTCTCGTTTGAATCCGCTTTTGACTTGACCCATATATTTATAATATATATATATCTATATATATCTATATATATATATAAATATGTATATAGGCCTACATTATATTATATGTATAGACTATAAATTGTATATAGGCTAATATAGACCATGTACGAGGGCAATGAGCATTCGGATGCATGTGGTTAGGGTTGTATTGCTTTATTTTAACTTTCTGTATTTTTTTAAAGCGCCATTAGACCTGAGTGTAAAGAGCTAGTGGACGTGAAACCTTCTGGTGGTAAGTAACTAGTTGACAGATTCTTAGGAAGTCTGCTGACACCTATCGACTGCCGACGTGTTTCCGTTGACTGCTGTGTTCATCAATGGCAGAAACGCCGTCTAATCGTTCCCATAATGCCAAGCAACCGTCGACGCTTTCTATAGCTCCTCCGAGGGATTTGTGACGTATGAGTCACAAGGGATGGACTGAGAAAGAGGAAATAGCGTGAAGACACTTCAAAAATTATTATCACTTCACTGTCAATTCACCATTCTATTTACTTTCAATGTTTTACTTTTTTCTTTTAAACAGCCCCATCCTCCCTTTGAGCGAGTACATGTACCTCCATCAATTCTTTTAAAGTTAAACCACTCGCTGCTTCTTCGTTCATTTCATTATGCAGCCCTATCTTTCACGTTTCTTCTACTGTCTCCCTTCCTTTGTTCTTGTTCCACGAACATTAATCCCAATCTGCTTGCGCCTATCTAGTTCGGTCAATCTTAATTCCTTCCTCCGTTTCTATAACTCATGATGCGCTATTTTAGAGATGAAAGTCCGCGATTTGCATTTGCCATTATCCATGAAAACTGAAAAAGAATCGAACAGCGTTCTTTGAATATTGCAGAGTAGTCAACAAAGGATCAAAGTATCAGGATCGATTTATCAATCATCAACAGGTACCCCGGTAGCCTATTAATTTTGTATCAGTCTATAGCGCGTTAGGTAGCCAACGTAGTAGGACTTTCTTAAACAATCTATTTTATAGAAGCCCAACGGTCGTGTAGGACAATTGCAACTCCGCCACTGGTTGCACTCTGCCAGTGCCAGTCCCAGGCCTGGATAAAGGAGGAGGGCGACACTAATCATCTCTGATATAAAATTATGACAGTGTCGTTGAGCAGTAGGCCTATAGCAAGCCCAAGACAATAATATTGTTTGTTGGAACTGCGTCTCATTGGAATGAACAATTTCTAGGTTCCATTGTACATTCACTGTATGCATTATCGCAAGAAGCATTACCCGGTGTTGTATAACCTACGTTTATGGAGGCATCTTACCCGGACTTCATTCTGGGGTACGATGGTGGGTGGGTACTTGCTGAGCTTAGGCAGAGCCACGAGACGCATGAACGATGTCTGCATATCATCAGGCAGCGGGTAGTGCCGGGTGCCTAGCTTCCTCACCAGAAGATCCGCCGCTTCACAGACCAATGGTTGACAGTAGGCCACGATTCTCTCCTACAAACAATCGTTAGTGTCTGGCTATTTCCGTAATCGTAATCGTAAAATCGTAAATTTCTAAACACGCCACTTGAAAGCCAAGCGCAGAGCACCAGCTTATTCACGAGCGCTGCGTTGAGTCAAGAGGATTGACCGTAAGAGTAGTTCAGGGGTTTTCCGAGCCCGGTTGCCGTCTGTCGAATCGCCGGTTAGTTTAAGAAGAAGCTATATATGTGAATGTAAATAACCGACTTGAATTTGGAAGGTTGCAATTTTCATACGGAAAAGAAATAGTCTCGGCTGAATTTTTGTTTGATTCCATTGGAGTTTTTCTTTTGTTTCTTCATTCGTAGCTGAAACTAAACCGCGCTCTACATGGGATTTAACGAACGCTGATGAGCACAAACGGTTTCACATGGTTTGGTAGGAAAAAAACCGATAAATAGAATCTAAAAATGCTAAGAGCATGAACATGTGGATGTAGATGTGTTAGAGTTAGACAAGGGTAGAGAAGTGAAGCATGACATACGATTTAGAGCGAGATCATGCAAAAACACTTCTACGAAGATCATTGTATTATAAACAATATTTATTGACGTCACTACATGTGACGGCAAGATGAACCCATGCAGTGTATGCCCACAACCTGCATGCAGGCGTTCACCAACAGCCATTCAAGCATAGATCTATGAACTACTCGAACCGCATACGGCCTATGCGTATACTTGCTGAAAACTTAACTGGAAGAAGGCGAACGGCAACCCGAAAGATCGGCGAAAGGTATACGAAAGATCTTTAATGGAAACAGGAACTCTCGCAATAGAAGAGTCTGAATGATTGATTGAATGAATGAACGAACGAATGAATGAACGAATGAACGAATGAACGAACGAACAAACGAATGAATGAATGAATGAATGAAATCTTACATATCCGCCGATGTCTCTGTAAAAGTCAATTGCTCGTGCCGCCGTGTAGAAGGGGGTGAAATCTCCGTGACCCTGGTACAAGTAGTTCTTCCACAGTTCTCCAACTCCATCGTACGCATACGCCGTAACCGGTGGAAAAATCTTGTCCTGGAACTTCTCCGCTATCCAAAGCACGGCGCATCCTCTGGGAGCGAAAGTCCACTTGTACAGATTTCCTGCATCATTAAATTCAATGTGTAGCCTATAATGTTTACTAGACGACTAAGATATTTTCTCGTTTGCTGGATCTAGATTTTGAAACATTTTCCCTGTAATCTTTCTGTTCTGCTTATATATATATACTTATATAGTAACAATCCCGAAATCAGGTCTCGTGGAGCGCGTCCGTACAAGTTCACTGAACTAAGTCTTGGTATAACTATCGAGTTCTATAGCATCGATATGTGGGTCTATTATTGATAGCAACGGTGCATATTAGGCTAAACAATTCCAACGGGTCAACATCCGATCGCGGCAGATAGTCTTGTGATAAATAATATGCATACGTATGCGCCGCGTTAAACATTGATGAAAAGAAAAGACTCATGGTGACAGGCCTAAGCAATTATCGGCATTGTAATTTGTAGGTTATAAGGACAATAGACTACGACTGCTTGCTAAATAGCAATGACGAAGCCCGCCTCTTCTGGTCGTCTATATAGGATATGCATGAGCGCCAAGAACCTGTTGTAATTATACAACTAGTAGCCTATACTGATTCTTACGCACTGCATAGAGGTTAAATGTTATAGGCCTACATGTAGACTACATTTAGACATCTTCAATTTTCCTTTTTTATATTCTTTCCTTTTGAATAATTCTTGATGCGCAAAGTGATGACTTTCATGTTGATCTTGCCCACCTGTGAAAAAGTCCGCCCCCAGTTCTTCCAGGTTAAGCGGCACTTGGCCAGGTCCGTGTGCTCCATCGACCAAAACGAGTTTTCCGTACTTTCGACTAACAGCGATCAGTTCTTTCAGAGGAAAAAGTACCGGAGGCACGCTCGTTATCAGATCTATTTCAATCAATCAATCAATCAATCAATCAGTCAATCAACCAATCAATCAATCACTGATTCAATTAAACCAAGCATGCTAAGAAGTCAATCTTATTAGTAAACTTAGTGAGCCTCCGTATTGGCAATTTTAAATATCCTGATGCATAATTTAATTGAATGTCTACATGTATATGACATATGGGCTCTTTATATTTATGATCTGATCTGTGTAGGCCTACTAATGAACTGGAGTTGCAATTATTCGTGACAAAAGATCGATTTATATGTATGTATGTATGTATGTGCACTTGTTATAGCGCCCCTTCAAGCTCTTCCTACTCAGACGCGCTCCCGAATGCAGAGCGGACACTGCATCGGAGTTTCACACCGAAGCGCTGAGCAATTGTGAGCAGGGCTTAAAGTGTGCCTGGGCGGTCATGGACGGCGTCCATGCACTTATTTTAAAATTTGAACGCCGTCCTGCCACTTATTGGCCAGCACTGACTGGAAAGGTAAGGAGCGTCCAGGCACTTCTTTTGGAAAGGTAAAGGGCGTCCAGGCACTTATTTTCCCACACTTTTAGCACTGATTGTGAGTGAAGGACTTGCCCAAGGTCCTTACGCGGCGAGGTGGATTCGAACCCCGAACCTTCCGGCTTCAAGGCAACGACGCCACCACTACATCACCGCGCCCCACAAATCATGTTGTGACTAGGGGTTGAACACAAATCGTATATATATATATACATGTATATCATACTTTATTGCATGGTTATAAGTTGCCTAATGTCAATATATATGAGTATCGAACCAAGTAAGACAAGTCGGATGTTGTTGTGTTTGCTGAGCATCTGTTCATACGCTTCGACGAGTTGCTCATTGGATTGAAGAGGAAACAGAACGTCAACGTAGATCACTTCAACGCCTGCAGTTAATAATAGACATTCCATTGGAACATTAGACATTCCATTGGAACATGAATCGAACCTAATGCAATTTAACAATGACACATCGTCCTTCAAGCACCTCCCAATGACAAATGTGCGCATAGCTTTAATAAAAATTGGAATGGAACCTATTTACTTTTTCCTAATTTGGACCAAATCCAAATCCATTGGCCTATATAGGCCTATAAAAGCCCTATATTGTATTTTAAGCATAGGTTAATACGATTCTAAAAAATATAGTTCGCCCTTGTAGACTATTCCAACGTGTGTGTAAACCTACCGTGTTGCTTGGATACTTGATGGCATGTGTCCTTCATTGTAAAATAGGTCCACGAAGTTACAAGAATGGCATCACCTGGTCCAAAGTTCAATGAGCGAACCACGGCATTAATCCCTGCAATAAATAAAGAATGCAGAAAATTATAAACCATACAATTTTGAGTGGACTTAGCCTATGTTCTTTGAATTTCTCTTAAACGCTATGCAGATGTTTCTCTGTAATTTGACTTCCGCGATTCATTTTAAGTTTCTGTTCAATGATTCGTAAATAGTGCACTAGCACAATTAAGCCTACTCTTCATGCAGATAGTGTCGAAAATCTACTTAATATGTAACTTCTGACAAGTGCTCTTACTGCAGGCATTGCAAATTCATCTTTTGGAAGTACAGAGCGTGTTAATTGCCATTGCTATAATTATATGTATTTTTATCTATTAGCCTATATATACAGGGTGGGCCAGCATAAATGTCCCGACTTTGCAGGCGTATAACTTCGCCAATTTTTAACATTTATTTATACTTGATGCATCAAATTAAAGGTATTTCACTCTAGTATTAACTCTAAAAAAGTCGAACTGATACTAGTTTAGGTTTTAATTATATACTTGGATCAGCGCTAGCTACCGTTTTTTGTCATTACTGACGCATTATGACGCCGTTTCCCGGGAAAATTCTATCGTTTTTTGCTAAAACGCGCGTAGACACGATCATTTTGAGTGTTTGTAGGGTCCCTACCATGAATATATTCTAATCGCAAAACCGCGTCCTTTCAATTTTGCCAACAGCCGTGCACTGCCATGCGCTGCTTCAGACGCTTGCACGCTGCCAGTCGTTTCTTTGCGTAAGAGCTGGAGAGTTCGTGGAACTTCTCGTCGACAAATTACTTTAACTTTAGGTCTATAATCTTTTCCAATACGCTATTCAGTGCTTCTAAGACGGCCTGTTTTGCGCTGAATTTGCATGCAGGGCCTGCCCTGGTCATTGTCTTGACTGCAAATGTACGCGGACACACGAGCAATGTTAGCGGATGTGAGCGCCGTGCGCTCCGATTCCCATGGTTTGCGAGTAGAAAGTCCTGTTTTATCAATTTTCCGTAGCAGATAATACAAGGTATTGTTTATTCCATCCTCTGTTAGAATATTCGTTAATCATTTCAAACGAATTAAATCCCTTATCAGTTCGTAAAATTAAGATCGAAACGCGATCATCGTTTGTCAACGGCGCCAGGTTGCGTCACAAATTACAACAAAATATGGTAGCTAACGCTGTTCCAGGCATATAAATTAAAACCTAGACTAGTATCAGTTCGACCTTTTTAGAGATAATACTAGAGTGAAATACCTTTAATTTGATGCATAAAGTATAAATAAATGTTAAAAATTGGCGAAGTTATACGCTTGCAAAGTCGGGACATTTATGCTGGCCCACCCTGTATTGTCGTAATATATTTCCGCAGTGCAAAGAAAATACTTAGGCCTACTTACTTAATTGCACAAAGGTTTCAATTTGCAATTACATGTAGTCTACTATAATGCTGGAGTCTAGAGTTGAGGGCGGAATAGCGTTTTGTGGTCACCCACCAGTTGTTGTATTTGTGACGAAGACGAGGTTGGAGGTTTTCGATCCGAGGAACTCTGCCACCGCCTTGATGTTTTCACTCCAGAGTGCCTCCGGTTTGTTTCGAAACCAATCGTCCGGGGTCTGCTCCATCTCTCGAATTAACCTTTAGAATCAAGCAACTGAAAATTATTAAGATTTGATAATGTAGCCTACGTAAGAGATCTGGCATTGGACAGGTGAACCGTGGAGGTCAGTGTCTGTACAATCCCTGCAGCAGGAAAGATCGTATAGTGAAAGCTGTTCAGCTGTATTAACTTATGCGCGCGATTGCGGCGCGAATGCCTGATGAATTTTTTAGCAGATTTGTCTGATGTAATTTACATAAGAGTTATAGTCTAGTCCTTACACCTACTCTTGAGAGACAGTCATGGAGCGAAGTTTTGGCAACTTAACCTAATCAGCTTCGATACATGATGGTAGGTGAACCGTGCTGACCCTGACAGTCTCATTTGGATTCAATTTACGTCAGAGTTATCTAAGTGGCCTGTGTGCATAGAGTCTTGAAATGACTTTTCGCTAGTAACCTACGTTGGAAAATTGCGCATCCAGCAAATGACGTTGATTATGACGCGTCTAACATAAAGCCTTCTATGGCGTGGTAATCAAGATGCAGAAGGTATACAGGCTACTAATCAATGTCGCTTCAAGTGAAAAAGCAGCACACTGAAATCCATGCATATTCAGTTGGATAAGGATGAATGCGTTGCAGCCTAGGCTACAGGTCGTTGAGCTCAAGGTTGAGAGACCCACAAAAACCGAATCCTCATCGTAGGCCTATAATCTCCAAATTTCTAAAGCGCTGCTCGAAAACCAAGCGCGGGGTAACAGCTTATTCACGAGCGCTGGCTGTGTCAAGTCAGAAGGTTCGTCTAAAAGAGTAGACGATCCGAAGGAGGTCGTAGTCCATTTTCCAAAGAATAAGAGATGGCAGAGTAGCTGTTTAATGTCATTAATGAAGGCAAGAGGCGACAAAAAACAGGTCATGGTTTTTGACACATTCTTAGAGTCGTCTGATGTGAGGCAAATGCACCTCTCTTAAGAGCATCAACTGCAACTTGAACGACATTTTATAGCAAAATAATGGACTTCGACTTTCGAACAATGAATTAAAGTCTTGCCACACGTAACGAACTCTTTAATAAATATAACTAATCCATAAATAGAGTCACACAAACCGCCAGTGAGACAGACAGAGACAGACAGATAGACGGGCGTAGACAGTCAGACAAAATAATACAATCAGACAGACTGATAGACAGATAATAATTATGCAGGCAGATAAATATAACCAGCGAGAGATCCGAGCAAGTAAAACAGTCTACATGTACGTGTAAAATCGGTCAAGGTTAAGTCGGTCAAGGCAATGTAGAATAAACGGAAAAGTGATTAAATTTTATTGCACTAAAGTCCATCTCTAGCATCAATTGTGTCTACCACTATAGTGATTAAATTGCTCGTCTAGCGGTTGTTGACATCTTCAATTCCTAAAACAAGTTCAGTTTATAATAGGACATCTGGCGAATCTACAGACACGATGCTAGAAAAAGTTAGAAGATAATCATCATCTTCTCTTACATACAATAATTATGTGACTGAATGGTTCACAATAATCGACGGGGTTCAATCGAATTAAGATGCCTTCACGAATAGGCCTATGGTCATTTAGTCTAATTCATTCATTCATCCATTCATTCATTCATTCATTCATTCATTCATTCGTTCATTCGTCCATTCATTCATTCGTTCGTTCATTCATTCATTCATGCATTCATTCATTCATTCATTCGTTCGTTCGTTCACTCTTTCATTAATTAATTAATTCATGCATTTATTCATTCACTCTATGGATTTATATAGCGCCCCTTAATTACATCTTCCCAGAGGCGCAATAAGGCTATTCTTATATTTCAAGGCCTATAGTTGTTCACAAAATGAGTCTCTCTCCAAACGCCCACTCCCATCCTTAATCCTATAGGCCTATATAAAAATATTTTATATTCAAGAAACAGGAAACAGGGTCGGATACAGAAATTTTCGAAGGGGGACCAATTTTTTAGCTTAACCTCACTCCACCCACCCCACTCCACCCACCCCACTCCACCCACCCCACTCCACCCACCCCACTCCACCCACCTGTTTCGATGGTCGAAGACGACAAGTGGAAGCGCTCCGCAGGCGGAGTGGTTAACGAAAGTCGTCTTCTCATCCAGAATAAACTGCTTCCGCATTTCTTTCCCGAATTCAGTCATGATCGATGCACACTCGCTATAACGTCTAAACACGTGCAACAGCAGATGATGAAACACAGATGTAAGCAGATGATAGAGAACGATGTGCAACTGAAGGTCAGAAGCTAAGCATGCAGACAGGTTTTTCACCCTGTGACGTACGTAGTTATAGCCATAGGCCAGAGGGCGAACAGGACAGCCACCCCGCCTGGTTGTATGATGGCACCCCTCACGACCAGACCCACCCCGCTACCGGCCATGGTGGACCACCAGAACGGGTCTGGCATATATAGTGATAGCCTGGTAGACGTAATTTCATGATTAGACCTATGGTCCAAAAGAACCAGCGCTCTTCCAACATAGCATGACCGATGACCTATTATATAAGTACAAATCAGTCGCCCGTAATATGTAGGCTATACCTTAGCAACGATGTCCCGTTCAGAGACTAAAATTATGACCTTTGAGTAGAAACCTTGAAGAAGCGCTATCACAAGTGCTCATACACAGGTCTATACGTAGGCCTACATGGCTTGCTCTGATTCGATGCTGAAAAGAAAAGGTTTGCTGACATGAAGCGATGAAAAATATCGCAGATTTTGAAAGTTTAAATTTGTAAATAGAAACTTTTCCCGACGAATTTAAAGTTGGAGGGAGAATTTCAGGAAATGCGAATTTCCAGGAAGAAGCATAGGGCCTATAATTTTATGGCTTGCGAGCATCGCTGAACGTGAATAGGCCTATATGAACCAACATCACTATTTTAGAAATAGATAGAGCGAAGTGTATTTAATAACTCTCGGTATAGGCCCAGGCCCACTCGCGGGCAGGCTAATGAACGGTTGGCTGATTTTTGCAGTACGATCACCACTCGAGCATATCTATAGCCTTGAACCAGCGCAAAACATCTTAAAAGAATTTTTTCTTGCACTCATTTTGAAATCTCTGCAGCATTTACAAAGCGACATAGCTTATAAACATTAAGGAAGTAGTAGGCCTACTGTTGCTGGTAGTGAAGTATTTAGAGATCCTAGGCTATTCATGCAACGACAATTGGGCCAATCATATTTATTAATGCGACCATCTCGTCCAATTGGATGTCGCCGTTTTTATTTTAAAAAATAGATGGCACCAGGACTCCATTATCTGACAGTAGGCACATATAATATTATAGCCTACTCAGCCCTACTGCATAAAATATAGCATGGTCTAATGAAGAGAGAAATTTTCGTAAATTTGCAAATAATTAAAAAATTATTTGCGATCCAGCGTGACGTACAATTGAACGCCACTCTATAGTCGACAGTCATAAATATCGATCGAAAAAGAACTGCATGGTTGGCAATGAATATTATTATTGACTTCGAGCAGCCATCGATAGTTTTGCACCGATGAAATCTCATAGAAAGCAATTCATGCAAATTATGATCATTAGCATTCAGCTCAAAAACAATGCTGTGTTTCTTAAATGGAGATGATCGCTGGTGGTAGATATAGGCCTAGCTTAGGCTGCATTACATTTTATGCAAGAAATATATTATTAGAGAATATCTGTAGCCTACGTGACGTTGCCGCCAGACGTTTTCCTTGCTCAAGATCCGCGTAGGGCCTAGACCTACACATTAATCCAAACCTGCCTTGGCAAGAAACATTTTTATCAAACCACTTTCCATTGGAGCAACAATTATTTACATCATTCCAAATTCTATTTAAATAATAATATTTCATCGATGCAAGTCAGGTTGAATGAGAAAAGCCTATCTTGGTCAACTATCGTTATCTCTTCTAGCTATCACTTCTATTTAAGGCAAAATAATTTTCATCAATCCAGCTTCTATTTAACCAAGATCTCAACGTGTTTCATGTTGTTGTTACATGTTTAACGACACTGCCATTTCAAAGATGATTAGTGTCGCCACGCCATTTAAGTCCCCCGTGGACGGACTGTGCTAGCCCGAGATTTTGAATCTCTGAAATAGCCACCTTCGGGAAGCGAACCGCGGCCCGCAAACTCTCTTAAACAAAGTCGCGTACCGACGCGCGGCCAGCGCTCTTACCGATGTAGCTAAGCGAGCCAGTGAGAAGTGTTTCATCAATCCAGCATCCATTTTTAGATTAATTTTTCCGTCAAACCCACTTCTATTTATGCGGAAAAGAATTCCATCCTGCCAGTGCCTTTTGAACCAAAGACTTAGCTTCATCCAGATTCCATTAACAGGAAGTTATTTTAATTAATCCAGCTTCCACTTGTAACGCCAAGCATTAGTTTTAGGCCTACTTTTGTCAATCGAACTTCCATTTAGGCAATATTTATATTCGTCAATAAATATCCGGCGCCAAAACGGTGACGCCAAAACGGCCGGCGCCAAAACATCCTGCTTCTTTTAATATAGACCTACCGTACCTATTATATCATTTAAGCTAATTATAAATTATAATTGCACCTATACAATTGTTACTTTAGGCCTCTAGCCCAGGGGTTCTCAAACTTTATTTTTATTGTACCCCCAAGTAAGAAAGTCGAATGATGGCGTACCCCCAGGAAAGTCAGGTCAGAAACAAAATACCATTGCGAGGTCCCATAGCTTGCAATGACAACTAAAAGTCAATTTAATCATTGGTGACAACGTTTATTAGTGTCATAGGCTATATACTATATAGGGAGCAAAATTTAGTTTGAGTCATATAATCTTCTCAACAAATTTAAAAGAAAACTTGGTCTATAACCCCTGTAAGAAAAGCCAACCTACAGTGCTGCGGGCTTGTTTAGACTAGCACAGATTTAAAATATCTGGTCTAATATTTGTCAATTTCAAACGCAAATTAACCCTATGTTTGTTCTTCATAGCGAGATTAGAACAGTTTAAAAAACCAGCTTCGCCCAGAAATGACGTAACCTATAAGCTTACTGGAAGGAATAACAAAAATTAAGGCTTGGTCAGAAATTAATCCTTAGGCCAATTCAGCTCTCTGCTATTTGAGCTCTATAGACTATAGGCCTACAATAGGTTGAGAATTTTTGGCTTTGGTACTTTCAACCATTTATACATTATTTAATTGTTTCAAAATTATAGTAGGCCCTAATTAGCCTAAACATAAATATGCTGCATGCTTATGCTGCATGCCCTGTATGGACCTAGTATGTTAGTCCAATAATATGTTGTGAAAGAAAGAAGTAACGATACTGTTACATGTTGTAAGGTTAAAAATCATCGCTAATCAAAGAAAGATGGATAAAAAGTCCATATAAAAAAATAAAAAAATTATATTTCTGGAATTTTTCGCGTACCCCTTACCGACGCCTGGCGTACTCTTAGGGGTACGCGTACCACAGTATGAGAACCCCTGCTCTAGCCTACATCCAAGACGTTTTGCTTGTTGATTTCTTTGAATAAACGAAAATACATAATTATATCTAATTAAATAACCAAGAGCAGAGCATGGCCAGCAATTCCCGCGTTAGGTTCATTTAGGACCTATGGATTTTCCTGCAGGCCTCTAATCCCTCTTTAGTCTGTTGGTTCCTTACAGAGCCATGCACGTGATCTCCATATTTATAAGCCTAGGTCAATGGATTGTGGAAGTACTGGCATAGAGATCGCACGTACGGTCACTATGGAAAAACGTGTAGCTAGCCTACATTATTTACCTTCTGGAAATATAACTTATATAAGCCTACCTGGACACACAATAATTATGTCAACTGATGTCGAATAATTCGGATCCGATCGATATACTAAATATATTAAATATTTCTCTGGTCGTCTATGACGGACTGCAACGCGTACCGCACTCGTTATGATGATATTGTGTCGTGTGTTTTTTAATAGACTTTCAGCGAAGCGAATTAATGTCGCGCTTGCAGCCGCTAGGACGTTTTTTGTCGCTGTTTAACGACACTGTGCTGTCATATCAAAGATGATAAGCGCTTCCCATCCTCCTTAATTCTCCTGCCTTCGGACTGCGGGTCGCGGCTGGAGAAACGTTTTTAATATTGTTCAACTCTTTGACGGTTTTTGTTCGGCGTCACGCTAGGTGTGGAGCACTCGCGACTTCATGCATGGCCTGTATCGTTATGGCCTTGGTCGATTGTAGACCAGTAGCCTATAATATAATTATAAAGGGTCATGGCTAAACATGTACCGGTACGACACTGCCTACGACCTGGATCGTAGGTCTATGACGACACAGTGCCGCCGTCCGAACTACCTTGGCTATAGCAGTGGAGCTGAGAGTGAGAGCAGATAATTATCTGAACGTCAAAGACCTTGGGGCTCGCCCGTTCGGTACCTTGGGGTAGATCTAATCAGGGACAATTCCTAGTCGATGTACGTAGCAATTTCGTTCAGTCCCCCGTTGGGACGTTGTCGCAGTGTAGCCTACGTGTTCGGAAACCGTGTGGCCATTGATGACCTGAACAGTAAACACTCGACACTATCGTGGGTGTATGCTCCGTGTGGCACGTGGCCGATGCCTTCAGCGCTCCACAGTGCTTGGGTTTTCGAACGCTAACCATTTCTTCAGCCTTTCGTCGCCAGCTTATTTCAACGCCCTGCTCGCACAAGGGACATTTGAGGGCCCAATTATAGGAGCGATCGACCAATCGGAAATAATTCGCTTTACGTAATAGTAATGATTCTCTTTTTACTCGGACTCCAACAATAATATTACAAAGTACTGAAAGTAGGCTAGGCTTAAACTTTCACACAACGCAACTGTCGACAACTGTCGTGCTCGTCTAATAGACTAATAGTCTAATTTGTTTGATTTACCTGGACACAATATATCAGACTTTTATGCAATAAAGTATTACTGCTCTCTCAATCATAGGCGCAACCACGTCCTAAAAGTTGGGGGACCTAATGGAAATTCTGATTAGGCAATGACCCAAAAGCGAGCGCGAAACGCGCGAAGCCGCGATAGTCGAAGGTAAGAAACCGCTTACGATTGGGGTGTGTGTGTGAGCGTCGTAAGCTCCCGGGTCTGGGGCGGAGCCCCAGAAACCGACGCAATTAATTATGAGCATTTGATGCCAAATCGAGTGCATTTTTTATTCTAGTTTGCCTCAAATTTTGCAACGATGATAGCGAAATAGAAGTAGGCCTACCTAAACCACCTCGATCTGTGAAGGTCCAGTTATGTCCATTTCCATCTTCTGACAGTATACCTTAGGCGGAGACTTGGTACTGGCATTGATGGGGACGAGCGAGCGGCCGAAGGACGATCGACGAGGCGCGAAGCGCCGAGCAGAGGAGGGTTTGAAGAGTGGGTGTGCCCCTCCCAATCTCGAATTTTTTTAAATTTCCACACTGCTGGTAGCATTTTAGGTTTTCATTTTTACGAAACTGCTCATCATTTCAGTGTTGATAGTGGTTTAAGACCTCAAAACGTCTCATCCAATTGCTAATTTTTTTCAAATTTCCACGTTGCCAATTTGGTGACATTCGTAAGCTGACATCTCAACAAAATGTCTCATAAAATAATTTTCATTGCTGAAAGGCATGCTTAAAGACCTCAATAAATGTTCCCTGCCCATTGCTTAATTTTGCAACTTCTAAACCTATATTGATAGCATTTTAGGCTGTCATTTGAACGAAATTGCTCAATAATTTCAGTGTTAGGCCTAATAGTTGTGGCTTAAGACTTCAAGAGCGTCCCCCATTGTTTAAAAATTTTCAGATTTGTTTATAAGGCGTCATCTCAAAACAATTTCTCATAATTTCATTGCGCAAATACATGGTTTAAGACTTCTATAAATGTTCCCTCTCATTGTTTAATATTTTAAAATTTTCATACTGACATATATGAACATTTGAAATTTTAAGCTGTCATCTCAACAAATCCACAGGATTAGGGATACTTCAATGGTATAGTAGGCCTAGGAGTTGGATCTATAGCCTGTAATTCAAGAAATACATGTGTAGCCTACAGCAGGCGCTGTAACTTGTAAAATGATGTAATATTTTGATTAAATGTACACTTCTGATGCAGACTATGGTAGGCCTATCACATTACAAATACATGCCTTAAAATTCTAAAAGTGTAGGACCAGTGCTCAAAACACTGTCAGAGAACAACTGCAGCTTTGCTCTATTTCGCCAACAACATGTAGTTAGGTCCTAGGCCTACTGTCCATCCATCTGACAGATGGACTGTGGACATAATATTGAAAAGTGAAAATAGGTTCTAATCTGGATCAGTGTAGGGCTGTAGGCTAATGTACAAGTTGTGTTAAAGTATTTTTATCCTTCCTCAAGTTTAGGGCCTATACTGTGAAATTTCTGGCTCGTTTAAGTCTTGAACGCATTCTGATGTAAAACACGTACGCAGACACATAACGATTCGTCTTCAACATAAAAGAATCGTTTGTGGGGGGGCTCAACCGTCATGAGCGTGGTGATTGAAACGAGACTATAAAGAGGTCGAGGGGCTTCAGCTTGTTTGGGGAGTTTCAGCTTCGTTTGATGGTTACGTCGCTGCAAATGAAAAAGTGCTTCTGTAACAGCAATCACACTTCACGCATCTTATGCAATTTTTCCGAGAAGCATATATATATATATATATATATATATATATAGTGAGTATGGGCCTATAATTATGCCTATAACCCTGTCCGTGAAAGATTCTAAAGCTATGGCTAGACTTAAGGTTTAGACTTTCATTTGCAAAATTTCGAATAATTATCCGCTACCTCTGGATGAGAAATCTAATCGATCATTATTATATAGCTTTCAAAATGAACGGATGAATAGAAGAATAAACCAAATAAGTCGTTCGTCTAGTGTTCAGCTGATTCTGTTTGTTCAGAACAGTCCAAATAGTTTAAAACCAGTGATTCAAATGCTTTAATTGTTTGTGATTGTCCGACAGAATAGATGGAAATTGACGCACCGTGCCGTATTAACAATCTTTATGCTTCTAAACCTATTGATTCCCATATTGATGCACGTGCATGCCTTCCGAATAACTTAAGTACCCGTAGGCTATTAATGAACTATATATAGGCCTAAAGACATAATTATACAAAGCAACAATATCATAATAATTATTATAGAAAACAGCAATGCATCGCGTAGGCCTAATAAGGTTATTTTAAGCAAGGACGATCGACTGATAAGCTGTGAAAGAATCTATTCACTGCTAATATTCTAGGCCTACTTGTGTGATCTCAGTATTTGACATAAAATTTCCATATAACTGCCGCGGAACCCCTAGCCGACGCCCGTGGGACCCTTATGTTCCGCGGAACCCCGGTTGAAATAACTGGCCTACATGCACAGGATTAAAACGCTCCTGACTCAGCTGAGAAACTACGTTCTTAATAATTATGCTAATCTATATTGAAACGGCTATTAGCAGTCGGTGGCAAAAGTTGGGAGGTTGGGGAGGGGGGGGCGTCCCAAGTCTCTCGACAGTTGGGAGGGACGCGTCCCGTGGGTCCCATAGGATGGTTTGCTCCTATAATTATGCTCTCAATGAGCTTCAGCTTTCATGTTATTTCTAGGTTTTTATTGCTCTGAAATCATCGGGTTCGGCAGCTATTTGCTTACTGACTCACAATGATGGCAGCGATTGCACCCATCTGCGGTTTGACAGAACTGCGTAGGCCTATAGGCCTACGTTGTCTATTAGACGATTATATCCACTAATCCACTATATCCACTACGCATATAGGCCTGCCCCGCGCTATAGCGTTAGAAATTTGTAGATAACTTCAGCTTAATTTTTGTTTGTATGCAGTGGCGGCGCCAGGATTTTCGTTTTGGGGGGCTAGATTTTCAGAAAAAATTTCCGTTCTCAGTCTGAAAAATTTCTGACGACCTTTTTTTTTTTTTTTTTTTAGTCATCGACCAAAATCCGGAGAAAAATTTCCATTTCAGCCGCCAAAAAAGCTGATGACCTTTTTTTTTTTCTTTTTTTTTTAGTCATCGACCAAATTCTTCAGAAAAATGGTCCTTTTCCGTGACCACCGAACTGTCTCGCAAACTTCGTGCGTACCTTGCGCTTATTTTTGGGGGGACTAAAGGGGGTAAATCGTCCAAATATTTTATTTTTACATGGGGGAAAAAATGGATGGCCTTTTTTAGGGGGGGCTTAGCCCCCCCCCCCAGCCCCCCCTAGCGCCGCTACTGTTTGTATGCGCACTTGTTATAGCGCCCCTTCAAGCTCTCTCTACTCAGAGGCGCTCCCGAATGCAGAGAGGACACTGCATTGGAGTTTCACGCCGAAGCGCTGAGCAATTGTGAGTGAATGACTTGCCCAAGGTCCTTACGCGGCGAGGTGGATTCGAACCTCGAACCTTCCGGCTTCAAGGCAACGACGCCACCACTACACCACCGCGCCCCACAAGACCTACGAATCTGCTGCGGCCCTCCAGGCATTGGCTCCTCCGAAACAAAGACTCGACTGCCGCCGATCCTTGGTCCGAACGTGAAACGTAAAAAGTGAACAGACCGAACCGTCGACGAATATAGCCCAATATACGCCCATCGACGTTTAATAGATTATACAGTAAATTAATAATGTTATACTCAATATACGTCGATGGATGGCCCGAACAGTCGAACACATGCGCAGGCCACCAAGGATTGTATATATTCTGCGTTGCCACTCCTTGGGTATTTTAACAAGATCTTGGATTTTTCGATCCGGACTTGGGAAATGGTTTTTTCTAGAAGAACTTGGCTTTTTCTTGTTTTTTTTCTCCCAAACACAGGAAATTGTGGACATTTTCTAAAAAAGGCAGTATGACTAAAAAAAGTCATCAGAACCGGACGGGGAAATTGTGGACATTTTCTTAAGATTTCGGCCGTATGACTAAAAAAGGTCAAAAATTTCTGGACCTCATATCAGCCTAGTATAAAAACGTTAATTCATTCCCTTTTTGCAATTATTTACGTAATTTTCTACACTCATCCTATAAGATGGATTATTGTTATGGACATAAACAATTTTAGGTAGCCTATAATTGTGCTTCATTTGTTGAACTAATTTGTGTACCTGATAGCGAATCACTTTTGTTGCCAATTAAACGAATATAAATATAAATACCCCAAAGAAGTCGGTTTTATCAGTACAGCTGAACTAGGGTTTTCTTGGGTTTTTTGCCCCTCCAACTTGGGGACTTTTCATTTTTAGAGTGGCAACGCTGTATATCGGTATATATTACTATTTACTTACGTTCATCTCTGAGCGATATTAGAGGAATTTTGGGACTGAAACTTTAATCTGCTGCTTGACCTGTCAAAATCAGATTGAAAATATTATACTTTTATGCGAACTGGGTAAGCTATAGACTACGAATATCTATACATAGGCCTAACTAGGCCTAAAAATTGCCTCTAGTGCATCGCCTCTTTAATGAACTAAAGCAAGGCCTACAAGAGCGATAAATGTTTCTTAACGCTACTAAGTATTGTAAAATTAAATTTAAGGAATTGGAAGTTTTTAGTTTGTAATTTTGTTTATCTCAGGTCGCTGTACAGGTGTGTCGGTACGGAGCAAAGGTTTTTCAACCGGGAGTAACCCGAATGGCCCAACCCGAAAACGCTGAAAATGCGCAAAAGCCCGATTTTCCCGAAAAAGTTTTATAGAAAACGGCCGATGGCCCAACTCCAGAAAACTACTAAGAGTTAATTTAAATCCATGACATTGATTACGCTGAAAATCATTAGGGGTAGATGTTACTGACGGCTCGGTGGCAGATCCACAATATGGCCGCAACAGATAGAGGCAGAATAGAACGGTCTGACCTGTAGACGGCGATCGATGGCCCAAATATTCCGTTTACTAATCAATAGTCAAAAGATCATGAAAAGCTATATTTTCATAAATATTAATAAGCTGAAATAAGCTAAAGAATACAACAAAATCGATTAAAAGTATTCTTATAATGCACACAAGTTAACAACCCGCGTTAACTACATGTGGTAGAGCTTATAATGCTTTGGGATTGTAGACACACATACAAATGCTTATTCCAGTTAAATAAGTAACAATATTTTACTGAATAACAAATAATGTGTAAGACAATGTTTGTACAGTAGAATGTAGGTTTCAAACCAATAATACTTGGTATCTAATTTCCGCTGTGATCGTTGTAGGCGAGACCGCTCTAATTCTGCCCCTATCTGTGGAGCCCACATTGTTTATCTGCTACCGAGCCGTCACCTCATTAGGTTGCGTGTGTAGCTTTTAGAAAATCGATTTCCAGTATCAAGTCAATATTCGTTTCGGGGATTCGGGCCACACCCTTCAACCGGGGATTCCGCGGAAGTTCCGCGTGCGTCAGTCAGGGTTTCTTGGCAGAAGACAATTTGATATAAGATCTTATTACACCCACTGAAATCACAAAAAGTATTGGCAATGAGTAGAATTCTTTTTTCAGTCATTGTTGCGTAAAATTTTTACGTGGCGGTATTGTTGCTTTTATTAGCCTATATAGTTCAATGAATGAATTTACACATTGTACCTACTTGTTATTCTGAAGAAACATGCATGAAATGGAAATCTGTATATGGCCTTAATTGATACCCGCTATTTGCTATTTCAGAAATCACATAAGATTTGCGAAACAAAAGTCAGATGGTCAGCTGTGTTTTGATGGGAGTGCTCAATATTTCAAGTGCAGAGCTGAAACTCCCCAAATAAGCTGAAGCCCCCTCTGTCCCACTATGGCCTTTGTGGTATTGCACTCGCAATGCTCAAGGTTAAGCCCTCAAATAAAAAATCCTAAAAAATTCTTTTTTGGGGCCGTAGCGTCTGCTCACCCAATATTTTACTTATGCAGGCCTGGTTAATGGTTATGCCACTGTTCAGGTGGCAGATCTGTGGTAGTAGTTTAGGTGACAGTTCTCACGTCAGAGGTGTCAATCCAGCTGAATTAAACGCTTGAAAGTTCGATGAATCGCAACCGATGGGAAACGTAGACAGAGCTGAACTTGGATTCATTTTGAACATTGGTAGAAAAGGAATAGATTCATCTATTGCTCAGAAAGATCGTTGAATTCTAATATGCCCTGTAGTTTTGAACTCTACAAGGTGGACCATAAAAAAGACCTTCCTACGGGTTTTGCCAATACCTTGGCCAGAAGTAAAAATTTAACAGTCAAATTTTACAGGCTTAAAGACAATTCACATGATGGCCAGATTTCATTAAAATATTTCAAACAGAACAAAAGTCATATCACTTTTGGTGAGACCACCCACTCTTTTTTGACAATTCAGAAACGTAATGCATCAAAAACTAGCAAAAAAACCATTTTATTGAGTTATTTCTCAAATAACTGTTATCAAATAAACTTGATAGTGCTTCCCAACTTGTGTTCAATGTGTCCACCACCAGTTCTCAAACTTGTAATGAGTCTCTTTGTAAAGTTCTTGATGGCCTTGTTGATGCGTTCTGGAGATAAATCTTCCCATATCAACTCCAATGCGACGATCAATTCTCTGATCGCCCTTGGTTTTGTTTGCAGATTGTGGTATTTCTCCAGTGCGGATTACCAACATCGGGTTCAAATCTGAAGATTTTAGACCCTTGGTTTTGTTAATGAAACCAGAATCATTGACATCGAGCCGATCTCCTTTCATCCACGCAAAACTCTCAACTCTCAGCTTAACTCTTAGCTCTTAATTTCTGCGCTCTCACTGTTTATCAGTTGATTGGAACACTATTGCACGTGTGGCTTATATGTTAATTAAACAGGTTACATGCATGTTTGTAACTTCTTTAATTATTTAGCATCTACATTTTTACAAGCAGTCTTGTTGCTCTTTCATATCTACTTTGATAACTGAGACTATTAAACTATTAAATCTACTTTATGTTGTGAATCAATTTGCTTATTATTTGAGTTTTAAGAAAATTTGGGAATGTTTGCGCAGCTGTGACAGGTAAAGAATCCCAATGATGACAAAGATTTCAAGGCTTTGCAGACGACTTGTTTTAAAGAACTTTGGAAGTAAGTTGGGAGAAATTGATTTGTGTCACATTTTGTTTTTACATTTCAAAATTCATTTGCTTTTGTGACTTGATTATTACCCATATAATGTAGCTCTATTTGTTGAACTTCTGCATTTGAAAACTGTTGTGAATGCTACCGAGAGAGAATTTGTAATGCTGCACTAACTTCACTGACTGACATGCTAAAATTTGCTATACCGATATCAGAAACCGTTCAGTTTAAAGAACCTCACCCATCTGACCTCTTTCCAGTCGATCTTAATAGTGCAGGTGCACTATATGGTAGATGCGATGGCAAGAAATTTCAATTATGATCACCATAATAAGCGTTTGTTGTCCCACTTGCCATAAATCGCCCTCTGCACTGCATAATCGAGTCTACTTGAGACGTGTGTGTTATGGTGAAGTGACAGTGTGCATCTTAAATTAAATTTTGCAGTTATTTTCCCAAGGTGTTGTGTGAGAATTCATACAACGTTTGATGCTTGTTGTTTGTAAGAAATGTTGATCTGGCATGTAAAGAACTTACTAAAGATGGTCGATATGAAATGTTTCTCTGTCTTACTTTTCTCTCAGATGAAGGACGTGATGAGGTAGATCAGTTAGCTACTTGGAAGGTGCCTGCTAAGCTGTTGGCTTAAAGATATTGTTGGTTATAGGTGTTGGCTTTATTTTTGTGCTATTTTAGGCTACAAGAAGTTCGGCTTATTTCTGTGCATTGTCTTCGCTACACTGTATTTGGTGAAGGCTATGTTTTTGACGCACAAAGCTGTTGAAGTCCCAGTAGGTTCGTAAATGCTTGCATTTTTACTGTTCATTCTAGAAAACCATATGCTGCTTGATTCTTTTTCATTGAAACATGGTGTGTATTGCACCTATTGTTAGTATCTAGACCTAGTTTGGCATAGTTGGCTGATCAGATGTGTTCCTATAAAGGAGAATGTGTATTTATGTATGTCAAGAATGCACACCCACAGTTTTGCAGCTATTGACTTTAAACCACGCACCTAGACAGAGGGCCACCAGAACTACCCAGTGTGTGGGGGTTGGCCAATCCCCTACCGGGGTAAGTGGGTATAAAAACCCTCAAATTTCATTCACAAAACCACCCCATCAAATTTCATTCACAAAACCACCCCATTTCCACACCTTGGCCACATTTTTACAACGATTAACCTGCTGAAGCCTTGCACCTAGACACAGGGTGGCTAGAACTACCTCACCCTCCCCTGCCCCACACCTGACCCTGGGGAACCATAATTTCCCAAGCAATGCCGGGCACCCAGGTAGTGTATCTTTAATGTTGAATTGATTAACTTACGGCCTTATTTTATCAGATGGCTTGTATTAGACCTTGTTTAAATGCTTTGGGCTGAAGTCATTTGGTCTGCGATTTGTTTAAAATAAATTTGAACTGCGATACATGAAATCTATGTTTTGAATGGATGCTCTTTAGTTTTAGTTTTAATTTTAAAGTTGCTAAAAGTAATTGAATCTTGTTTCTTAAGTTGATGGTTTCAATTTTGACCTGCTTTGTGTAACCTGATTTTGTACTACCTTATTTAAAATTTTCATCTGTTATGTTGATTTCTACTCAGAAGTGTAAGGTCTAAGAGGCTGGTCAATATCCTGTTTCTTTCAGAAACGTGGGAAGTAGAAAGTCGGAATGAAACTATTGTTGAAGATTCATGTAAGTATTGGTCTGTCTAGCATCATTGTTGTTAAATAATACTGTAAGAAATTGTAATTGTTCATTCATCATATGCTACAGTCCAGACTTTGTGTAATGGATGATTATGCAATGGCTTTTGATGCTCTCTATTTAATGTGTGAAGTAAAACACATTAACAGTTGACTCCTTCAAATCAGGACAAGACTTTTTTCTGCACAGCCTATTTCCCTATTAGTTGAATGTGAAGCATCCTTGTAACAACATGGCTGTGTTACTGCACCATAGAAATTGTAATTTTTATTATTATTATTGTTATTAACGGTTGATGCTGGAACTGCACTGTAGCACTAGCTGGGTCGATGGGGGTTGGGGAGGACAGTCACTCATTGCAGCTGGCTTTAAGCTCAGGGGCAATTCGATTTAAAAGAAAGTGAATTTATCTACCAGCAAATTTCCATATAGCCCACAATCCCACATCTAGCAGCAACTGTAACCAAGATAAATTACGGAACTTATGCCCTTGCTTCTACGGTCATCCTGCGTAACAATGGCACCTCAGCCATATGACTACAGCTCTCTATCCGTCGTCTTTTGAGTCCAATTCACTTTTTGAAATTGATGCCTGAAAACAGCAGAGGTTAATGTGGTCAGAAATTTATGTACCTGGTAAATTGTCAGCTATTAAGTCTCTATCACATTTGCCCATAGAAGAAGAGTTGGCGCGAGGGAAACCAATGGGTTTGAAGTTTTAGGAACCTCTTCTTTCCGTAGCTTCGATGTATAGGCTCATCTATGCCCACATCCAGGAGCGACTGTAACCAAGGTAAACTACAGAACTAGGTTACAGTTGCTGCTGGGTGTGAGCAATCTATAACTGTAATCAGTAATGTGAATTTTATAGGTAAATTTGACAGCAGACCTTCACATCAAACAGTCTATGTCTGAGCTTTTTAGCCACACTAAGACTTAAATACGTCATATACTTGTGCATTTCAACACTGGCCCTATTGACATGTAGCAAATTGTAGCATGGAGACTTTGTTGGCTCATGGCGATCATGTGTAAACAGGTCTGCACTGCAATCATGGGCTTGAGAGTGCTTTGGCTGACACAGCAGAGATAACACGTGAAGCAATAAAGTTCTTGTAGCCAGACATCCTCTTATTTGCCGTACATGGCTAGAAAATGAATTGAAATTTCACATGACATATTGCTAATGCAGGTATGGTGTTTGGTAATGCACTGTGTATCCAAGGTTTATGACAAAATGTGCTATAATTACCATACATAATATTGCATATGATGACTGTGCTGCACTAGCTGAACTGAACTTTATTGATAACAGATCAGATTTTATGCATATATTGAAAAGCAAAGATCGTACTAAGGCAGACTAAACTGCTTCTTAGTTTTATTGAATTGATATTTGCAGTATCTAAGATGTGCATATGTGCACTTTGTAGCAATGCTGAATTTTTTTTTTATAGCTGTATTTTAAAAGCTCATGTACTAAAATTGAAGTGTTTGACATGAAAGGCTACGTACAAGTGCCATGCTGCCTTGCATGGTTGATAGTTGACCTAACAACTTCTGATTGTGCTGTCAATTCTATTCGGATGACAGCAAGAGAAAATGCCACCAAACTTCATGAATTACGTCCTGCTAAATGATTTTTTTTACGCCAAGTTAGGTCCATTGCTAGTAATGCTAACATTGATGGTATTCTGCTTTTATCGAATATCTTTCCATTATTTCAGTATAATGTATTATTTCTAAGTTTTTATAAGTTAACTTGTCTAGAATAGGTTATGTAGATCTTTTTCATGGTCTCAAGAGAATCGTGAAACATTTATGTGGCATCATTATTATAAGCATGAAGCTGGCAACTGTTGTGTTTCTTTGCCAATTTTCTGAATTGGTGTCGTTTTATCACTGAATTAACTACTTCTGAAGTGCTCTGTGCTTGTCTAATGTCATAAACAAAGAGGTTTGTTTCTGAAGTTTTAGAAAAATGTGATGCTGTTGGAAGTCGGCAGAGTAACTGCTCAGCAAATCAGATGCTTTGATTCAATATAGGCTGTCTTATGTATGAATTTTAGGCATAGGCGTAGGGGACATTTCAAAAGTGGGGGAGGGGCAAAAATGTTATTTTTGCCCGAGAAATCTGATGACCTTTTTTTAGTCACTTCCTGTAAATCTTCTGAAAATTTAGCTTTTTACCCCTGTGTGCCCGAAAAAAATCCGCCTGTACGTTTGCCCGAAAAAATTTTCCAAATTTTTTCCCCGTCCTTGCCTCTTTTGCCTGAAAAAACATTTGCCTCGAAATTCGGGGGGCATTTGCCCCCCTGGACCGGCCGCCTCCTACGCCTATGATTCTAGGCATGGCTATTTTTGCCAATGAGGTGATATTTCTGAATTCAGTGATGACTGTTACATATTCTCAGTAAAATGAACTCTTTTTTCCAGACGCAGGTCCTTGTGATGTTGAGGCAGAGTGCGCTCCGGGTCGAGTGCGTTATTACGTGAAGTCTGGTTTCCAGAATATTCAACCACCAAGGATCTGCTTTAATGGAAAGGAGTAAGTTGTGAGATGAATTTGCAATTATGCATTCACTCACTGTATTTGTGACAGAATGGCTTTTTTAGTTGATGTGTATAAATTTCCTGCAACTTCTTGTTCAGATTTCTCTAACTCCTTGCTGTTCAGCAAGCGGCCCATTAGTTGCATGTTTTGCAATTTACGTAAAATAGAGTAAAAGGCAAATTGACTGACCTACTTGTGTGGCTATGCGTTCGTAACATGGCTTATCATTTGTCAGTATTCTCACGTTGCATTAAACTTCTTTAAAGTTTTAGTATATTTTGATACAGCCAATTATTTTCAATGTATTTTTGGTAATTGCTTTTGAGTTTACTGTTGTGGCTCTTGGCTTCAAGAATAAATTGCTTCAGTGGCCCACATTGTCAAAAGGTTGGACGGCACTGCTTTAGTTCATCATCAGTTTTCTAGATTCCTTGCAGTTGGCTCACAAACTTGCTCAGATCTTCCATGTTCTATACCTTTGAGAGCAATATAATAGGTTAAGCACAGATGCTGTGTTTTCTTGTTAGTGATAATTGCTCGGTTGTTGACTCACTTATGCATTCTGTTCTTATTTTGTCTACTTAATTTTTCATATCTTCATTCATTCATGTAGGTAGTGTATGAATCAAGTATTTTATTGCGATTATTCTTCATGCGCTTTTCCTTTTGTAGTGGCTGAATCATGTTTGCAGTGATGATGATAATAACATCTGTGAGAAAGTGTAATTGAGAGTGTTTTGTGAAAGAACTGTAACTTTGATTTCTTATGTGTATTTGACTGTTTTATTACCTTACGCTGTAATATATTTCTGTTTGTATTTCTGTAATATGTTTCTGTTCATTATTTGTAGCTATGTGGGACCTAGAGCACCTAACGGACGTGGAGTCAACCTTGTTGTCATCAATGGTTAAGTATTTCTTAGAACTAATTGTATTTAACTCACAGCTTCAATGTGGACGACGATGATGATTGTTGTGAAATATGCACCACTGAGATTAAGGACTAAGGATTGTCATATATGATTTTTTGCTACTTTTAACTTTAGTGGCCAAACGGAGAGTTTAAACAATAGTTTTGTTTAGCTGCTTGTGATCTTAGCTTGAGGTATTGATGCTTTTCACTTTTAATATAATCAGGTTTCTTGTAAGTATACTATTAAGGTTGCCTTTATTGAAAGGGTGAATGGTGTTCGTTTTGTTTTGTTTCTATCACAGAGTTAACTATGGAGGTTGAAGATGTACAAATTTTTGACACATATGAGGCTGGTAAGTATTGGTATGTGGTTTGTCTATAGATATCTTTAAAATGTTTGAAATGGCTGTTTTGCATTAAAAGTAATCATCGAGAACCTTTGACTCTGGTTTTTCAACCTCAGAGAAGAGATTGATGCTTGCCTTTCACCGTCATCATATTAGACCTTATCTGAATCTGTCGAGGACAATAGCAATTTCTGTATACATAGCTAAGGTCCTTAGCTCTAGATCAGGTAAATCTATCCCTATGTCTGAAAGTTTGTCATTTTGTTTTTAAGTTCCCCTGGACTGAGGAACAATTTGGTCTCTTAGTTCCTGGGCAAGGACTGTCATGGTCCTTAGCTGTGCCTTTGTAATCATAGGCTCTTCGATATGTGATGACCTTTTACATTCTATCTGTAGTAAGATCTAAATCGGGATGCACCTAATTCCTTAGGTTTTTGAAGACTTACTTATTTACTTGAGGATATACTGAACAGCTAGTACTGTGAGAGGTGCTTCTTATACGAAACAATTAAAGGATGCTCTAGTGTAATAAAAAGTTTCACAAAATGTTCTTAAGCAAATTTGCAGTTCAGTGCAACTATTTTGAGCTCGCAATTTATTTTTTGACGATGATATATATACATTTAAAATTTCGATTGGTGAATACCACTGCAGAATTACGTGCTTTTTCCAGGGGATACGTTCCACAACTACCTGAAGCAGAACATCTCTGACTATCGAATAATCATACTTGCCACTTATGATGATGCCGCAAAACAGTGAGTTTATGAATTTGTACAATTTTTTTATTACTTATGTGCTTATTTTTTTGGCTGCTTCCTGCTCAAGGAATGTACTAAATCAATCACATTTCTTTTTATTGATGGTACATTTTGTGTCCTAAAACAAATCTAATGTTAAATGTGTCTGACAGTCTGTATTTGTATATAAGTATGGGATATCAAGCAGTTCTAAAAGTAGGTGTAACTTAGGATGGGTTAAAGATGTTTGCTGAGCTGTCTATGTAATTTAGAAAACAAGCCATATAGTATTGCCATGTATGTGTACATTGTACATATATAATTATATATATATATATAATATATGTGTGTGACACTGTGTGTTTAGTAAGTAGCACATAACATTGCATGTGCATACCAATGCTTATGTACAAATGTGCTTTTCTAGCAAAGCATACACAATGTACATAGCATATGTGCATTTCCTGTGGAAAAACAACAGTTTACGGAACAAAATTTCTTTTGTGAATACATGCACTGGTACACCATTGATATGCTTATACAGAACACTTCTTGTATGTTTCTTTAATTGTCTCATTTCCCTCTTCCTCATCTTGAGATCCACCTTTTATGCACAGTTGCTGCCGTTGTTTATTTTCGTGGCGGTATGTTGTCAGATTACGGCAAGACAGTCGAAAGTTGCTGAATCATTTTGGCAGCACTAAAATCAACGTTCTCCAGTATCGCGATGCCCTGGTGCTTGTGGGACAGAAGGGTCTGACGCAAGGATCTGCCATTGAGAAGGTATGTCTGCCATATGGCCTGGGTCTGCCTTGACATCTGTCTTTTTCACATTCTTCAGTTTATTGGATAATCTCCCTACTTCTGACTTTAATATATGTTTCAATAGACCTTTAATTAGCATATGCTGCTCAGTTTATTAAGCTTAATAACTGATGTTTCAAACTAGCCGGTACGAACCATTGTGGTAATATGTCATTGACACTTTTAAACTCTTTTTAATTTTTCCATTCAGTAGTCACCATTCTTATCTTAACTTTGTTGCACCATTGGACTTAATAGCTTGCAAAACAATATAATCTGATCGTTGCTTCTTAGATTTAAACAACCCTGGTTGTAGTAATTTTTCTAGTAGGATCTAAGCTGATGGTTTATTTACTTTACAGTATGTTCGCCGATACATAAACCGAGATTTTGCCGACCAAGCTGAGTTGACGGGATGTCTGACATCAGCCGGTAAGTTAAGGCAAAAACATCAGATTATTATTCCGATCTCAGAATGTCAGCTATGTATTTGGAATATATGTTTTCATAAGGTAAATTTACTGAAGAAACTTGTTCTGCAGTAATAATGCACTTGAGCAACATCATCAGAGAGATGTCAGCTGAAGGTGCTATATAAAATGAACCATTAGATGTGGATGCTGGAAAGACCAGGATCCTCGGCTCAAAGATTATGTATGTATGTATGTATGTATGTATGTATGTATGTATGTATGTATGTATGTATATGACCATTTATCTAGCGCCTTAACAAGAATCTCACGAAGGCGCTTAACGTAGCTTGCAAACAATATCTATGCAATATCAATGCAGGTATCTAGTATTTGAAAATTTGCCAGTGGTATTAGTGCCTGTGCCATAGTTCAAAGATTTTTGGAGGTATCTAATATTTGTACCTACAAGAACTCTGCTGTCCCACCTCTGGTGTCCAGCGGCGATCTGACCTCCGATCAGCTGATCAAGCCGAACTCTTGACTCCTCGTTCTTGAACTGCTATAATGCAGCGACGCTCTTTCTCAGTGGCTGGCCCTAGAACCTGGAATGGGCTCCCTGTTGCTCTTCGCCTGGTGTCTAGAGGTCACACCACCATGTTTCTCACTTAAAAACTGCCTTATTTAGCCGTTGTTGGACTGGGAGCACTTCTGAGTAGATTAACTTGAAGGTGCGCTATATAAAAGGTCAATAATAATAATAATTTGAAAATTTGGCAGTGGTATTAGTGCCTGTGCCATAGTTAAATTGCTTTATTGCAGTCAACATAAGTATTGTGATAGCGTAATAAGCAGGTTAAAAAAAACTCAATACACAGAACTTTTTGGTGTGAGTACGGAACATGCAAAAGCATGAATTCAGAGTATAGCCTATGTTTTGTGCTTTGCTTTTAATTATAGCTGGTTTTAGTTTAATTCTTTTGAGATTTATTTATTCAGAGTGGTCAAATTCCATAAATTGCCTTGAATACATATTCATCAAAGTTCACCAAACCAAGAGCAAGGATATTGTAATAATATTGGTGTCCTGTATCATTCTCCTGGTAATCCTGTTGACCAGTTTAATATAGACATTGAACGCACATTGTCCAAGTTGACTAGTATTAATCCAAAGATTATTCTTGCTGGTGACTTTAATATAAATTTGCTGAAATTGGATGAACATCGACCCACGCAAGATTTCTTTAACGTAATGACATCCCATCAAATGTTGCCATCTACACTGCATCCAACTAGAATTACTTCTGTTACTGCTACCCTCGTTGACAATATATTCAGTAATTTTCTTGCAGATAAACAGGAGTCTTACATATTACTAAACGATATATCAGATCACCTACCTGTTATGCTTTGTTTAGATATACCTGTGAAACGGTCTCAGCCAACCTCCTCTACCAGTAGGCTAATTAATGAAATTAAGACTAATTAAGATTAATTAATTTCTTTGGCAGAGGTTCATTGTTTTGAAGTTGAAAGATTGTGTGTTATGGATAAACCGTGTGCTGCTTACACCTGCTTCATGTATACCTATAAAGACCTTTGCAATCAGAACTTCCCAGTGATAACTAATAAAAAAAGAGGTTGTCATAATGTAAAACAACCCTTGATGATCAGTGCATTACTCAAATCCTGCAAAAAAGTCAAGACTTTATTCCAAATATCTGAAAATTCAAGTGATTCTAATAAAGCCATTTTTGTTAAATATCGGAAAAAGTTCAAACAAATTGGAAAACATGCTGAGATAATGTACTATGCAAACAGGTTAAAGAAATGTGAAAATGATCTTTAAAAAACTTGGAGAACCATAAGGCTAATTTTAACTAATAACGATAATCTTCCCACCCCTGACACATTCAAAATAAATGGAGCAGATGTCTCTAATAGACTAGAAATTGATAATAAATTCAATGATTACTTTGTAAACATTGGACATTGGTTAGCTGCCAAAATTAGTGAAAACTCAGAAACATTTGAAGCATTTTTAAAGGACTCGCAGAGTTCTTCTTTTGGACTTTTGCCTACCAGCAAGCATAAAGTGACTGATGTTGCAAAAAGTTAAGAACAACTTACAGTTCGGGTATGGACGATATTGGTCCTAGTGTTGCAAAAGCCACAATTCAGCTTATTGCCGAACTTCTGGCTCAAATTATAAATGGTTCATTCTCTACTGGCATCATCCCAGCAGAAATAAAAATTGCTAACGTCATACCTCTGTATAAATCAGGTGAAAGATGCAAAATAAATAACTACTGATCCATCTCTATACTTCCATTTTCCCCCCAAGTTCTTTGAAAGGATCTCATGTACAACAGATTGATGGATTATTTTCTTAAAATGAATGTGCTATCATCTAATCAATATGGCTTCCAAAAGCAACATTCCACATATATGGCACTCTTGGAAATACAATGTAAAATCTTAGAATCCATGGATAACCGAGAATTTTCTCTAGGAATATTTTTTGATCTATCCAAGGCCTTTGATGTAAACCACAAAATTTTATTTAAAAAACGTGAACACTATGGTATCAGAGGTGTAAGTAAGGCATGGATTTATGATTTTCTTAACAACAGATCGCAACATGTTTATTTTAAAGGTCATTTATCTGTTGGCAAACCATCATTTGTGGAGTACCACAGGGCTCGATTCTGGGGCCATTATTATTTCTAATATATGTGAATGACCTGACTACTACCTCCAAAGTGTTTCACTATAATGTTGTTTGCTGATGACACGAATGCCTCTATATCTGATAAGTCAACAGAATCATTGTTTGCAAGAGCTAATCATGAGCTAATCACCATTTCTTCGTGGTTTAGAGCTAACAAATTATCACTTAATATTGATAAAACAAATTTTATTATTTTTGGATCCCGCCGTAAACTACCATCAGTTTATGATCACAGATTGATAATGGATGGTCAACTGGTTATGCCGGCTGAATCATGTAAATTCTTAGGTGTGTATCTGGACCAGCACATCACCTGGAAGTAACACATTGAGCAAATTTCTAAAAAAATAACCAAAAATATTAGCGTGCTATCAAGAATCCGTCACTGTCTTTCTCAAGCTACATTACAAGGCTTATATTATTCCTTAATTTTCCCATACTTGTCATATTGTAACATTTGCTGGGCCTCAACTTATGCTTCTTATTTTAAAAAATTGAGGAGTTTGCAAAAACGTGCCATTCAAACTATTTTCTTGTTACGCTGATCTGTCAGTACCAAACCAATTTTTCGAACCTATAACATACTACGACTAGCAGATATAAATAAGTTTCAAATCAGTTTGTTCATGTTTCGCTATCATCACAGATTGTTACCTCGGACATTTTATGGTTATTTTTGTCAGGAAATTGCTGTACATGACCATTTCACTAGAACTCTGTTATACTACCGCACCGATGTTGCACATACTAGGACGAAATTATTTTCGATTAAGTGTTCTGGCCCTATGATTTGGAATAATCTTCCAAAGTATGTTACACTTATACCCACCATTAACATGTTTAAGAAAAAGATTAAAGGACTGTTTAGTATCTGTTTACTAGATTTAAACCATTGGTCATAATTTGTTTTGTTTTTTAATATCTGTTTGTCATTTCGTTTCAGTTTGTTTTCAGTTCATGTATAACATGTTGTTCTTTGCAGTGTTTTACAACAGCAAAATGTTATTAAGAAAGGAAGGGTCAATCCAGCCTCAGCGGGTCCATACAACCTTTTTGGATTGATCCTTTGACTTATGCACCAATCACTCGAAAGTCATTGAGTTTGTACTGATTGCTGTTATTTTGTACTTGGTTGATGCTTTGTCAATAAATGGCTATTACTACTACTACTGCTGCTGCTACTGCTACTACTATTACTACTACTAATACTAATACTAGTACTAGTACTACTACCACTACTACTACCACTACTACTACTATAAAATCTGAAAACATTTTTTTCTTTCTTAATTATTATATATTATACTAAATTCCAGGGTATGTAACACTAAAGAGATAAAAGAACAACGTTAATACTGTGGTTTATAGGCTTTAATGGAGTAGAGTCTCTGTTTCAGGATTGTACTGACATTATGATTCAATGTTTTTTCATCAGTTGGAAAGTTAAGCCATTTTGTGGTTGAGGAATCGAATCCGAACGTTGCTCCTGACCAGAATTGTGGTGTCACAAAAGACTGTGGTGATGATGCTTTTCCTGTTCATCTCTACTCGGGCTTTCAGAATTCTGAATTCCCAAGAATTTGCATCAATGGAAAGAAGTAGGAATCCGCCGTCATATTTTTAAAAAAAATCAGTCTGTGATGTTTGGACAATTTCTTGCAGATGGTGTATTACGGTTAATGACGTGTTATAGGGAATGTGATTTGTAACTGACCTAATGCAGTAAAATCTGTGAAACTGATGCTGCTATCATAATGAATAAGGCAACTGTTGATGGTTGCGTAAGAGTGAGGTTCACAGTCCCATACTTGTTAAATTTGAGAGGAGACCTGACAATAAACAATGTGGATAACTAAATTATAGCCATTAAGTTTTAAGTTCGACTTGTACGACAGCAGAAAGACTAACAGATTATACATGTACTGAGCAGTGCTCAACTAATCTACTGAAAACTCAAGACATCAAAGTTTTTAGGCGCAGGGTATGAGACTAGCAGCATCAGATGCTTGACTCGTAATCTCATGACTCATAATCTGATGACTTGTAATCTGATGACTCATGATCTGGTGACTCATGATCTGGTGACCTGTAATCTGATGACTCATAATATGGTGACTCATAATTATCTGGTGACTCATAATCTGGTGATTCGTAATCTGATGAATCATTATCTGATGAGTCATGATCTGATGAATGAGTTGAGGATTATTTGTCTGAGGAGCATAATATTTCATGTTTTTCTCTGTTCTTTTGCCAGCATCATGGAGAAGGAAATTGGCAGAGGAATCAATGTAGTGATATTTGATCCGAAAAAAAGAGAGGTTGTGAAGTCCAGCCGGTTCGATACTTATGAATTTGGTTAGTTAAAGATGATGTTAAAGGTCACATGTGATAACTTCATCATTGTTATATGGAGGATAATTTAAAAACCTGTTTCTGTTTTCAACTCATTATAAGGGCTAACCAGACTGGTAACCATATGGGCAGTGCTATAAGCAATACCAAAATGACAGGGTTCCGGAGTTTAGGACCTGACATTCGTCTTCAAAGCATGGAGGCCAAACCTTAGACCATAAATGTTATGAATATTATGGCAGCAATTTGTTATTAATTTGACAATGTGAAGTTATTAAATAACATAAACCAGTGGTTATTGCAAACTTGAAGTGCAAAATAAATGGATCATATTCAGATTAGTTGTGTGATGCATTTTACGCACATAAATAAAATATTGAATTACTTTTTGAAGATGGTTTAATGTAAGTTTTCCAGATATGATATGTTGCCATTTGCATTAGTATTTCTCTGACACACACGGCAGCAGCGGGATCAGAAATTGTATTGTTTAGAGTAAAGTAATCGTGTGTTACTAATGATAAGTAAAAATAGTTTTAAATGTATTGTTTCATACTCAAAGGAATCTCTGCTAAAGGTGAGTGGCAGACACTTGTATTGAAGAAATGGAAAATTATAAATTTTTTAAATTATGTTCTTGTTATTTATTTATTTTTGGAATCACTAAGTCACTGTTCAGGTTCACTCTGTGATGCATGAGGTTAACAAGTGTAGAGTTTTCACTAGAGCTGCGGAAGATGTGAATGCACTTAAGCAATCTTTGATCACCAGTTGCAAGTCACGCAAGTCACTCATCGCATTTCATTGCGATCACAGTTATTCTGCGTTTTCATCGAGTTTTTCTCATTCCATGTTGCTTCTTCCTCATGAGTAGGTTCATCATTTTCAGGTGTTTTATCAGACATTTAAGAGGAAATTTCACATTGGACCTGTAATGCTTTAGACTTCATTTTAAATCTTTGCACTTCACAATACGTAGCAATGTAGACTCGTGGCAACACTGGGCAATTCATTTTTCTTCCTCTTTCTCCAAACTTATGTGCAATCCTCTGAAGTTTTTGAATGTCAATATTATTGCCTTTGACTGACAGCGCATGAACAAACATCCGTTAATGACAAGAAAGTATGATTTCGTTGGTCTGTCCATGTGACCCTCATTGCGTAGAGAGACGTCCTGATTAGTTTGTCAGCTGCGCTCTACACGCAGACGTGGAGACATCCTCAACAATGTCTACTAACCAAGGCATCACCTCTTGCCCTCTGTTAACATGCTTGGTGCACCTTGTCAACAATCTATGAGTGTGGGAAACAAGGACAGTGGTCCATCTGAGTTTCACATGTCTTTTTTGTTGACACATCTGGAACTTTAGTCGTTTGAAGTGGGGAACAGTTCTACAAATGTGGGACTTTGTCAAGCAAAAGTGACTTTTAAGTTAAATATGTTACCAAGATTTGTGATTACACTTTCGTGCACTGCATGTATATTACTGCTATACCTTGCTGGTAGACTTGTTAACCCATGCACGCATTTGCCTCCCATTCACTGTGTTAATGGTGTGGTGTGTTAATGGTGTTTCACTGTGTAACTTTTGTTGTTAGCAGAGTCTAATAGTTTTATGATTTGTTGTGACAGGCAATACAACTCTTGTGCCATTTCTGGAATCAATGAAAGAGGGTGAGATTGTGATGGCAGTAACACATGATGAAGCAACCACACGGTAGGCTATTGAATTGTGCTTTTAATTGACAAATTTCTAGCATAGAGGTCACAAGCACCATACTTGTCAAACTATAAATTGCAATATTATATAAGAACCTATAGATGAGATGAATCTTATCGAAAACCTGTGCAATTATATGCAAAAAAGTGTTGGACTAACCCCAGTTTAGAAGTTGCAGTGCTGTAAAAGTGAATTTAAACAAACGATATTAGAATATATTCTCCGGTAGAGGATTAGAGTTTTGAGCAATGTCTGGTAATATGGAATCTTAGTGTGTCTTAAATGCTCAAATGTCTTTAGTAATAGCACTTGCACTAAAGCATGCTGCCAGAGAGTAGTGTTCACTTTAAAAAAACTGCTGCAATGCATGTCTGCAAGTGACAAAAGTGACTGATTTAATACCAGACAATATATGTGTTTCTGGTTGAATTAATATATCTATTTACAGAAAATATGTGGTCACATTAGTATGCTTAATCCTATTTTAAGTTTACATGCTCCACAACAACACTACCTGACTCCACAGTCATGATTGGTCTAGCAGCTAGCTCTTTTCGAGACTTCAGAACCATGCACAAAACATTAAAGTTTTTACACACATTATTGTCATCTTATAGGATAGCATGAGTGAATATTAACATATATGGCAGCTGTAAACAGTGGCCTTGGTATTCAGTTTAACATTTTTCGTTATACATTAAAGCACACCATTGAGATGATTAATTTTGCATCCTATTGTCATCAGCAAACTTCCTCAATATGTAATACTTTTAAACGTGATTGATATTCTTACGTTGCAGTTTGACAGCAGATATCAAGAAACAGTTTCAGTTGCTCGGCAGCTTCTATGTGAGTAAGTTAGCCATGAGAGATGCGTGGTGCTTTGTTGGACAACGAGGTTTACAAGGCCGGTCACCTTTTGAAGAGGTTTGTGAAACAGTCTTCAGTAACTTTCTTTACCACCCTTTCAAGCTCTGATATAGGTTGACAGAGTGAAGAACTAACAGTAGGTCTGCACTAACATGCAATTGGCTGCCTTCTGTCTGTAAATGATTTTACCTTTTTGTGCTTGCGATTTGTTTATTGCATTAAAATTACTGAAGCTGTGATAGAAAATTTTGTGTTTTTCACCTCTTGTATGATCACTCTGCACTAACACAGATTTTATCCTTGTGACTGTATCCATTTTTTTTTGACAGCAATCCACTGATTCTTGTGTCCCAGAAATATTCGGGATTGTTTATTTCACTGTCTGCTTCTATTTTTTTTTCTAAGTTCTTTTGTGTATGATTTGCACAGCTTGAATTTGCTCCAACCGGTGGAATGACTTGGTCAGATCCTGTCGATCGGAAGTTCTGCATTCCTACTGTATGTAAGTAGCGAATACTTGATCCAAATGCAGTCAAACATAGTGAGAAGTTCAGTAAATTATAAGGTGAGCACGCTAAACCATAAGTAATAACTCCGCCACTGGTTGCACTCTGCCAGTGCCAGTCCGAAGTCTGGATAAAGGAGGAGGTATCGCTAATGGTCTTTGTTACCACACAGTGAAGGTTAAATTGCAAATTATACCACCACCCCATAAGTAACCATCAATTATTTAAGAAATTAGATTATTTGTTGGTTGAATAGAGCAAGGTATTTGTGTGAACTTTTTAGTTTGTTTCATGAATTGCTTCCTGTTTAGAGTTTGAAAAATGTAGAGATCATTAATTTTTCATATCTTATGTTTTTGTTGCTGCCTGTTGTGCTGCAAGTGGCACATCAACTATAATAAAAGTTGGCCGTTCATTTAATTGCAGTGAAGGGCTTCACTCTGATGCCGCTTGAGGTTGAAAGAAATCAGAAGAGAATAGAATTCTGTAACAAATATGTTGGCTATGGCGAATTCTGTGCAGGTGAGAAGACAATCAATTTCTTTTCTATGACATTGGAAATTAAATGGACTGTGGACTAATTTGGTAATTTTGTCCTGTGCCATTTCTTTGGTGTATTTTTTATTGTGGAGTAAATTATGAAAATAGATGAGTTTTCTATTCATTCTACAAATGTTTTATAAATAGTTTGTATGCACTGAATCAGCATGTGTAGAGTAGACACAAATTAGTCTCGAAATGTTAGGGTGAAAAATACTTTTGTGTCTGACCTAACATCACTAGTCAGTTCCTAGTATTTTGCATCACAGGTTCCATGGCTTTGCGCCTTATCACTAGTTAGCAACACTGAACCCACAAGTAATAAGTAATTCATGGAATTTTTAGGAGGACGAAATGATGAAATGATTAAACCAGCTCTTCTGAGAGATGATACGATGATTGGCCACGATGTCTTCTCAATTCCAATTCTTATAGTTCCAGGTTAGTTTTGCACTTATAACTGCTATAAATTTATATATCTATATATTCACTTATTTCTTTTTATGAGCATTCATTTTGCATGCACTTTTTAAAATTAATTTGTGCTTATTTATATTGAATTTTTGACAATTATTTTTAGAAATCTGTTTATTTGTATGAAATTGTTTAGTATAATTTGAAATTTTCTCGTTTTGGTATATAATTTTCTCCCTTGAAAGCAAATTATCAGATCAGAATGGACAATTTGTATGGTTGGTTTTCAACAGGGCTCAAATTTGGGCACCTTATAATTCATTCTATATACAACAGATGATAAATAATAATGAATGAATGAAAGAAATAATATGAGATTTATTTGCCACACATCAATACTTGAATCAATTTTAAGCATAGATGTATTTAGCTATTTGCAGAGATGACTTTATTTACCTTGCTTGTAGGTGCTAACAAGAATGCCTTTCGAATGCAGCTAGAAAGCCTGATATCCAATCCTGGCATCAAGCAAGAAATGGTCTCGGTAGGAATCTCTGTATTATAAGTTTATGTGTACTTTGACTCTTCTGTGTTTCTTTTGATTACTTGATGACTCTTGAGCACAATTTACGTGATATCTCTTGTAAGGTAGGCTAAGTCATTTGCTTGTGTTAATTGTCATAGTATTTGAAACTGACTTTTTTCATCTGTATTGCTGAAATTTCATAAAAATGTTTCACATTGTCATCATTCGTCATATTGTTTACTCATGAAATGGGATACTCGACATTGTGAAATTTGTCACAAAATTAATCAAACAAGCTGAGAGTAATTGATTAAAATTTTTAATATCTAAACATTTACGTATACAGGAATTTTGGAGTATTCACTGTGGTTTGTAATACTTTATTTACAAAGAATTGGTTATTACTAAACATGCGCTATGTTCTTGCTTGCTACTTAATTGATTGTTATCTTAGCCATAAATCTTCATTGTCATCAGAGTTTCTGTAAGAAATTGTAGATATTTTATGCAGATGTTGGTCCACAGCTTTTCTTACAGTCATTAATCAGCTGCTGGCTCAATGAGCTTTGTACATTTTCAATTAAATCTATTTTAGGTTTATTTTTCTGATGAGTTTCAAGAGTACAAAGAATTGATTGAACTTTTCTCGTTCAAGTCATTTCCAATCAACACGCCAGATGTGAGAACAAACTACACAGGTTGGCAACAGAATTTGGTCACTGTCTTAATAGAAGACTATTCTTTGCTTGAATCTGGACTCATTAATTAGTTATCATTGTACATAGCACCTTTTACAAATAGAACAGGTATGATTACTAAAAACAATGACAGGTCAACAGCACCTGGCCAGTGCGTTTGGTTGCAACTCATAATATCAATAGTGATAATCAGCAGACCATAGGCGCAACCACCCTATGGGACCCACGGGACGCGTCCCCCAAACTTTTGAGTGGTCCCCTAACTTTGTTATTATGGTCTCCCCAACTTTTAGGACGTGATTCATTTGGTCCCCCCCCAACTTTTAGGACGTGATTGCACGTATGCAGCTGCAGCAGACCCATTTGCCATCCTACTATGGCACACATATGGAGCAGGTTCATGGCACCATTGGGTGTTGCAGCACTGATATATGGAATAAACTACATAAATGGATATATTAATTCAAAGCATTAAATGAAAAATAGAGCAAGTGAAAACACTTTTTGATCGCCTGCAAAAGGTAAAGGTAGAACCTTCTCTGTTTTCAGACCTTCTGATCACGGCCTTACAAAGGATTTGGATTCAACATGATACCGCGGCAAGTATAGTTGTCTTCCTTCATTTTGAGGTTTTTCACGTACCAAACAGGAGCTTTAAACTGCTGTGCTATCTAAGTTGGTCTAGAATCTGTCTTCTGAAATGCTTACTGTTGATGGCGTGTTAGAACCGAATACACTCCTACACCGCTGCGCCCCACAGTTATGGTTTTGGAATACGGTGGAGCAACCATTGATTGATACCCTGTGTATTATGACAAACACACATACCTTGTGTATTATGACAAGCACACCATTGAAGTTTGCAGAGAGTTGATAGTATCAACAAATGCTAATTAGTGTAAATGATTTTGTTATTTCTAGAAATATGTAATCGTCTTTGAGGAGGAGGTGATGGCTCGTAAACATTACCTCAGCTTTTTGGCTCAGTGCTTTGCTTCCATAAAAGATGATGAATCACTTATCGGCATTTCTGGATGGAATGAGAATGGTATGAAATGTAAACTTAATATTGATTAGCTTATACATCTGTATGCTGCTGTTAACTAACTGCTATTTGTTCTAACGAGATATTATTAGGAGTATTGTAATATTTTAACTACTTACAATACATTAGTTTGAATTGCTTCAATCTTAGAGTTGCATCATTTTCATATGGAATTTGTGATCACCATATTTCAAGAAAGTCGTCAAATTGGTTTCCAGTTGGTTAAGCAATGCCATGATGAGTGTTATTGTACTTCCAGGTTATGTTGGAGTTTCCAGTATTCCAAACATTGTTTATCGAACAGAGACATTTCCAGGGCTTGGATTTCTTCTTAAGAAATCTTTCTACAATGCACACATGAAGGATAAACTGACTTCTTGCTGTGGCAGCAGGTAATTTAACATCCTATGTGTTTGGTGACCAGGTGATGTGTTTGATGATGGCATAATAGGTTTCAAGTGTCCTTCCAAAGTGAATCTGTCTCTACATTGATGGCTGTATCTAAATACGTCACATGCCACTTTTACGAGAATTAATTTACTCGACATAATACTCGTACTTTGCATAAAATGCCTGAATCTTAAAGGATCTCTTGTACTCTATGAATTTTACAATGTTGCTTGATGACATGTAGTGTAATAGTTTGGTGCTTTATATTTAAGACATTTAGAAATGTTTGTTAGATTGCATCAAGTGAGAATGACTTTTAAAAAGCGTCACTTCCTTTTGATGTGAATTTGTAGAAGTTGGGAAGGATGGTTGGGAGGTGAGTTGAAAGGCAAGGAAATGATCGTGCCAGACACATCGTTTGTCATGAGACGACCGTTTGAAGAGACGACGCAACCAGAATTTCTTCTCCATCTTTTCAACAGACCAAGAGTCTTTCAAAAGTCAGTTGTCTCACTTTTTGGCCACTCTGTTTGCACACTGGAATGGGGGAGATGGTTAAATGCATGCTGCACTACAGTTGAATTCAACTCATGTTAAGCTTAATAGATCATATAATCTGACTGCATACTTGTCGGTTTCAATTAATAAAATAATAATAATGATTTAATGGTAACAATAAATGATAAAAATGATTGTGGTTTGGTGTCAGGTCGTGAGCGCCTCTGAGGAGTTCTCTTGAAGTGGCGCTATATAAATGTACGATTACAATTACAATAATGATAATAATAATAACAATAATAAAGAAACTGACAAGTATGCAGTCAGACTATATAGTAGTAACATAATAATAAGTTTAACAGAAGTTCAATTCAACCAATAATAATAATAGCAAAAATTATAGTATTTATTATTTTCTATATAAATACACTATACAACTATTTTATTGATTCCATTAATTTGACTAAGTTCCCGCAAAATGTCTTGAGCATGCATATTGCATAGCTCATCTTAGACGATTTTCTATTAAGGCAGAACTTTTTTCTTGCTGAGCTAAGCATGAGCAAGAATTTAGTCCTTTTTGAGTCATTGATTACCATTTCATTTCTTGATCTCAAAGAAATGTTTTGACTTCTGAAAAACGACACATATGTCAGATAACATATATTAATAAGACTTTTAGCTTGTGCATTATCATTACTTCTGCAATTATTAAGCACCAATGTCTAAATAACCAATTAACTCACTTGCAATTAACTAATTAATCAACCATCAATTAATTAATTAACAATTAATTAACAACTTGTCCAGGCACAGTGGCCATATCTCAGAGGAGACTCGAACCCTGCATCATTTTATCATGTGGAATGCAAAATGTAAAAAAAAACCCAGTGCAACAGACTGACAAGAATTAAGATTTTTAGCTTTAGGGAAATTATGCGAAATGCTAATATTGATTTTCAGAATGGCTGTAGGAAAAGCAGTCTCAGTTCCATTATAACATGTGAAATTGTTTATATAATTTAACTTTAGCAGTGGTGTTAAAAGGTAAACCAATTTCATGATTAATGTGTGAAATCAGTTCTATTTTAATATGCTGACAGTTCATCTGTTTTATATCAAATTATGACACATCATAGATGCGAAAGTAATAGTTTAATTCTATTTAAGGCAGTGAGTGCCTTGTAGAGAATCTTGAAAGTGCTATACATTTATCCAGTGAAGATATGCGATTCCTAATCATGAGCAATTTTGTATAAATTATAGAATTTATAAAACTAATTGTCTGTGACAGGAAAGACCCGGTGTTGATACGGAATAAAGATCAACTGACACGAATTAAATATGAAGAATCACTGACTGATCTGTTGAAGTCATCAACTGCCGTTAAACTTACAAACGTCACAGACTGCAGCAACAGTCTGATTCCAGCAGAAGTAACGGGGTAAATAACTTACATATAGTATCTTTACCACATAGTATTATGGATAGATGTTGAGTATCATTTCTGTGTGTTCAGTTGGCTTGGGCGCCTCTCAGAAGTTCGTTTGAAATCAAATTAAATTTATTGATCCCAACAATGTACAAAAAATATTATGATCGCATTTGTAGCAACTAGATACATACATGGTTCATTCAGTTATGTACTAAAAAAATTATAAAAAGAAATTGAGTTATGTAAGCCAGTAGAATTATCAAATACGAAACAATCACAGCAGAAAATGTCACATTGAGTGATTGAGAACAGAAGAGGTGCAATACAAATTCTTGCAATGAATAACTTAATGTTAATTTGAACAAACGAAAAAGATATTATGAATTTGGCATTGTTTTTTTGTTTCTCGATTGTGGTTTTGCTGGATTTGTTTGGCTTCAAGTCCAGTTGCCCTGAAACTGGTTTGATAGTTATCATTTCAAACGAATTTCATGTTATGAGGGCAACCATACTGAAGCAGGACTTTGCTCTGTACTAAGCATCACATAAGTAAATCTTAAATCCCCTAAATCTTTCTTCTTTTGCCGTGGCTGGGCTGGGAGCGCCTCTGAGTAGTTTCTTGAAGGGGCGCTATATCAATTCTAATAATGAATGAATGAATGAATGAATGAATGAATAAGCCTATTATGTTTTGTGGTGTTGTCATTGCTGAGAGTAATAAAAAATTTAAGTGAAAAATCAAGCACACGTAGGAATTGAAATTTATTGATATTTGTTATTGAATTCTTTCTTTTGTGCCAGAATTTCTTTGTTTGGCTTCAGTTTAAGTTTTTAAGTGTTCACTTTTATAACATTTGATACATGAAATTACTTTTCAGAAAATCATTTGCCATATACTATGAACAGAGCGACAAGAAAGATGAAACACTACTCTCACTTCTCTGCCGATGTTTCAAGCTTTTTTCTCTTCCAAATCACAGATCCAAAGGCAAGCATCGTGGGCTGATCAGGTGAGGTGTCACAAGTAATACTTAGCCAGTTTAGAAAATGAGTGAAAAAATATGAAGGCATCATTCAGAGAGAGAGGAGGCGAAGAGACTAATTGCTGAAGTATTACAGAAGTGTAGCGTAAGGAAAGTTTTTTCAGCCATGAGACAATTGGCAATAGTGTTCAAATTTAATTGCTAGTTTAGTGTATTGTTTGATATGGTGTTGGATTTGGTCATTAATTTGAGAGTTGCTGATTCCAGAGTCAGGACGACAGATTTTAGTTAATTGAACGACAGTATTATGCGGTATCTATAAATTGTATAGTGGCAGTTTAACGAATGCTGGACAGATTTAAGATGATAAAAAATGTACAGGTGTTACCTGAAAGATTTGACCAACTTTACAAGGTACGCAAAGGGTACTTTATAGTACTGTAAATGTGTTGGTACGTAAATGATATTATATGCAATTGTAGGATAGAATGGTAAGTATTGTATCTGGGGTTTATAAAGCACATTTAGTAGTAGTGACAGAAGCACTCTCAGCGTAACCCCTCCAGGGAAACAGAAGACTGGCAGATGAATAATTGCTGGTTTAACAGACAATAGTTTTAAGTTGATGTGTACGTTTGTGTGTTGCAAAGGTTTACTAGCCATGAGAACCATGTGTTTCTGGTTGGATCAAAGACCGAATATTACATCCACAAACCAAAAGACCACCAACCGCTTACTGCAGCCTCTGTCTAAATGGGAAATGGTGGAATCTCTGGCATGCAAAACCTGTCGGAGAAGGAAACTAATTACCAAAAAATACTTTTACCAGAGTATTGTGTGAAGATTGGATTTATACATTGGTAGCTGTGAAAGTGTAAATGATTGGTGCCTCTGTCAAGACTTTCTTTTTACTTACTCAGATTTGCAAGAATTTTTCTTGCTAATGTGAAATTGCAATCAAAAACAGCCGTTGCAAGTGTGAAGAATTCGGGACAGATATGTTTGTCATTCCAGTATGAATTGATTTTGTATAAATGCAACCTTTTTCAATGCAACCATATTGCCGACATACTCATCTGTTAACTTGTCCAAAATTTCTTTAATAGTGAAAATATATGTGTGACACTGCGTGTAACTTGAGTGAACATAGAGAATTTTGTGGAAGAGTAGAATTCTTCCACAGTTGTCAAATGAAAATGATGATTGGGCAGTTTGGAGTTTGAAGAAATGGTATGTATGATCTCATGATAGGAGTTATCCAGAGATGGTAGCAACAAAAGTTGCAAAAACTTCCAAAGAAATGTTGTATAGAAATCGATAATGACATACCGGTATGTTAGAACTCTTGTAATTATTTGTTGCTGTGGATATTACTTTAAATGCATTATGTGGTTTTTGTTATTATCAGTACCGGTAAACATTAATTTTCACCAAACATTTTGAATATCTTGTGCATTTAAAGCAATGCCCACTAAATTAATACTAAGTATTATGTATGGATCACATTATTGTAATTCATTTTATTGGTTTGTTATCTAGTGAATAATTTTTTAGACTTTCTAGGACTATGTTATTGTTTTTAAAGGTTTTTGCTGTAGAAATTGAAATGAATCAGCTTTTATTGTTAACTTCCGAACTTCTGTAATTGTAAGCTCCAAAATCCTAAGGCGTCACTCAAAGGCCAAGCACTGGTCATCAGCTTATTCACAAGCACTGAGTCAGATGTTCAAAGGGTAGTCAGAAGATCTGAGTCTGGTTGCTATAGGGACACGGCAACTGTTAAGGCGGGTGTCATATACAATTGGAAGGTGAAGGATTGGATGACATCTCGAGGATACGGGATAGATAGAAGAGCCTGAGGTTGATGATGTGGGAGATATTCTGTGATAGCGGAGGAAACCAGAATCTGCAGGATTCAGATGGCAGATCGATCGAGAGACGTGGTGCATTGTGGGATTATGGCTCGGTTGGAAAACTTGGGATGAGTAGTGACTGGTGCTTAAGAAAAAAAAGAGTGGAACAGATGATGAGTAATGAAGAGTTCTTGAAGATATTGGGGTTGTGAATGTTGTAGGGAGTTGTAGCTTAGTGATAAGACTTTGAAGTGGATTCACTGTGGGATTTTAGCCAACGAAGTGATTTGAGGATAGAAGTAATGTGATGATGGTTGGGTGATGTTGTGACAGCTTCTCAGGCTAGCGAGTCATGGATAAGTTTAAGACACCTGTGTGAATTCACGGTTGAGCTATAGGGAATTGCAGTAATCGAGCAATTGAGGGGCAGTTTTAAAGTTGAGCATGAGCCAGATGCAATGGCGATTACAATGGAGCATGAGGCACGAGCGCGAGAGGTTGGAGATCTAGGTACAGAAGATGCTGGATATCTTGTCATAAAAAGGGTAATTAATTATTATTATGACTTAAATATAAATGCTATGTTGATAGCATAGGCGTACGGGACACTTCGGCAGTGGGGGGGCAAAAAAAAAATTTTTGCCCGAAAAATCTTACGACCTTTTTTTTTTTTTAGTCATCCGCCCAAAATTAATTTTTAAGATTTTCCCGTCCGAAAAATCTGACGACCTTTTTTTTTTTTTTTTTTAGTCATTTGCCCAAAATCCTAAGTTCTTACGACCTTTTTCTTTTTTTACCCCTGCGTGCCCGAAAAATCCCTCCCGTACCTGTTTTGCCCGAAAAAAATCTCCGAATTTTTTTGTCCGTCCAAGCCTCTTTTGCCCGAAAAACACATTTGCCCGAAATTTGGGGGGGCATTTGCCCCCCCTGGACCCCCGCCTCGTACGCCTATGGTTGATAGTAATTTGCTGAACAGATCTGATTGCATCAAATATGAGATGTGTGTAAATTCTTCTTTCTGATAAATTAAATGTCAGTTTTGTTTTGCTTGTGTCTAAAAATTTATATAGCCATTTTACAAACAATGCAGATAGCTAAGTAAGGGGTTTATCCATATAATTATGTATGCAGGGAGGGTCACTGGATTTAGGCAATTTGCTTACTGGTGCATACGGCAGGGAAGGGGGTCTCGCCAAAATGTCGTGCGCAGAATAAATTTATGTAATTCTGATGTTCACATCAGCCTATTTATAACTCTGTTATTGTTAATCCTGTAGTCTGCCAATGGCATTGCATTACATTATAGTTACATTCTGTTAAGATCTATACAGTAAACCATAATAGTTTAAGAAAAATTAAATAGCAAATATTATGATGTTTAACAAAATAAATAGTAGCCTATGGAAAAATAAATTGTTTATGGATGAATTAAGCCAATTAACTTTTGTAAGGTGGCTGATAAGCTTATTTGTACGTACGCATGGGAATTCCGCAAAATGTACGAGTTGCAACATGGGAGGGGTTGAAAATACGTAATGTATGGATGAGCCCTAAAAGCCCCTAAGGACCATTGCCAGTGATTATTATTTGTTAATAGCTTTCCGGAGTTGATATCAAATATGTGGAGGAAGATTACTCGTTGCACGGCACCAGTATTGCTGATAGCTATGCACTGCAGGTCACGAGTGGGTTAGTGTTGCATTTGGTTATTGTAATATAGCTGTTGTGTAGCACTTTGTATGCTGGCTCAAGTTTAATACAGGACTTGACGGTTTTGTTTGTGAATGCTTTACTTTGTGGCTACTTTGAATACTTTCGTGTTGTAGGGTTAGCTTTGCTTCTACACTACTCTACACGGTTGCAAATTAGACTAATAGTCAGATTTCTCTTTTCAAAATTTAGTGTTATTGAATCTGTAAATAGTCTAAAGTGTAAGAAACATATTGAGAATAATTCATCGTGTTATTCTTTCAAAAAACAAACAAATTATTTCTGCTGCTGACTTTGGGATGAGTAGAGGAAGTCAAATAATTAAGTTGGGAAGTAACTAAAAAATCCTCGAGGTGGAAGCAACCAAAACACTACGACATATGGCTGTTCTTGACCAGTCCAGGACCGTTTAAAATTTTGTAATCCTGGGACTGGCAAACATGTACTCCATTTTTGTGAGATTACAAATTTAGGAATTAATCCTTTACGCGTTTGCCCCGAGTATATCCGCTGAAAACGGGCTTAAAATTTAAAAATGAACGGGTAAAGGGTTAAGATTGCTTGATGCACTGTGTCATTCCTCCTTGGTCAATAGACACTAATACAACAGATCAGCAGAGGCCACTGGTGCAGACTACATGCTGATGGGCACATTTATTTTAGTATGCCATCATATTAAATATGCATACCAAACAACAGTTTACATACAGATACCCTAAGCTACCCATGCCCCACTGAAGCTATGGTTCCATGACAGGTAAACTGGTGGCCAGCTACCCAATCAGAAACCCGGAAGGGTGACTGGAGGTAGGTTTCTCTTGCTACCTTAATATCTGCTAGGTTAGGCTAGTCAGGTTGCTGCTTGGGTTCCTTTTCCTGTGGTCGGTCTGATTGGTGGTCACTGATTCCGGGCCGAGGCATCACCATCAATACAGACTATCAGCCAAGCCCTGCTGCTGCTGCCAAGTGCCACTTGCCTATCGTATCGTATCGTATATCGTATCGTATCGTATCTGACCATTTGTAAAGCGCTTCTTGCAGCAAGAGCCTTTCAGAAGCGCTCCCAGTGCGTGCAACTCCGAGAGAAAAGGCAGGTCTTTAGACAAGAGAAAGATGACGAAAGACTACCAGAGAGGATGGCAGAGCGAACGGATGGGAGAAGACCATTCCATAGGGAGGGACCTATGCAGGCAAATGATCTGGATTGAGCCATGGCGGTCCTGACGCGAGGAACAAAGAGGTCAAGCCGATCTGAGGACCTAAGAGGACGCAGCGAAGTGGCCGAAATGGGGCGAAGTATGAGATCACAAAGATACGTCGGAGCAAGGCCTCGTGCCTATGCTCTTGAGTCATCATTGCTTGAGCTCAGAATCAAAGTTTAAGTATCGTAGACAAATCGTATTGCATTACTTTATTTGACTTAATTTTAATTGCCAAATAGGTAAATCCCAGGATTGACTCCTGTGTAATCCAGCGATTGACAGTTCTAATGTTCTGGGATTACATTCCCTACATTCCATGCCCCACTGAAGACCCAACTTAAGACTCCGATACATTGATCTGGCATCTCTCGAGGATTCCTCATTGCGTCATTGTGTTCTGACCTTGGGCTTGTCAAATCACCATTAAACACCAGCCATTGTTCACTCGAAATACACAGCTGACAATACATGTAATGTAAATCTTCGGGAATTTCTCAGCGCATAAGCCACGTCAGGGAGACCAGCTTATTCACCGGCGCCAAGACGTAGCTGTGATTTGCTCTAAAAACCGGACTTGTGACCCTATATGCACCACCTTACTCACTGGCCCTTTCATGTTTCAGTAATGTGCTCTAGTGCCTTGACTGGCAGAATCAAGATATTCTGGATTCTATTCTATCCTGTTGTAAATAATGTTGCACTTATTTTCATATTAAAGAATTTAATGGAAGACTGAGACATTGTTGGACTACCAGTCTATAAATCTTCAATCAGATCAATGAAGTCTTATTCACAGCTCAAACGAAACATAACAGCCATAGCCACTATCTTCCCAACATTGCACATCCTCAGAACTCTATACAGGAACTCGAATAACCTCAATTTCATCATACAACAGGAACTCGAATAACCCCAATTTCATCATACAACAGGAACTCGAATAACCACAATTTCATCATACAAGCTTTGTAAGGTGCCCTTGTAACATCATGGCCATGTTACGGCACCATATAAATTGTCATTATTATTATTATCGTTGCCTTTGTTGCACAGGTAACAATCTGACAGTGACACAACTGACCAAGCTGATTTGTTATGCATTCTCCACAACCATCTTACTGCCTTACCTAAACTGATTAAGGACATGCTCGGACTACTTCAGTTTCTCACTTTAAAAAATTCTTGTAATGCATCATATTTCAGCAGAATTTGTTATGGTCTTAAGATGAGAAATTAAAAGCTTAATGTTCCAGACTCCATTTAAAAGCTTTAGCATAATGTCAAAATTTGCACAAAATGATACGGTTCCTCTTAACATCCAATTAAAATTAGAACTATTTTCTAGAAAATGTTTCAACCGTTAATTTATATAATAGATTCTCTCAAACAGCACACTGAAGCCAGTCTCAGTCTAGTCAAATACCTGATGGCTTATCGATTAATACATTTTCTGCATATGGTACAAAATTTCATGTCCATTAAAAGAACAGTTTCTTCCAGTTAATGATCAATCAACGTAACTCGATGCCAAGGTGTTTTTTCGCTGTGCTAGCAATCCGAGCATGTATCTCGCTGACTTCTTCCTGTGAGATCGGCCGTTCCATGTGCTGATATGTGATTGAGTAACAGTGGCTCGTTCGACTTGTCTTTGCATTTCGAAAACTGTCGATTAACGTAACCTTCTTGACTGTGTCGCCTCCAACTGAACGTACAATATCGTAGAAATCGGTCGAGACGAACGAATCCGGGATCCAAAATGACATGTCGTTCACACGTGGGAGGTGCTTGCAGATCGGCTAAAAATATTTCAAAAGGTCAAAATCATTTATGTAACGACTACGTACTCATCAAAGAAGTCGTTCTGGCACTGTTAGACATGAAACAGGGAAAACAGTAGCAGGCAATGCTAGCAATACTTCAGAAAAAAGAATCTCTTAAAATGATAAAGTTCTTTATGGGACCTATTGGGAACTGCAGGTAATCACATGTAAAGAAGTAAATGCTAAAACATATGTAAACTTACATCTCCCTACAAAAACTGTTTTAGATGGTTAGCATTGAAACCGAAAAAGCAGGAGTACAAGCAAATAGAATTTACTCTCTGTGTTACAGGCCAAATGCTCAAACCAATCAACCACTGTGTCAGATGTTGTAAAAACACGTTCAGCTAATGCTGATATTAGTTCTCTATTGCAAGACAAAGAATATTTATATACTTAAATGTAAATGCATCACTGCCTGTGGACCAAAATGTGCATTAATGCAAAACGACACCACAAGCAAAAATAGAACTACCTTGTAGGTGATTGGAGTGTCAGGATTTTCAACATCAAACTGTCCGAGAAATCGGGAATCTTCGCTCCAGAGCAGACGGATGTCAGGAATACTGTACTGAGCCATTGCAAGACGATCCAATCCCAGACCAAAAGCCCAGCCAACCTTTGTGTCAGCTCCAGCTGAAGTGCATACAAACAGGATATATTTATTTAGCGTATGCAGTTCGCGCTGAGCCAGCATACAGCAGCCTCATCAGCAAACATGATGTATTCAAGTCACAGATGTTATTCAAGTCACAGAAAGAAAAATGTGGACTACTCTGGAAAACGTGATATGATGCTACACATGATATGATATGACGCTACACATGGGAGCCTCACCAAGTACTGTTATAACATGGTTGCATGAAAATTTTTATATCTGGATTCATTTTTGCAAAACTGACATTTACTGTTTATCCAAATGTCACAATGACACAAAGAAGTTCCACCACACTCTGTCAATGGCAAGCAAAGTCATAAATAACTACATGAGATACATTGAGAGCCTCTAAGGAGTTTCACTTGAAGTGGTGCTATATAAATTTACGATTACAATTTACGATTGGGATCTCAAGTCTGGTATATGGTAGAGTAAGAACAACTTGAGTCTCCCATAACCAGAGTGGAAACTATGAGTAGTGATCCATTCATTTGCTTAGACCTTGAGCTGAAAAGAATAGAGTAACAATGGCATATGGGGATCAGCATACTACAGCATATCCAATACTTCATCATCATCATCATCATCATCATTGTTCTCCTCCGTCCAGCCTCGCCGACGATGAGGCCTTTACATGACATCTCCACCATGCTCTGTCCTTGATGACATCCATGGCATTCCTCATATCCATGCTCCTTTCCTCCAAGTCTTCTCTTATGTTGTCCATCCAAGTTTTCCTCTGGCACCCTCTACCTCTCTCTCTCTCACTCCACATTGCCATGTGTCCAATACTTACTTAGAGATAAAGAACCTCATGGACGCTTGACCGAGTCTTGAAAATTATAGGGGAGAATAATTTTCTCTAATGTTCTACATCTCAGTAGCAACTACAATGGTGAAATGAAAGTGCTCAGATGGCATACCTTGTCACTGCTGTCCCAAGACTCTTGAAATCTCTCATGGCAAACATCTGTTTGAAGCATGTGTTGTCCATAAAAACTGAAGCTCCTCTTTCCATGGATTCAGTTCCTCCATTTAGATGGCTATTCCTGTGCATTCTCAAATTTGCTTCTTGGCATAGGCAAGACTTCCCTGGAATTTGGTGGCACAATGACTTTGCATAGCAGCAACCATCATTAACTGATACCTCAGGCAGATGAGGTCAGAGAATTTATTGAGCAATTTATTTTATTTAATTTTATTACCAGCAGCATCATTCAACATGCAAATGTCTGTTGACAGACCAATAAAATCACACACTGCCTGCAACACATCTCCGAAAAATTGAGAATAACCCTAACATTATTCTGCACACATTCTTATGTCTAAACAAACACTTTGGCAACACCACACTATGTCAAAGTAAGTGAAAGTTTTATTACCGTTATTAAGAATGCGCTGCTCTAATATTCCACATCCAAGAACTTCCAGCCAGTTACCATTGTACATGATTTCAAGTTCCCATGATGGATGTGTAAATGGAAAGTAGCAGTTCACCCACTTGTACTCCACATCTGAAACATGCCACAGTTCAGTTTAAAGCACTCTCATAATAATAATAATAATAATAATAATAATTTGCTTAATTTTCAAACTGACAAAATGCAGCATGCTTTCATGAAATAATCTTAATTAACAACAATCTTAAACATCAATCTTAACTACTAACAGAACATCATCATCATCAATGTCCATGGGTTCATCGCCCATAGGTGCTTGATGCTCTTTTGATCATCTCCTTCCATTTGTCTCTTTCTCTTGCTGTGTGGCTCAATTGATGCAGTGATATGATGTACAGAACAGACAGCCTGCAATACAAGGGCACTAATAGCAGCTCTTACAAAGCACGTTTAATACGTCTATTCTACTTCAGAATTCAAACTCAGCTCCTGCGATCTTCATGCCAGCATGTTATCCAATGCACCATCAGGACATCCCAACTACGACAATTTATATTTACAAGGGCGCATTTCTTACAAGGCAGCTAGACAACATCCCGCGAGCAGCCACAAGTGGGGCTCCATCCAATCAAATGTCAAATTCAACCCTCTAACTTCTCTTAACTGAAACAGAGCTGTCTGGCTGTATAGTTTCATCTCTCTCACATTTACAGGAGTTCCTATTTAAACAATGGATTTCTCAACTAGCTGATGGGTAAACAAATTTGATGAAAAACTGAATGCAAAATGACAGGCATTAGAATGTACAATTCAAGTCTAGGACCGCAAAAGCACTAAACTGGGGAATTGGCTACTAAGTAATCTGAAAAAATACCAAACAAACCAAACAAATGTCAGGACAACAAGTCTCACCTTCATTTAAAGTCCAGAGAGGCAAAAAAAATAACAAATTTTTTTTTTTAAATACACTATATTGTCACTAATCCACTAATGTCAGATAGGGACACCAATAGAGCTCTGCATTTCGATGGCCAAGAGCACAGACGTCGTATGTGCAAAAAACAAAACTTTTCAGGAAGTAGAAAAAACCTTTTTCAAGATACATGTTCCTTTCTCATAAAAAGTGAGATAGCCAAAATGTTTATTTTGATTCAGCAAGTGACATTGTCAGTGTCTTTTATGCAGCAGCATAATGAAAGGCTTTACAATGTAATTAAAGGTCAGATACGACATCTGTGCACTAGATTATGTCGTATGTGTGGCAGAAATTACTGCACAAATGTTGTATGTGTGGCAGATACGACGTTTGTGACCTTAACTTGCAGATACGACATTCAGATTCTGAACGATATCTTACTGCATATACGTCGTATGTACATACAACCTTTATTAGGCTGTGAAGAATAATTTAACGCATCGAATAGCGTCAAAAAGTGATTTTCTGAAAAATTGCAGATATGACGTCTGTGCTCTTGGCCATCGATTTGGTAAAATCACCTATACAATTTTTTAGATAACAGTAACATAATAAAATTTCAGTAATTTTTAATTAAACATTTTTGCAATACTTTACACCAAATATCCAATACACATCACCATATATTCAAAGCAAATTAGTTTATAAAAGTGTATTTTACCTAGGCTAATTACTTAATTCAAATGGGATCCTTGTAGACACAATTTAACCGTATTCATTAGCATCATTCAAAAAGGATGGCATTAATGAATATTGTTATCCTATTAACCAGCCTGAACAAAATGCCAAGCAAATCCAACGTAGTCCATGCAGTTTGTTGTGCATGATCTCTCAGCGGTTCCTTTTATACAAATTTATCAACCTGTCATTCCTGTATTACTGATACGTTGTCAAGCTGTCTGCAACATAAATTTGTTTGTCATTCTTGCCTCAGTCAGCAAAAATCATTTGGAATTTGTGTTGTTAAGTCCAAAATTGTAGGAATAACCATCATGCAAATGCACAGTAATGATGACATCGACAAAAATGTCCTTATTGATCATCAGCCTACCTTTCCCAAATAGTTTGAAGGCCAGTCCGAGCAGGGTCTGTTTAAGGTCATATTCCAGTAATTTAACAGCATCGATTGTATGCGATTCCTGTTTGTCATCTGTCCTCTTTCCCTTCTCGTGTATTGTCAGACCAGCAGCATCTTTGACACGACGAAAAACCTACATGATAAATAAAAATAGAAGAATACAAGTAGGCAGCAAAGATTTTGTTATCTGTTGTTATACCAAAAGCGAAATGGGAAACAGCACAAACTGTGCGGTGTCCGCAACATTGCTTAACCCTTTAATGCCGGAGGGTATAGGATTTCCCATACCATTTACTACCATCTCGGCATTAAAGGGTTAAACTGCCAAGAACAACAGAAAGACCAGCAGAGTAAGAGTAAGAGCTGACCTCAGCTTCCGTGAAAAGTCGAACACCTTCCATCTGATGAAATGCGGGATAATGTGAGGCATCAATATCATCTCTTCGATAGACGTCACCAACCACAAGAAATGTATTAAAGCCCATCTTCATTAGTTCCGCTTCATGAGCAGAAGTATGCGACCTCAGCAGATACCTGTGGCACACAAAACAACACATCATCCAGACACTTAACAACAATGTTTTGGTGCAACATCAGATCCAATGTCAATGATTTGGCACATGTAAATGCTGCTCAAAATTAAATAAGCATACACCTACTGCATGCATGGTATAATACAGATGGTCATGGTGCAAAGTAAGGTCCACCTTAAAGATAGAGGTATCTAAACACTATCTTTATGAGGAAGTCTCCAATGTTTTAATACTCTATACAATATTACGTCTCAGGTCAAACTTAAATCTAGGCTCAATCGTTTTTAGTTTACTAGTGTGCAGTGTTGATGACGGAGGTTACAAAGTAATGGAAATTGAGAGACAAAGATCACAAGACTGGGAAGGTCATGGTGTAGGAAATGGCATGGCAGCCCTACCAAGGCAAGGGTCTCTTACTACAGTTACCCAGCCAATTGGGCTGGTCCTTAGAACCCTTTATAAAAGTCAGATCATACAGATGGTCATGGCATAAAGTAAGGTCCACCTTAAAGACTGGATAGAGGGATCCAAACAATACCTTTTTGAGGAAGTCTCTAACCGGGTTTGTACATGCCTCTATTCACTTGGTCATTGATTCAGATGCATCAGAATTTTAATTATTGCTTGCTCTCTCATGGCGTTTGCTTCACACTCATATGTTAACATCACTGAAATAACGTTCATAAATTAAATTTTTTACATACTTTGAGTTGACGTAGTAAGTGTCAGAGGCAGATCTACTTGGATGATCAGCTGGAACCAGAAGGCTGTCGAAGTTCTGCCGTGATGTCACCACCGGACTAATGTTATCAAAGACGGCAAAGAGCGGATTTCCTGCACGATTCGTATAATTTGCATAGAAATAGTTCTGAATTCGTTGTCGAACCAAGTTTATCGGATGGTTCTTACGATTGTGAAGATGCATTCCTATCTTGCTCGTTACACGTGGTGTCACATTTGTACACGAGTCAACCTCGTACATTTCACCCAGGATTGTGAGCCTATCTGAGTCAAATCTCGTTTGCTTTGAAGCTGATGAACTACTGCAAACACGGAGAGTACTGCGTGTGAAGCATCGAATTATATTCGTCATAGATGACCACTTCAGTCGAACGACAGAAGCTGAACATAAAGGCTGCATTCTACACTGTCTTGAAAGGCTATTCTAGAAATCTGAAAACATTACAGAAGATCAGTCTGGCGAGTCATATAGCAGGTCAAAAAATATGACATATCCCAGTTTCAATAATGTTTATCATCATCCCACCACCACCACCACCACCACCACCACCATCATATCATCATCATCATGGTCATTATAAATAACCGCAATATAGCGAAATAATTGAATCAATGTACAAATTTGTTTCGTTGACCGTTTCGAGGGCACAGACTTCAGCGTAGATATTTGGCTAGTCCATTTCCTGTTGCAAGTCAGCAAAGTCATCAGTCATCGTATGCCTGAAATTTGCGTAAAGACATCGCCTAACATACACGAAAAGTTTTAGTATTCAAATACCTGAACATCAATTTTACAAAATAATTTTTAGAATTATGGCAAGTGTCAGCACCAACTTCACCAAGGATCTATTCTTAGCAGGATTGGAAACGCTTATTTAGAGTCGTCGGATAAGTTTTTGGACGATAGTAGAAATACGAAAATTCAGACCTTGTTTACAGAACAAACGCATTAAATTATTTATGTTTATGAAATAGATTGACGAATATTATGTTTCCACAGTATGAAATCAACTGTGAAAATCTTAAGAATTATGATTTAATATTAGACAATATTTCATGTGGGGTGACATCTATGTATGCGGTTAAAACGGATGTGCACATTATTATAATAAGTAACCACTCCTCTAAATATAGATACCTTGTATCAGCACATGCGCACATTAGATGCATTAATATTATATTTAGATGGAGACAAAATAAATGTAAACGTTTAGCTTTAAAATTCTTGTTAAGCTAAATAGCAGTATTGTTAATATCGACACTTTAATTAAAGATTGGATTAAAGTTGACTATGAATATCTGCCAAATTAGGTTACATAATTTATGCAATGCACATACAAAGTGAAGATTTTATGGTCAATCAGTATCCCCGGAAATTATTAAAAGCGATTTCCCGAGAACAGCTTTTTAGAAAGTGGCCTTAATATGCCGTTGTCACGAAATAGAGTATCCCCCGTATTAATTGTATCCCCCAAATTACAAAAAGTCGAAAAAACCGCTTACGCGTGTATTTTTTTGGGCAAATTAATTTTCATCTGCTTTATATTGAACAATGACACTAACAAGTATGTTTATTCTTACTATATAATTTCTTTTGCCCTGTTTTTAGAGCACTTAAAACTTTTAAAACACTTAAAAACACTCAGAGTCACTAAATAAATTCGAGTTGCCTTTATCTGAGCATTGCTTAGGACACTTAAAACAATTAGAGTCACTTTAAATTTTGATTACAGCATAATTTTTTTATTATGCTCATTTTTCAAAAAAGGGGATAGAATGGTTTATCCTCCCGGATAGTATAGACCGGTTAATTCCATCCGGGGGGATAGATTAATTCATCCCACCGGATAGCATTCAGGGGGGATACTCCGTTTCGTGTCACCGTAAAACTGTTCAGGGTTAAGTTTTATGGTTGACAGATCGTGTCTATGTATCAAACATTGGATTCATTGTAGTTGACATATGTGAGAAACATTTATGATGCTTGTAGGCCTATCTCTTGATTTTAACACTTGGTTTATATAACTAACTTTCCTGTCAACAAGTTGTGTACACAAGAGCAATAGACCCCAACTCTTACAGATATCTTGTACCAACCAGATCAGTTTTATGACTCGTTAATGATGTTATATAATTTTGCACTGTGTTTTTTAATTATTTTCTGTGCAGCAAAGTGCAAGTAGCAAAATCGTTAATGAAGAATATCCTTACTTCTTGATTTCTCCGATCTTTTGTTAATATTTTCCTCTTGTGCTTTTTGCACATCTGTTCCATTTGTGTAATTCACTGTGTGCTATGTGCACTCTAAGTTGTTTGATAAAGATAAAACAAACAGTCTTCAGTTTGGCCTCTAAAACTGCAACAGTCAGTGTGAATGAAATGCGTTTCTTTCACACAGTGTTTTAACCATGGTAAGCTTAATCATATGATGCTGTCACTGAAAAATCTGGACGTAGCTTTGAAGAAATTTGAAACTAGATTCCCAAAGGATGATAGAAATTACGAAGTGACTAGGGGACCGCCAGGCGGCTGCCGTATTTCAATTACTAGGGGACCGCCAGTCACGTGTAACCTGTCACATGACCCGAGTCACGAGTCTTCATTCTTGAATAATGGCGGCAGTTATCGATTGCTTGTTTTATGTCGGACAAAAGTTTTCTTGTTTTTTCTTGTTTTAAGGACAGAGTAAGTAACCAATCTTCATATACATGATAGGGTTAGGGTTAGGGATAGGGTAGGGTTAGTTACAAGAACTTTTTCTTGAAAAATCGAACTTCAAAATTGGGTTATATTCTATAATGACTCGGTAGCAAGTAACTTTTTTTTATAAATTCGATGAAAAATATTTCCTTACGAAATTGAAGCGGGATTTATCGTGTGAGAGTCGGTTAGGGCTCAGGTTAGGCGTCGTGAGGGTCGGTTAGGGTTAGTTTTAGGGTTAGTGCAGTCATTCTGAAGCTGGATTGATGAACAATAATTTTCAATGAAAAATGGATGAAAATATTTGCTGACGAAATAGAAGCGGGATTTATCGAACAAATTCTTGCCTAAAGAGAAGCTGGATCGATTAAAAGGATTTTCGGCAAACTAGAAGTTGGATTTATTAAAGATAACAACGCTGCTCGTGACTCGGGTCACGTGACAGGTTACACGTGACTGGCGGTCCCCTAGTAATTGAAATACGGCAGCCGCCTGGCGGTCCCCTAGTCACAGCCTAGAAATTACATTTCTCATGTGCTAGACAAGTTCTCGGATCCTCTATCTGACTTACCTCGATTGTATTGAATTTTGTAAAATTTTCTTTAATAATTTCTTTTATTGTACCTGGCTGCTATATGTTATCAAGAGCTCAATAAAATGAATGCATCATCAAATCTATAAAGAAAGATTAATGTTTAAAGGTATTCTCTGAGCTGGCTCAGAAGATCATTCGCATGGTATGAAGACTATGTAAAAGAATTCAAGACTTAACAGAGCCACCAGTTTCAGTCTGTTTACCCTGTTAAAATGATTGGTCTGCATTTTTTGTTTGCACATGCAAAACAGCTTTGGTCATAAAACATGTTGTTACATCAACCTCTACGCTTGTTGCTGACATTTGAGAAGAAATTGGTGAGAATTGTCAACGTTGCTTGGAGATCTAAATCATCATCGGTGAAGCCAATCCGTGTGAAGTTACGTTCTGAAAAAGCTCAGGTATTATGTCACTGTCATTACTGGTTAAACCGATTAAAAGAGGTATTAAACTGCTGTGTGTGTGCCTCTGTGAACACTGACTAAAGGGCGGGAACAATCTATTGGTTGATTTACAATCATGAGTGCAGTATTTAAATACACTGGGCAACAAATTTTCATGAAATTTTTGTATATTACATGAAATTTGCACTTTCCTACAGATTTTAAGGTGCTGAACACGAATATGACAATGAAATTCAATAGTTAGCTCCAGTTTCTCTGATATCATCAAGAGTTTCTATAAATAGAACAATGCGTACATATCACATTTGTATCAGTAAATGTTCACTTCTACATCCCACTATCTCTTGTATAACTGCTCAGGATTATGTCTGGTGAGCGTACAAGTAGGCCTATGTATGTAAGAGTACTTGCTACACCGCCTCTTCAAGACCCTAGTCCGAAGCGCTCCCGACTACAGCACGGACAATGAATAGGAGTTTCATGAAGAGCATATGCAATTGCGAGTGAAAGACTGCTCACAGTGCTTCTAAAGGGTCCCTACGCGGTGGCCTGAGGTGGATTCAAACCCATAACCTTCCGGCTCCAAGGCACTGAACATACCCCTACACCACCGTGCGCCACATAGTAGGCCCATATATATAGTCAGCCAACATGGAAGTTTCCCTGGTAACGTTTTCCATGTCTGCAATGTCTTCTTGAAAACGTTCGTGTGATACATAGGGTCATAGACAACATGTCCGTAACCAAATCCTTGTAGTTTTCTGCCCTGACATTCCAGTGGAAGTTAGTTAACACCAGACGAAATGAATCCTAAGCTTGTTTCTTGTCGCCCTGAAGCAGGTTGTCAAACAACTCATCTCTGATTAGCTATCTTACTGATCTGAGGACCAACAAAACTTCCTTCTTTAATTTCTGCTTCGCCAGGGAATTTGGCAGCTAAGTATTACACTAGCAAGACTGTCTGGGTTTCAACCATTGCTAGGTGTTGCACATAGCCTACTTCTCTCTGACGCCCAGAGATTTCCTCTCAGGCCAGTTTCTCCTCACTTAGTGCAAGGTCCTTGCTCGACAGTCCCAATTCACATTGAAAACAGCAATATTTTGTATAATCCAAGCTGTGGACTCGTCAAGAAAGCAAATATACTTTCAAGTCACAATACAGATGTCATCCATACCTCCTGTATTGAACAGAATTCAACAGGTATTTTGGTTGTCGTATTTTTCCTTCAAGTGGACGGGAATGGATGAAAGCTGGTTTCCAATATGCAGCAGCTCCGCATCGAGACTCAATTTCGTGGAGTCTATGAATAGTCACCATTCTTGAGGGTCATGTTTGATTCCGAGGGCATTCGTCAGACAATCTACATTGAAGCAGAAGACAGGGTCATCTTCCTTGGTGAAATTTTCTTCAAACTACCCATGACAAGTGTGAAGCAATGTCATTCGGGCATTTTCTGGGAGAAGATTCCATTCATTTAAATCTTGATCCAAGTAACTCCGCCTTGGCCTTGGATAGGTCCAGGAGGTGAACAAGATCGTTCAGTTTACCCTGGGTGGGAATGTGTGGCACAGATGATAACCTTGGCAGACGTAAGGATCATCCCTAGACGTCGAAGGCTGCGGAGAACCCGAAGTCGCTTCGTTTCCCTCCTCATCGTCTGAAGCAATTAAACATTCTTACGGTGGATCCGGAACGGGAAGTCCTTCGCCATGCAGAGAGAGTTGGATTGCACATGGTATATTGGGGGGGTACGCTATTGACCACTTCCATTTCCTTGTCATGAATGCAGAAGTAGGTGGAACCATGCAAACGTAGTAGTCATATGCATGATTGCTTGGTTCTCTCCAAACCATTCGAACAGCAAAGGTCACCGGCCAATTTCTCGTCTTTTAACTAGGCCTACTATGGAAATTTTCTTGCTCACTGGGGAGGGGTTGCATGGTAGGTTAATGCATTACGACACATTATTGTGTTGCAATATGTAGTTTGAAATACAGCATTGAGAAAATTAATGGTCATGACCCACATATGTAGGCCGACTCAATGCGTATTGAGACATTTGTACGTAACCATCTCTGTCTCTCCTGAACGAGAGCTAATCGACAAATTTTACCATCATATTCGTGATCAGCACCTCAAAATTAGTTAAGATTTGCTATTTTCATCTAGGATACATTTTGTGTGTTGACCAGTGATATCAGTGCTTGCTATTTAATTTTGGACTTGAGGTAAGTCCTATTTCTCTAGGAGATATGGAGGGATGGTGGGCTGATCTGATTCATTATGTGACCATAATGTCATGGTCACCTATCCGACTCTGAGTACTGGGACTCCCTGTTTACCAGTTATATTGCTTGACTTTCTTGTGCTTTCCAGCATTGGAATGCCAATCCCGATTCCGAGCCACCTCTTCGAAAAGCAGTTAAATCCATTTATGCACTAACTGGGTTCATGCTTCTTTTTTGCACTGGGCCACTATATTATCCTTTTTCATTTATGTGGATTCTTTGTGTTTGAGCCTATCTTAATAGCTTGTCTAAGTGAAATAATAATTGTCTGAATAGGTTAAGATCAATTGTGAAGAAGCTATGAATGTGCTAAATTTTTTGTTCTAGATTTAAAGACACGTTTAGATTGCTCTCTGAGATAGCAGAATATGCCTTTCTCAGCATTATTGATTCTTGTCTGAGAATGTGAAATCAACATTGGTTTCTAACATTTCAAATCGTGGATGGCATCAATGAGAAATTTATATGCAATAGGTTGTGATACAGCCTTCAAGATGACCCTCTTAACCTTTCATTTGTTCCATTAATCAGAGGTTGAAAACACTCTGCTTACTGATCATTATTTCATTGCCATAATGAGGTATTATAAACATGTATGATTTGATTTCTTTTATTTCATGCTCTGTTTTACAGGCTCGTCATTTTGTTGACTTCCGACGACTTCGTGTTTTTGGAGGTACTGGTGGAAATGGATGTCGATCCTTTCTCAGCTTGTTTGGAAACGAATGGGCAGGACCAGACGGTGGTGACGGAGGTCATGGAGGTCATGTTATTTTTCAAGGTTAGTTGAACAGTGACCTTTGCAGTTCTAAGGCATTGAATACATCTGCACAACAGTTGAACAGTAGCAATATGTTCGATATTGTTTATTTTTTCTGTGGACATGAAGCAATTTGTATTTTGAGAAAATAAAGAGAAACGCACTTATTTAAGTACACTGCTCAGAAGCACGTTCACAGTTTCAAGGCTCACAATGGATGGCACATGTGCAGAGGAAGCGCAGTGATTAGCAAGTCAGTCTGATTACTGTATTTGCAAATTTCTTTTATCTGCCAGTGCTTAACCAAACTGTTGACAAGAGTCATTGACATTTTCACATTGACAACTAACTTTTTAATTGTCTGTTGTTCATCATACTGTGAAAAGGTTTTACGATTATAAATAGTTTTTTGGATAAGGTTAATGAACAAGCATCATAATATTGCTGATTTCACTATTGATATTACTTAGAACTTTGGTTGTGCAGTTATATAATCTATTCTATTTATGAATTTCTAAAGTGCCTCTCACAGTACAACCTAATCAGAGGCACTCCCAGTGTGAAGAACTTCTGGAAAAATGAAAAGTCTTTAAAACAACGAGCTGAAACAGTGGTGCTCCAGATAAAATCTGTGCAAGTTGGATGAAAATCAGTGTGCACCATGCAGTCCAGTCGAAATTGTTAGGTTTCCAATCTGTGTTTTTATAAATCATTACTGCCAGTATATGCTGTATTCTATTTTCTATTCCAGCCGACACTGGGCTAAACTCCCTGTCATCAGTGAAGTCCCTGTGTGTTGGTGAAAGTGGTGGTAAAGGACAGAGCAAACACTGTACTGGGAAAAATGCAGAACATACAGTTATTAAGGTACTTAGAAGCCTTTTTACTATTCAAAAGCTACCATAGTGTAAAGTCTCTCTAAGGTTCAGTCACTAATGTGCTGCAGATGATCCAATAAATACTGTATTGAAAGATGGTGGATTAGTGTATTTTTCTGATGTCTGTATTTCCATAAGGTCATGCCTGGAGGTGTGGGACATCAACCTGATTGATATAGAACCGAGCTATAACATTTTAACAAAGGTGCCTTCATAGTGATAAGATGAATGTTCAAGAAATTTAAGTTTGGGCGAGTTGCATTTGTAATTTTTTTTCCACTGTGAATAAGTTCTCTGAATTTTTAAACGTTGCATGGCGTCTCCGAATTTGTCAGTATTCTGTAGTGCATATGCTGTCTGGAATTGTTGATGCCTAAGTGTGATTTATAGCAAACTTATTTTGAGACAGTTTGAAATTCTCGTGTCTATGAAATCAAGCTATAGTTGTACGTATTTTGAGTTGCTCTCTTATTTTCAGAATGTGTGTTTATGTTTCTTCTTCTTTGAGGTTCCAGTTGGCACATTCTTTCGCGATTCCACAAGCCAAGTGGTGGCCGATCTTAAGAAGCACGAAGACTTTTTCGTAGCTGCTCGAGGAGGTGCCGGTGGCAAGGGCAATTATTTCTTCTTGACGAATGAGAATAGAGCTCCAGTGACATACGAAGAGGGAGGCAAAGGAGAGGAAAGTCTTCTCTTTGCTGAACTAAGGGTCATCGCACAATTTGGCATGGTAAATAACGATGCTGTGTGTCATTAGCTCAACTAATGAAATTTAATGCTGGTCAGTCTTTCTCTTCATCATCATTTTATTTTACGACCCGTCCATTTGACTGTCTATTCTAAACATCACCCACCTTAGCCATCCATCTATCTGCCTGCCTGACTCTCCGGACTTGACCCGCTGCCTATCGATTTTGTTTTGATTAAGCACCTGTGAATAAACTGGTTCCGGCGTCTTGGCTTTTGTGGGTGCTGTAGAAGTCTCGAGATTATGATTACGATTATTCGATCATCTGTCCTTGCCAACTGTCATTTCATTTCTTCTTTTCATCCAACCGTCAGTCTGTTCGTCTAACCATCCGTCGGACACGTTGACCGATATGCGCGCTAGTTTGGGGGACATAGCTCACTGCATTAATTGAAACCGAAGCACGTTGGCGGGTCCAGACTGAACATAAAAATTATATCGGGATAAATGAATTATTCTGAATAGTAAGGCCAAACTAAGGTGCTCCTGCCATTCCACAGTTATACAGAATATGTTAAAACAAAGCAGCAGCCACTTCTCTGCTGCACTGTGAAAGTCTGAGATGAAATGACATGAATCGATTCATTCTGTGCTAAAAAATAGATTTTCAGTGCAGTTCGGACTTTGCACTTCGGACAATGTGTTTGTGCGTTCTCTAAGTGCTAAAGTGGAATGCAATCCGCAGTAGGATTTTCTTATTTTGCCTGTTAGTTACCGTGTTACATATTTTGGATGCACAGATTTCTACTTAGGTTGAGTATCGTTCCATAGACAGTTTTGTGTTACATAATTATTTTAGAACTTTTCATTTTCCTTATAGGTTGGTTTTCCAAATGCTGGGAAGTCGAGTCTTTTGAGGGCTTTGTCTCGGGCGATGCCTAAGGTTGCTGCCTATCCATTCACAACACTTTATCCTCACCTAGGAGTTATTGAGTTTGAAGATTACGAACAAATTGTTGGTGAGTGGATCTTGTTGATCATGGTACATGTACGGTATTTCTGATCATATGAAAAAGTGCTGAGTTGTCACAGCAGTGTCCAAGGTTTTAATGACATCAACCCATATAAAACCATTTGTATCTGCTCTATAAATTTATTGTTCTTAATTAAGGTTCATGCAGGAAATTCAACTTTTCCAGCTTAATTATTCACCAATGATCATATGTCATTTGTCTCTTGATGTTTTGTTTGCTTTTTCAACTCTCATGGGCATAACAGTTATTGCTTCTATGTGTATCATGATGGTGTCACTATAGAAGTCTTCTTGTTAGGCTGTATAAACCATCGCTTCTCAGACTTTCTGATGCTGTGAATCGGTTTTTGTTTTACCAGTCTTTCCACGGACCAGCGCTCCATTATGCTTCAGCATTGGCTTACATAAAATGACATGTTATCTTTAAACTTAGATTTTGTAGTACCGTCACTGTGCATTACATTGCAGCTATACATTTGTTACTGTTGTGTGTTACTGTTTGGAACTGTTTATTATGTTTTTTGTTGTGTTCAATTTTATCCTTTAGTATACAATTAGTATTTTACTTCTGTATGATTCGTTCTGCACCCTGGAAACCAATCGTGCTCAGACTGGTACAGGGCCAAAGACCACAGTGTCAGTGTCACTGTTATAAAGCATGCTTAATTGTAACCAGGGCTGTAATCAAGGATATACACGGGTATACGGCGTATACTTACCTCCGGCGAAAAATGGCATCATATACTCACCTCCCGAAAACCAGGGTATACGCGGGTCATCAGATTTTTTGGACGGGAGAATGGGGAAATTTTGTGGCGGATGACTAAAAAAGGTCATCAGAAATTTCGCACCCAAAAAGTCGATCTTTCTCCCGGTCAGCGTGTACTCATCTCAAAATTTACCAGTACAGCCCTGATTGTAACTAACTATATTCTATGAAGTGGCATTTTGAGTATCTAATTACTATATTCTATGAAGTGGCATTTTGAGTATCTATTTACTATATTCTATGAAGTGGCATTTTGAGTATCTATTTGGGGACTGTGTTAGATAACTTCTGTCTCATCATACTCTTTTTATTATTTAATTGTTATTTCCTGTTATTTTAGTCGCAGACATCCCCGGACTGTTAGATGGAGCTCATCGTAACTACGGACTGGGCTTCTCATTTCTTCGTCATATCGAGCGCTGTCGCTGCCTGCTTTACGTCATTGACCTGTCTCTGAGCAAGCCATGGACTCAGTTGGATGCACTTCGTTACGAACTTGACAAATACCAGTCTGGGCTTTCTGCACGACCACATATCATTGTGGCAAATAAGCTGGACCTTCCAATGGCAGAGAAAAACTTAAGAGAACTTGAAGAGCACATTCAGGGTAGTTCATCGCTTATTTTAGCTGTCAGTGCAAAAAGACGGACTCACACAGATCAGCTCATCGCGACCATACGCAACTTTTATGATGCTTTTGAACCAGAAACGCAACAATGATAACAAGACATGACACTGAACAGGAAATCATGTTATTTTGCAACATAGACATATTCAATATCAATTGCTCTGGCAGCTATTAGACACTGGAAACCTAAGCCATTAAATACTGAATACCTGAGCCATTAAACACTGCAAACCTGAGCCATTGCCCATTGAGCACTGCAAACCTAAGCCATTAAACACTGTAAACTGCTACTGTTGAAACAGCGTACAGTAATTGCATGCTAGACAGTTGACAGAACACTGGCCGGTATTCATCAGTTGATCCTTCACAAGAACACAGTATTGCAGGCCTTGTTCAGTTTTATCGTACGAGCAGTGTGTTTGTTGTTTAGAAGCAATGAGATGCTCTACAAACTGTTGCCTTTATCTGTAGTGTGGACAGATGAATCACCTTTGCATTTTCTGGTTTGTATGAAATTATAGTTGGTCAATTTATAAAGTGAATATCTTTTTAATGTCCACAAATGTTTTTAATGATTCCCTTACCCTTGTATGTGCTGTGAATTATTTGTTTGATCATACCTTAGTTTGAGTTAGCCTTTTAGCATGCTGAGGTTAAATATGTTGCTAACCATTAATTTTATATACATGGCTGTATAATGTGTGTGCACTCTTATCAGCTTCCACTTCATCTAAAATAACTTTTCCATGTCCCTATTTTTTTTAAAGTGGTCATACATTTTCCTAGATTCTGTGTGCTTCTAAGTTCTAACTTTGTTGTAAAGCACTTGCTTGTCGACTAGGCCTGTCCTGCATTGCATTTCTTGCTTTAATGTCCTGCTTTACATTCCTTGTTACCTTTTTGTCAAAACGTTCTATTGACTTCTTGATTGCAATTTGTAGATCTTCCTTTAATTCATATCATTTTTGTTATTTGATTCATATTTACTTTTTCAAGTATTGCAGTGTAATGACCAGTGGCGTAGACACTAGACAGTCACTAGACAGGGGAGTTTCAGGGGTTATACCCCCATTGGCTTAGGAAGTTTTAAAAAAGGTTATTTATCCACTTAAATAAGAAAAACGAAACAATTGTTTGTAGTAACAATTGTTTTTCCTACTTTATTCTCTTTGTTACTTTATTCCCTTTCTTTTTACTATAATACTTTAGGTTGGTGTAAGGAAAGGCATCCGGTCAGGCCATAAAACTCCCCAAAAACTCCCATCATAAATTTCTTGCTAACGCCACTGATAATGACGACCTATAGTCCGGTTCTGATTTCATAACTATTAAAAATGTTCTGTGCGTTCTGAGTTTTTTTTTACCGCTCATGGTAGCAATAAAAGGCACCCTTAGAGCATCTTTAGAAGACCATCGTATAAAATACTATAATCCATGCTGTCAGAGATCTTTTATGTGTGTTCCAAACTCCAGAACCTATAACAGCTCCAGTACTATCTTGCTTAATTTCTATTTACTATCAATTCTGCTATTTATTCTTGCACTCAAGTCTTTGGCCCTGACACCTTTAATGGATTTCCTGTGGCACTTTGCCTAGTGTCCAGGGTCGGTCCATGTTCTACTCTGGCATTAAGACTGTCCTATTTAGCTAGGTTCGGGAGCACTTCTGAGCGGATTGCTTCGAAGGATCGAAATGGTTATAATAAATTATACACATGTTGAGCTGTTGTGAAAGGACTGCTCTGCCTCTGTTACAAGTCTGCGCGATAGTGCATATTAATAATTAATTAAGTTTTTATAATAAACTCGACTTTTTATAATGAACTCGTTCAAGCGGTTTTTGTGACGCAGCATTTTCGGGTAGATTTCTACACAGTGAATAGATATGTCATTTAAATGCTCTCATGATATTTTGTTCGGCGCTATAAAATAATATAACTTTTGAGTTTTTTGGTCACGTGACCAAAATCTGCCAATAGGCAAACGATAATGGCTGACCGCAAGAAGCAGAAATGGAGTTCGCTGTGTGATGCCGATTGTTCTTTGTTAGAAATTATTAGATTTATCTCATAACAGAAGTGGTTGATAGCTTTGGAAAGTATTTGACTTTATAGCTATTTTATCGGGCTACTTTGACGTATTTAGATTATTTACAAATACGGATTTTGAGTTTTTAAAGAGGGTCTGGCGTGTGTACATTAGTAGTGATTGTCATCTACTAAAGACCTGCATTTTCAATTTGGTAAGGCTTGTGCTGAAATACATTTGGTTATGACTATAAATAATGAGATTTTAAAACCAATCGTTTGCGATGAAACTAAGATTACTGTGATTAAATATTTTAGCGCTACAACTGTATAAAATAAAAATAAATTTGGTAAACGTGAATTTTAACTACTCGTTTTTATGAATTTTGCTTTAAAATCGCGTGGTAAAAGTTTACATAGGCTGATATGGCTGGACCGCCGATTTGACGGAGATAAACGATGTGACCATCCCAGATTGAGAAAGAATAGAGCGCTTGGTGAGGGTAAATTGGTCATGAGCGTCAAATCTTGCAAATTTTATATGATGATACTTAGGACCATATACGTATTCAAATGCGCCTATTCCCATCAACTGCTGACGTTCCTGCGATTTATAGAATTTTTCGCAAATCTATGGTGAATGATTGCTCATGCAATTTTGCACATATTAACATAATGGGAAGTATGAACGGAAGAATTGTAATAATACTGTGTTGTGTCATTTTGAAATTAAACCAAGATTATTAGTAATAATAATTATTTGATAAGTATTGACTTTTATTCTCGGTTGCAGACCGTTTTCTGAGTTACAAACAACATTATACGTAAGAATGTGCAAAATTGTGCTGATTTGTGCATGTACAATATCGTCTATAACTCAGATTGTGGTCTGAAACTTATAATTAATTATTAATTTCTAGCTACTCATACAGCTGTATGAACTTGTATGGCATTCAGGCACTTATTTCAATGCAGAAGATCGGCAGGCTGTCACCTGTTAGGCCAGCGAAGCCTGGATGCCAACATGAAACAGTGTTTATTTATTTATTTTATTTCAGAAATTTATATAGCGCCTCTTCAAGGTAGGCTACTCAGAAGCGCTCCCGGCCCAGCCACGGCTAAATAAAACAGTTTTTAGGTTTTTAAGGAACAGAGCGGAGTGACCCCTGGTGTATTTCTTATATTTTATTATTAGCAGCATTTTATTCTCTATGATTTCAATAAAATATCTATTAAAGTATTTTTATTTCTTGAATGTGTTCCATCGAGCGAGTGAAGCCTGTTTCTTAATTTACTCGCCTGTTAACTATTTAGGTGGAAAATGACTGACTGTATATCAACCCAAGAAATTTCAAAAAATTCTGCTGCTGAAAAAAATGCTGACGAAGAAATAGAAGCTGAAAGAAATATTTCTGTGAACCTGCCTGCGCCTGAAGAATGCAGAGAACCTGATGCTATACCTAGCTCTGAACATATTGACCAGGCACAAAATATTGTTGAAGATGACCGTGGATCTTTAGTGACTACGGAAGAAGAAGGTGAGGCTCCTGCATCACCTCCAGTGGATGATGAAGTACGTTCATCCAGCCACGTTGCAGATACTAATGACCCGAACTCCCCGGAAAGTGGTGAAGTGTCAGCTGAAGAATCTGCCAGCAGTTGTTCACCGAGTAAAAACCTTGAGTCGGCAAACGTTGATGATGCTGACAATCAGGATGATGAGGAGGAAGAGGAGTTCTTTGACGATGACAGATCTCAGACTCCATTGCAAGATGAACAGGACACGGAGCTAATCGTCAAAACTGCTGACTTCTTGAAAACAGATGACGCTAGCTTAGAATTCACGCCTGCCGTGGTTCAACTGAATGAAACAACGCAATCTCCACACTCTGTCCAAAATACTGACGGTGAATTGAGTGACGATGATAAAATGAGTCAGGAGATAGCCGACGATGAAGCACAGAATGCTCCTGTTGAGGTTGAAAAATCAGTTGAAAAATCAGTGACAGCAATACTCTCTACCGCTGTCAATGCTTTTGAGAAAGATTGTGCAGATAAGAAACCAACTGTTACTGATGACGATGGAGAGCTTGATTATGAGGAGGAAGAGGCTGATGACAGTCTAGACAAAGGGAAATCTGGTGAAGAGAGGAGGAGGAAGGATAAACTGACTAGCAAGGATTTGGCAAACAAAAAGGATATGACTAGCCAGGTGAGAGCACTTGAGCATCCTTTGTTTGGTGGCTTTGTTGCAAGCTGCCAGCGTTTTGAAACTTTTGTAGAGGTGTCATGTTTTACGTTTTATTCCTTATGGACTGCCCTTTCCACCATTCTGTGTGGGGCTCTCCTCTCTGGTTCATTATCTACATATCTTTCTCGGTTGTTAAAACCTATTTCTTCTCTTGGGGCTCTGTAAAATTTATTCCCCTCTTATGATAAAAGAAACACGCCTGTCTTGTTGGACTTCTTGTTATTTGTATATGTTGCATTTAACTCTCTTCTACAAACATTTACATGTATGTAGCATAATGCATAAAATGCACTTGATTTGTTAGAGAGTCAGGCATATAACACTTTTTAAATGCAATTAACCCTTTAATGCCGGGGAGTATAGGATTTCCCATACCATTTACTACCATCTCGGTATTAAAGGATCAAAGATGCATACTCTCAAAGTTCTTAAGTTTTTTTCTTGTCTATGATTTTTGCTACTCTCAGTGTTACATTGTTCTGTGAAGCTTGACACCGAGAGAGCACACTATATTTAATGCTGTGATGATTCTGATGTCAATTTCAAATACTAAATTAGTTTTATATGTAAATTATTTGAATAATGCCACACCTGATGCTCTTTATTTATTTTACATATGTGTTTGTTTTTCTGCTTGAATGAAAAGGCAAGCTTCTGTTTCTGGAATAAAGTATCTTTGATCTGAGGATATAGGTGTGAATGGTTGGTTATCTTGTTAACTAATTACAAAATTAGCTTATGGCCATGCATATGCTAAATTGTAAATGAGAATCTTTTCTGGTTATGATTCTAAGGATGACATTGAAGATGGTGAGGAGCCGGATGAAGTTAAAGAAGTTGTGAAGCCTAGAGATCGTAAAGTCGAGAAGAAACTAGAGCCTGGAGAGGAACCTGAGGAGGGCGAAGAACCAGAAGAAGGCGAACATTCTACTGATGGAGAGTTAGATGATGTGAGTCATTTGTGTACATAGTACAGACATTCACACGCACACACAAAGACATTCGTCCACATTTAAGGGGCGCAGTAATGTAGTGGGTATGTTTGTTGCCTTGCAGCCGGAGGGTTGCAGGTTCGAATCCACCTCAAGCTGCCTCGTAGGGACCTTGAGCAAGTCCTTCACTCGCGATTGCTCAGCCCTTTCGGTGTGAAACTCCAATTCAGTGTCCGCACTGTAGTCAGGAGCGCTTCTGAGTAGTGTCTTGAGGGGTTGCTATAACAAATGCACTTACAAACAAGCAAGCATATCCGACATCACATCCATTAATTGATGTAGACAAGCAGCTGCACAATTTACGATTGAATGTCTGTTTTAGAGAATTAGGTTGTCTGGCTTGTGTATAGATACAATATTAATATTGTATTGTATAGTATTGTATTTATTGAGAACCCATTTCTAATGACAAATTGTCGATGTTGAATAATTGCGTATGCGCAATAAACTGGCACTGTGTCCCGACATCTAAAGTTACCATTTCAGGAGGCTTTCAACCCACACTTTACTTTTGTAAGTACAGGCGTCATACTTTTCACTACCATTTCATTTGATATTTTATGTGAAACCACCCAATATATATATGTGTATAAATCACCATGGAAAACTTTTAGATCATTTTTCACCTTAAGTGCAAGTGTTTGTTGGCTCTTATCTCCCTAGGAAAAACTGTTGGTTACCTCATGTCATTTGCTTTATTAAGCATGTCTATGATGTTGACTGTAGTTGATGATCTTTTCTTTGTCTGTTTTGTTTGTTTGTTTCTGCCTCTTTAGTGTAGTAATATTGTTCCTAATTTTACAGTTGACAACTGTGATGTGTGTGGAAAGTTTTATGCTATTGCGAGTTTTTGCCTGCGACAATCACGATTCATATTAGGTGATATAATATTCTTTAGCGTGAAGTATGCAGAACTACCTCTGAACTTTGGGCTGAGCACAGCATAAATACGAGCACAGGACAGAGTCTTGTGGCAACGTACGGGGAAACGGCTATGCTCCAGAGAGGGGCACGCCAATGATGATGATATGCAGAACGCTTTTATGTAATGATTAAAAGTTGGTTTTCACAATAAGTTTATCAGAAGGAATGGGCTTTTGTTATTGTAGGATGATGATTGTGAGGAAGGAGAGATTCGAGAGCCGGGTTCAAAGCATGCCTTTGTGAGACCTATGTGTCGGTTTTATACTCGTGGCAATTGTACATGGGGTGCAAACTGTCGCTTCCTGCATCCAGGAATCAATGATAAAGGTGATGTTTTGTACCAGCGCAATGTTTAATTGTTTATTCATCGCTTTCCAAATGTTGTTAGCAATGCACAGCTCTTGTTTGTTAGGGTAATTTGTGACTTGTTTAAAATTGTGAGTCTTTGATTTTACGATTAACTATTGGCAAAGTGAAAGCTTTGAAGTCTTCATGTTCTGAATGTTTTTTTGGTTTGTACGACAGGAAACTATGCGATGATAGATCCACCTTATTCTGGTCATGCAGGCATGATGGGTGGTCCGGGGAATCGTGTGCCTCCACCACCTCCTCCAGGACTTCCTGGTCCATGGATTCACGATGTAACTATTCGCTGATTCTATAATATATGATGACTTGTCTGCATTTAAATGTCATGGGTGACATTTATGTTTCACAGAGAATTGTATTGCTGTGTGCTCTAGAATGTCTAGTTATGTTTTAATTTGAAACCGAACTGAAATCTGTTGAACTGAATCTTTGTTAAACTAATGCTTTTCAAAATTGAAACTGTTTACATATATTGGTTGCACTTAGAAGTTTTCTTTCATGTCAGGTGACCTATTTTATGCTGTACCATGGTAACATATTTTTTTATTATGCACCATTGTTTAATAAATTTTAAGTAAGCCAGACTGTTTTTCTTTACATATATTAAATTTAGAATGATTAATCAGGTGTTGGAGAAATATAAAAAACAGTTTGGCTTACTTTTTTTGAACCACGGTGTAGTGTTGGCAGTTCTCTAAAACTTTACTGCAATATTCAGAAAGTAGCCTTAGCCAAACACTGTTTTGTAGCAGCTAAGCTTTGATAAATGAACTCTGCTGGGAAGCTGCTAATTAAAATTTTATGTTTTAAATTGAATCTAGTAATTCTAATAAAATGGTAATAATAAGGTTAACTTTTTCGTGCGTTCTTTAGAGACTTGGCAAGCGTGTCATGCCTCGTCGTCCTCCAGAGGTATGTTGTGTCTTTTAAATCCTTTTAATATTGCAGATTATTTAACCATTTAGCTTAAAATGATGAATTCAGCTCGTTCAGTCAAATTTTTGTGGCACCCAACTGTAACGCAAGTGAAGGGCACCTTAATTCCAGCAGTGAGAAGTATATTGAAAGTGACTGGAAAAATGAATGCAGCTCATCTTTAAAGTGTTCAGGGAAATGTTTTATAAATTGGATTAGTGGTTCCACTTTAGGATGCTAGGTGATACGATTGCATTTTAATAGTACTGATAGACTCTTGAAAGCAGCAAGCAAATTGAACATACATTGGCGTACTGGTATTTAAGTTTTTTGTGGTGCTTTATGGTTCATGAAGATGTGAGACATAGTGACAACAGAGGACGAGAGGAGTCAGGAAAAATATTAAATTGGATGAGAATTATTTAGGGCATAGAGTTGTCTTGGTTGGTGCTCTATGGTTTATGAAGATGTGAGACATAGTGACCCATAGTTATCCACTGTTATAATTTTATAAAGTATTTTTGATATGACTTATGCATCCTTCCAAAGCTGCTGTGTTCGATCGTATATCATGCTGTGTTGACTTGTAGATGGATGCTGAGGTTCCTGTTGCTGCTGCTCCACTGCCAGCGCCACCAACAGTTGCAGAGGCTGCCACAGAGTCTGCGTGGGAGCGAGGTCTTAGACATGCAAAGGAGGTATGCTTCTCTTATTGACGACCCTGTAGAAGTCAGGTCAACTCTGTTGCTGTGTTTTCATACTGTGAAATCATATTCATACAAATCTGCAGTTTTTGGTCTTTACTTCTCTACCGTGTCTACACCATACTTAAATGATAAATTATGTCTGTAACAAAAAATCTCAGCTGACCTCGTCTGCAATTGTGTTTGTATCACATCTACAAAATTGTGCTTTATTGTTATGTACCAGATTCGTAAAATGGCAAAAAGGAAAGAGACAGACCCTGCTTTTGAAGGGAAAAAGGACTCTGATCCAGAGGAAGAAAAGCCAGAACCAGCAAAACCTGCTCCTCTTCCACCTCCTCAGATTAGTGGTCCTCTTCCTCCTCCTCGAGATCCGTATTATGATGACTTGCCTGTGTAAGTAGACGTTGTTAACCCCTTTACCGTTTCTTAAATTTTTTAAAACCTACCCTTATCTGGTCACTTAAATTTTTTTAAACATGTTTGCGATATGATGCATTATAAATCATTTATTTTGTACAGCTATAAAAAATAATAAAGCTAATATATTTATTGAGCAGATAAACGTCCACGTGTCGACATGGCTAAAGAAATAGTAGGGCCTATGATTCAAAATATAAAGCACAAACATGTACACAATATGATTCATTCTAAATCATTCATTTATATAGTTATATATTTTTACATTTATATATTGAAAGAAATTATGAAAAGGAAAAGAAATCGTTTACTTCCGATACTTGCGACAAAAACAAACTACATAGAAATGATGACGTACATGATGTGGGGTTTCTGGCATCTCTTGGTATATATATATATCGTCATCTGGCCTTCAACTGTGTAGCAATGAGTCCGGCAATAACGCCTACATGAACTAGAACGACGTAACTTAGTTTGTGCCGAGTATAATCGGGGCCACCGTCCTATGGTAGCCTTTTCATCTATTGGACGAGATGACTCGGGGTGAACGTTTGTCATACGATTTTTTCCGGACGAGTTAACTCGGGGCGAACGGTAAAGGGGTTAAATAGGCTGCACATTACTCACTACAGTGCATTGGCTTTGATGTTTTGTGTTTTCATCAGCTTATTCTTTGGTGTTCATGTATATGTGAGCTTCTTGAGTGGAGTGAGAAGTTGTGCTTTGCATGTCTTGTAAATTCACAATTTGCTTAACTGTGTTATTATTGCAAAGCCCATCCAATTTTGAAATCATCCTCGCATGAAATCCCTTAATGAAACCAGTCACTCATTATCGGTAGCCATTTGTATCGACTTCGCTTGCTAATCAGTTTATTTATGAAATTTAGACTGTTGCATCTAATTTTAAGTTTATTTGATGCATACGTGTAGCATTGTAGCTAAGTTGTAATGATGCAGTGATTGTTCACTGTTATGCCATGAAGGCAAACTATTTACACTTGTATGTATTGTATCTGCTATTATGCAGTTTTTGATTGACTATTCTGCTTTACACAGAACTTTGTAAAGCTTTTATTTATATGAATGTTTCTTGTATGATTGAGTTTTATAAACGTACAGGGAATTATTTCTTTCTTGAGCAGCAGGTACGAGGATGATGGCTTTTATGCTCGCCCTCCAATTCCTCTTCCGCCTCCTGATGCATGGCCATTCCGACCTCCTCCAATGGATCCATTCGATATGCGCTGGCCTCGTGGTCCAATGGACTTTCCACCACTTCCGCCTCCAGATTTTCGCCTATCGGTCTGTATCAAAACAAATTATACGAACCGTCTAAAATGAAATTGTGACTAAGCTTTGATGGATATGTTGCAATATGATCTCTGTTTAGCATACTAGATTTTTATGGTTATAAAACTGTTCAGTTTTCACTATCATTTTAAATGAAACTCATACTTGAATTTGCCATTTTATGATTATCACCATTTTGAAGTTCTTTTGTGAAAATTTTGGAGCTTGTAGTGATTAACATTTAATAGTTGCATTCATATATTCTGTTATGGTGGTGTCATTACAGGAGCGAGAAAGAGCCATGAGGGAACGTCGATTTAGTCCCCCACCCAGGTAATTTCTTTGAGTCTTATATTTCTTTGATTGTTGTTGGACCCATACGAGTTAAAAGTCTTTGCGGATATGCCTGTAATTTTTCTTAAAGGTGTACAAGTTTCTTATTTAGTTTTTGTGATTTGCTGAAATTGCATTAATGGAGAAGGTAGGCTGCACAGAACTTTATTATTGATCCGTTTGATTATTATGTCAATTTCTTCATGTAATTTTGTTTTACTTTATGTGGTTTTTTAAACTGTTGCTTACCTGTTATGTCAATTTATAATATTTAATTAATTATTTAATTAATATTAATTTATGCACCTTGTTTTTCAGGCAGTCGACTATGTTGCAGAGTCTAAGATAAAAGAAATATGCAATGTAAATTTTTAGCATCTGTCCATTTGCATGATGTCTTTTCCTCCTGAGGACGTATATTAATTTGTCAACAAGACTTTAGTGTGTATTGAGATGATGATGTTCTGATCAGGTTTGAGCCGGGACGTCCTCCAGAAGACAGATTTGGCAGATACAACAGATACGAGCCACGGTACTATCGGGATGGTCCTCCGAGAGATCCACTTCCACCCCCTCCAACCGATGTACCAGCTAGAGGTCGTGGCGAGGAGTGGAAAGACCCCTGGCTGAGGTGAGTACATTGTGGTCAGGTAGCTAAATGTTCATTCTTGTGATTCTAAGCTGACATCAACATTTCCAAGGTCTTCCAACAATATGTGCTTTGCAACGTTAGTTGTGTTTGTATAAGATTTAAGGAGTTCATATGCTTTCATGATTCACTAATTCTTGCATTAAGAGAAATTATACTTTGCCTAATCAGGTTATTTATTCAAGGGTTTATCTAATAGATACATATTAATACAGAACTTTTTAATAGTTTTCTGCCATATCTTATATTATATTGGGAGCAGGTAATAATGATTTTGATTATTAAAATAACGATATTACTAATAGGAACGTGCATCTTTGTCATACTACAGTGCAGCAGATTGAAGAAACAAGATGACAAGTTAAATGCCATTGTGCTTCACTGTTTTTAGCTAATATTTATTTAAACACGTTGTTTATAGAGGGTCTCATTACCATTGTTTTGCGATCTGCTGGTTTACAGAAGTCATTCTCCTAAACGTAAGCGTGCATCTTCGTCACGGAGTGGTTCCAGAGGTCGGAGAAGGTCGAGGTCACGCTCTAAGGGAAGCTATTCATCGTTTTCATCAAGGTGAGTTATGGGGTGCAATTTATATTTTGATTCTGTCTGGACTATGTAACTTAGAACTTTGTGGGTTGAAGTTAAAATGTTTTGTAGCTCAAGTCTTGCTTAAGAGTCATGTTAGACTGAGTCTAAATTTGCGTTGTTGATGAATTTTGTATTATGGGAATTAATCGCGTTTCTGCACTCTTTTAAATGATACTTGTCCACAAAAGATCAAGTTACTGTGGTACTCTAGTCAGCAACCTTACATTAACGTAGCACACTGATACTTTGTACTTACAGTGTTCAGTTCATGCATGGAAAGCAGTTTTAAACACACGACAAATGTGGTGGTACTTAATTAGTAACAATATTATGAAATATAAATTTCATTGTGTATGTGAGCAATGAGCATATGTTGAAAACACTGGTCCTGGTAACGCTGCTCGGGCAATTACCATTCTGCAGTATCAGAAAGTTTGAGAAGCAGTGGTGTAACAGATAGGCAGATTAGTTTTTTATTTTCCAATTCATGATCTTGATTATTGTTTTTCCAGCTCTTACTCATCGAAGTCAAGGTCTCGTTCAAGGTCGAGCTCCTACTCATCATCCTACTCGAAATCATCGAGAAGTCGATCTTATTCCTCGTCTAGGTAAGGCTAATTATAGTCTCAACTAATTGTGCTCTTTTTGAAATCTTCATCAGGTGTCAAATGACATCTGATCGGTTGAAGATGTTACCTTGTTATAAGTAGTTAACTGTATTCTGTGTCATGCTGAGATGAGGTAACATTTTATTTTAAGCTAATGTCTGGTCAGTACAATATATGCATAGCATGTTTAATGCTGTGTCTAAACTGCTCAAAGACTTAATTTTTACTATGTAATTGAGTGTGTTTTAAACTTACAGGTGACATTGATGATGTGTAATTTGTGTAATGTGTATGTTACACAATTGTGAGTACAGAATTTTATATCATTAGTACTGGGACACGTGATGCCTCACGAGTCTGCAAATCAAGTGGAGTAATGAATCTGTTATGTTTTGTACACAGCTATACAATACACATTTATTGTTATATGTTAACTCCCAGCTTATTGATTATCCTGATCTTTGTAAATTTCCTTTAAGGTCTTCATCTCGTTCAAGGTCACGCAGCAATTCGCAAAGGAAACCATTGCCAGTTACAACAACACTTGGTCAGAGCATAATGGAGAAACATGGAAAAGCAGCGTTAGTGTTGTTAAGAAGTTTCTTATCTTTTGCTAAACTGGATGTAGTTCTTGCAGTTCATTTCTGCTATTTTAGCTATACCTTCTTAAGGGTTGATTTGTTGATTTTTATTCGATTATCATCTTCGAGTATCAGTATCTTTCAATTCAGCAGCTGTTGATAAGTTTTTGGAGCGAACTATCGATAATTGAATTGATTTGGTAGGCTGAAGTTAAATTGGTCAATATGGTATCATTTGGCTGATAGTTTATTTAATATTATTTTTATTGAAGATTTATTTTTGCCTTTAGGCAGTTTTGTCCAAGACATAGAGGCCTTATGTCCTAACAATAGGTATAGTTGTGGGAATGTGCATCAGTTACTGTTTGCATTGTACGTGAACTGTAGAAATATGGTTGTAGTCTGGTCTTTCTGATTTTCGAATTTCATCTCTTTTTAAATTTACTAAGCCAATGAAATCTCAGGTGTCATGTAGTTTGTATGATGTGGGTTTGAACTCTGAGACCAGTTTTATGCAGAAAAGTTCAAGTCTGTATAAAGAAATCACAACATTTGATGTGACATAAAGTTCTGTTTGAAACACAGCTGCCTATGATGGACTTTACATTGGTGGTAGTTGCTGACTCTTAAGTTCCTTCTGTTTAGGTGCGATTATTTAACTTTCTGATTTTTCTGTCTGTTTTCAGCCAATCTCATATTCTGGATTTTGTAATTAAAAGTGGACTAGTCAGTTGAACAAAGTGATTAGTTTAATGTTGTGTCCAGTTTGTCCGCCAAAGCAGACAGTTGAGACTTGTCAATTACCGTAATTACTAATGAGCGGTAGTTCTAGCAGTGAAAGTGCTAGGGTGCTGAGTGATAGGGTGCTAAGTAGGCTTCGCGTCCCTTGAGGATTGCGACCGTTATTAATGTTATCTTTGTGAAAGGTAATGTATTCATTTTACAAGTTTTTCTTAAATGTTTCTTAATGCTTTTCAAAATATGTTTGTGTCTATCCTAATCTTCCTTTATTTTGTGGTGGAGATTCTTTTTATGTAAGAATTCTTTGCACATGGACACCAGAACTTTCCACTAATCAGTTTTCTTAACCCTTTAATGCAAATGCGGTTTAAATGGGTGAAGTAAATTGCAGTTACAATAGTAGTGTCTCAAAATGAAATTCATTATTATCTTCTGTTAGCAGATTTGTATCAATGGCTGATCACAAATTTTTTTGCGCAATTTGTGTGACATTGCTCTTGCCTGTGTCATGAAATTTTAGCAGCTTTTGTGTCGCAACCTACTTAAGTTAGATCTACCTCGTCTGAAGCCGGGCATTTAGCATAATCTGGCTTATGTGTTGCCAATACCTGGTGATGGATAACTTCTTTAATTTGTGTTTCATGGTTAAGCTCGGTGCATTTTAATTTGTCTGAACTTCAGCTAAATATGTCTAATGTGATTATCGATGGGAAGATCTTGTCTGTTGCAATGGATGAAAGATGGTCTAAATTTCATTTAATTTCTTGTTCCAGTGATGTCCCACGAAGTGTCATCAACAAAGTGCTGCCATCTGCCATTGGTTCTGTACCACTGCCTCCTGAGAAAAACTTGCCATCTTCGGTTGCCCCAAGTGTCAAGGCAATACCGCCGCCACCATTGCCAGCTGCAACGCCTGGAGCTCGTCCGCCAGTTGCCTTGGAGTCGGACTCCATGAAATCGCCGCAACAGGCGTCACAGCCACCGGCAAAGCAGTTGGTACCCGGTGCTCCTGTGCCACTTGGAGCGAAGCCGATTGTTGTGCCAGGCCGCCCAGCTCCTCTGCAGCCAGTCGGGCGAGGTGTCGCGGCCGCTTTCTCAGACAAAGATGACGAGCACTATGATGCACCAAACTCCGGCCGACTGCCGTTGCCTCCGCCGTCTTCGTTGCTGACTTCCGACAAAGTCCCACCTCCGCAGATGATAGATCGGAGTAAAGGTCAGCTGCCATTGTCGTTGGAAAGGAGCTTGGACAAGGGAGCTGGTTTGGGAGCGGAAAGGAGTGGATCCACCAGGCTTCTGCCTCCACCTGAGACGACGGACCGAGGCAGAAGTAGAGATCGTACGTCGTTAGCTGCACCCAAAGTCTCGTCTTTACCTCGACAGCCTTCGTCAGCAGACAAGCCGCCTAGTAGAGCAAGCCAACCTCCTCCTCCGTTAGGGAAAGATATTCCTAAAGCCAACCAATCTGCGGACAGAGGCCAGTCAAGAAATCAAGCACCAGATGGCGATAGGTCCTCCTCCATGAGAGTAACCTCAAATGCTGAAAGAGTTCCCAGTAAGCCAATGCTTCCAGTGTCTGATAGAAACAGAACTGGTCGAGGATCGTCGTCTCAGGTTGCACAGGGACAGCCTGGAGGGAAGTCAGGTCAGAGACCAGGTGATGGGTTTGGCAACAGAGGTGCTGGTGATGGACGAGGTGGACCAGCTCCATTGGACAGACCTAAAGTGGATCCAGCCATGAAGCGCAGGTAGTACATCCACAACAAATTTACTAGTCTACTGTTCTGGTTTTTCTAACAATGGCACTTGAATATTTGTATGCCATGCAGTGATTGAATATCTTTATGTGAATATACTCCTAGCGTCTGCAGGTACACAGGATTTTCCTAGTCAACATTTTTTAATGAATTAAAATGTCAACCTTGAATGCTTTCTGGTTTCCTATGGATCTAATTTCTGCTGGAATAAGTCTATGATTCTATGCAGTGTTTTTGATTCCTGAACAGCTTAGTAGGGGTAACAGTTAATGAGAAAGTTTCACTCCTGGCGTTTTCCATGCATTTCATTAAAATGAACATCCCCAATTTCCTTATGGTTTTCTTGGTTTGTTACTAAAACTAGCAGTGGCAACAGCATAGTTTCATGCAAAATCTGATTACATGTTATCTGGTGTAGATTTATATAATTTTTTTTACCATGTGGTAAAGTTTCCATATCGAATGTTACAGTAATCGGGAAAGTTTTCGTTGACGTGATCACAACTGTGTAAACTGTATGTAATTTATGTGTAACCATCATGGCTGTCCCAGATTGTGATATAATAAAAAAAAGAAAAGAGGCGTTGTGAATTCTCACAGCCTAAGTCTGCTAAACTGCTGAAGTAAGTTAGTCATTGTGTTCCATTCCAAGAACAACAGACATTATTATGCTGTGAGAATTTGCGACACACCAGCGTCTCATCATATTTATCAGATATCGCTGTGTCATGACGCATCTCTTAAGAACCTCTGATTATGATTGAAATATTTGTTATATACAGAGATAGAAATATTTGTTATATACAGAGATAGAAATATTTTTTATATACAGAGATGGGAATATTTGTTATATACAGAGATCGGAATATTTGTTATATACAGAGATCGGAATATTTGTTATATACAGAGATCGAATGCGGTCAAGCTCAACTGAGAGCAGTCGATCGAGATCGAGTTCTGGAAGCATGAGTAGATCGTCGTCATCTGGAAGCCGCGATTCCGAACATCTATACAGCGATATTGCGAGCCCTATCAGCTCTGCTAGCTCCATTTCTCCTGTTCGCTCGCCTCTTGCGAAACCACGTCAAGGTTCGTTTTGATTCCTGCTGTTCTTGGCTCGTCAGATTAGCGATCTTTGTTGTCTGAAAATACTGCTTAACAGTAAAAGAATATGATATGATATTTTGTATATATTGTTGTACAGAGCGATTAATGATGTGTCGTTTATTTGTATTTGAAAGCTTTACATAGAAATTTTTATTAGGGCAGACACCACTATCTCCATTTTGCTTAGCTTTTGTTTGATGTGTGCAAGTGTCAACACTGTTCAACGTATTTTCAGTTTCTTCCCTATGTGCTGCACCAATTAAACACTGGATAAATGGCGAGATCAGCCGGTCTGTGGGAAATGATGTTCTAATTCAAGAATCATTTATTGTGTTGCAAAGTTTAGTTGTGTCAAAGTGCTTGTAGTGAAATATGCATTACTTTTGTGTTATTATTTGCTCATTTCTGTCTGTCATAGATCTTCATTTGTGATAAAACTATTTGTTGATAGGAGAGAAAGGAAGAGTTGCGATGAATAAAAACCCTCCTGGGCGTCTTCTTCCACCGCCGCCACCATTGTCTTCAACACAACACATCTCACAACGGTCTGACAGTTTCCGAGGAGAACTCAGAGATCGCGCTCCACCAGCCTCTGCTCGTCCTCCGCCACAATCTCTTTCATCTCATTTGCCTTCTCGTGGAGGAGGGGGCCGTGATCTCGGCCGAGAAGGCAGCGGAAGGGAACCCAGTGGAAGAGATCCTGGTGGAAGAGAACCTTTTGGCAGAGAACTTGGTGGTAGAGAACTTGGTGGACGAGAACTTGGTGGAAGAGAACTTGGTGGAAGAGAGCTTGGTGGAAGAGAACTTGGTGGAAGAGAGCTTGGTGGAAGAGAACAGGGTGTAAGAGAGCCTATTGGAAGAGAATTGGGTGGAAGAGAACTTGGTGGAAGGGAACTTGGTGGAAGAGAGCTTGGTGGAAGAGAACTTGGTGGAAGAGAGCTTGGTGGAAGAGAACTTGGTGGAAGAGAGCTTGGTGGAAGAGAACAGGGTGTAAGAGAGCCTAGTGGAAGAGAATTGGGTGGAAGAGAACTTGGTGGAAGAGAGCCCAGTGGGAGAGAATTTGGTGGAAGAGAGCCCAGCGGTAGGGAACCTAGTAGCAGAGAACTTAGTGGACGAGACATTAGTGCAAGGTCGAGAGATTCAGTTGGAGGACATCCTCGTGAAATGGGAATGAGTGATTCACGCTTAAGATCATCGTCCTCTTCATCAGCTCACGCTCAACAACAATCTCGTCAGCCTTCAGATCGGAATCTTGGTCTACATTCCAGTCAGAAGGGCAACATGAAGCAACCCGTCAAGGTTCGACTTGTAGTCATTTGTATTTATAACTTTTAAAACACCTACAATATGTGAAAATAATATTTCATATATATTGTTTAATTGATTTTGAGTTGTTACATATTGATGCGTCTTAAGTTTTAATCGTTTAACTTTTAATCTAACAGCATATTTTGATCTGTCAATTGATTCTATTAATCTGTTTTGCACAGTTCTTTTTATGTCGGCTTCATTTTTTACAGCTTTTAGCTTTTATCAGAACTTTTTATCTGCTTCTTTAAGACTAACTCATTTTTATGTGATTGCCGTCTTTGTGCTTCCTCTGTTTAGACGTTTTAGTAGACATTATAAATCTATTTTTCAAAGCATTTTGTATAAATTTAGAGCTAGAGATTATTTAGAGCCTGACCAATTGCCATAATTGAATCTCTGTTGTTTACATACATGTAGTTTTAAATGCCTGTTAACCCTTTAATGCCGAGAAGGTAGTAAATGGTATGGGAAATCCTATACCCTCCGGCATCAAAGGGTTAAATGCTAAATTTTCTTTTCTATTGACTGTGTTACATTGGAGTTGAATGCTTGCTTTTGTGTATAGCCGGACAGGCCAAGCAGTCAGCTTCCTCCACCTCCTGCTCCGAATAGTCGGAAACGAATGGCTTCTCCTCTTGGTCGACTGTCGCCACCTAATAAGATTGCACGAAGGGGTCCAGGTATCTAAGACTGTTGCTCTGCTAGTTCATTGACATGATAGGCTGTATGTGTGTGAAGTCTCTACAATGTCTTTTACGTGCATTTCTAAACGTGCATGGCTAGTGCTAACTGTTATATATGGTAATCGTGTGAAGTTCATTGAAGTGTAGTGCAAGAATTTGCTGTGCGGTGCTACATGCAGAATATTTGTAGAATTAATACACACGCTGTAGTGCCGACGCTTATAGTTGAGGTCATTGGCATTATTAGATTGTGGTGGGCTTCTGCCTTATTACCAGAACTTGGAGTCATTGGCATTATTAGACTGTGGTGGACATCTGCCTTATTATAAGACTTCAGTTACTAGCTGCAGCCGAGTTGAATTCCGAGCCTCAAGAGGTGGAACATTTCTAAAGCAGGTGTGGCTGCACATGTATCCACTTACCAACATCTAGTTGCAGCTGTAATTGAGATAAATTGTGATACTTACACCATTGCCTGATGCAGACATCCTAGCTAAGATTGTGTGGAACAACCTTTTTTATTTATTGTGTACTGGTGTCTGACATTGTTTATTTTTTAGCATTCTTTGAATGTGTTGTTGTTTTGTAGAGCAAAAAGAACCAGTCAAGATACCAATTCCTAGACATGAGAAAATCGTGAAACCAGGGTCAACACCGCCAAGAAGACGGTCTGATGTGGGTCACATGCAGCCAATGAGTCCTTCAAATAAAGCACCTATGAGCAAGACGACTCCATCTAAAGCCCCGTCTGGCGCCCATGGCGCTGGTGGTGGCAGCAGCACCTCAAAGAGGAAGGCGGTTTCACGGCGTGAAGAGCTGCTGCTGCAACTGCAAGCGGTGGAGGATGCAATTGCAAAGAAACGGTCGAAAATGCAGTAATGCAAATAGCTAATGAACTTTCAGCCCCACGTAAACTTAACGTTTTGCTGGAGCTGTTTATTACCATTGCATTACGGCTGACGAAACTGATAAAACAAACTGCGAGATGCATGTTGCGAACAGACCTTTGTATATTAGAGACAGTGTCTTGGTTAGGACTCTGAAACTGGTGATTCTCATTTAGTTGTATTGTCAGCTGCTTAGTTGTTGCATCTTGCATGATGAGAGTCAAATAGAATTCAAGATAATAAACATAATGGGGAACTTTCTGACAGATGGAGTGCAGTGGCGGTTTATTGAAGAATTGAGCAAGACAACATGTTATGGATTCTTTCTGTTCTGCAAATAATTTGCAGGCAGTTGTGAAACAAACACTAATACACTGTTCTGTGTTATCAGAATGTTGAGCAGTTAGATCTTAAATCCGCAGTGCAAATGAACATGACTAGTAGCTATGGCTATGTAATTAGTAACTATTGGAGATGTCGGGTTTTTAAAAAATTCACCGGGTGCCCGAACTCAATCTGAACAGATGCACAGGAGTGATAACAAGACAGCCCCTGATTTGTTATCGATCCATAGTTACCACCACACCCTCAAGTGTCGACTTCTACTTGACAGAAGGTAATCTATTCTAAATGATCCAGAAGTTTGACCAACTGGCACCATTCGCAACCTTGGAGTCCACTTTGACAGCCTGATAACCATGACGGCCCATTTATGTATAGAGTACCTCAGATGTGGTATCATTGCAGTCCAGTACAGAAACTATTTATTTTGTTAATTTCAAAATCAGTCACTTGAATCAACTTTGAACAGTTTTTTTAACAAGTTTCCCTGACAAAAATATAGCTCCTCTCTAAATTTTCCAATTCCGTGACAGTCGTGACACTTTGAGACAGCATATAACACACAGTTACCTTTAGCACAGCCATTAGTAGATAGACCTAAGTGTTAACTTGCTATTGCCATTCAGAACTTGGCAAATCTATGATCAAAGTTATGTTCAATTTTACCACAGCTTTTACTCAGAATTATTTACCATAAACTTACAATAATTTTTAACCAAGAACATGCACAATGATGTATGGGAAACCAACGCAGCTTGTCATTAATTGGTTAACACAAATGAAATGAACACCCACAAACTCAATGCTTCACAAACTGGTAAAATATATTCGTTAAAAATTTGCCACTGTTCTGATGATGTAAATGGACATCTCATAACTGTGGCCATGGGCGCCCGCAGGATTTTTTGCAGGGGGGGTCAGTCACGACCAGGAGCGTTAAGATATAAAATGTCAACAAAAACTCGTAAATAGTGGCACGTTATATTGAGACAATGTAATTGTGTAAGCTGCTTACACAATTACATTGTCTCAATATAACGTGCTACTATTTACGAGTTTTTTTGCAATGAGACCAACAAAATCTTTCACCAATTTCCTACTTTTATGGCACATATTATTCATGTATAGCCTACATTCATAGTTAAAAGCTATAGCACTAATAACTGACTAGCGGTACCGGAGACATTTCTTTTTTCCAGGGCCAGAAAAAATTCAGGGGCAAAACTTGGCCAGCTTGTTGAAATATTTTCTACATGTGCAAGACACTGTGGTTGAACGATCAAACATGTTTTCTTCTTGTTCTAATTTATTTCTTACTAAGTTTGATTCGTTATGAAATGATTTTAAACACTGTTATTTAAAGTTTAAACTAGTATTTTAAATACTATCACAGAATTTTTTAGTTGTATTTATAATAAAAATAGAATGACTAGTGTGTGGACCTACTTATAGTTTAACTTCAAATTCTTTTCTCAGTATTGTAGGCCTATACTATATATATATTTTTTATAATACTTACAATTGCTTTCATTTGTCATTTACAACAGCTAGTAGAGCAACATTGCATGTTGCGTGCACAAGGTCTGAAATAATTATTATTTGGTATAAATATTTATGTGGGAAGTACCTGGTCATGGTCCCTGACATGACATATATTCATAACATAGCCTTAACAATATAAATACATATTTATATACAAGTATATAATTTTATATATACATGATACACAGTCTGTCAAGCAACATTTGTGAATTTATATGCTACAAAATGGAACTTTTGTCAACCATCTGTACTGTCACTGTGTGCCTTCACTAATCAAAGACCCAAATGGAATTACATGTGTGAAGACTCAATTTTAAATGGAACCATGCATATGCAACCTATCGTGGCCCTATGCAATTAAAATATTACCCGGTATATAATTATACTATATTCACTCATACGGGAAGCTGTTTAGTGGCCCTTCAAGAAGTCTGAACAGAGGTGCTCCCAGTCCACTAGCTGAGCCAAGGTCAAACAGAAGACCTGAGTTGGAAAAAGGCAGATAATGATGGGTGAGCCCATATAACAACCAGGAAGGAACAATGTTCAAAGAAAAGAAATTATTCATAGTACAGGACATGCATGTCGACAATTAAAGTATACAATCATTACGTTAGATAACAACTGTGATTTCCAATTCAATAGACTCACATAATAGGCCTGGCCTACCGTGGATCCGTTGACGCTCAAGAACCTAGCCCTGAATTCACATTCGTTCCGTTCCGCGGATCCGTTATGTTCAAGGTTGCAATGTACTTTCCGAAACTCCCGCACAAAGGCTTCCAAAACCGGCCCAAGAGTAACCCAATGTAATTCATAGGACGGAACGGCCAGGGGGGGTCCCGTAGCTCAGTGGTGAGAGCGCTGGTCGTTAAACTGAGAGTCAGCCGCGCGTACCCGGGTTCAAGCCCCGCTCAGGGCAAAAATTTATTTGAATTTTCTGTTAGCTGCCGCAGGCGCTTTGCTGATGTGTTGCTTGACTCGGGTTCTGCTAAAAATAAAGATAGCCCCTCCCACTTCTGGCTTGGCCGTCCAGAAGTGATCCAGTTCTTAGGCCATTAGTTAAGTTACCCAACCCACCATGGGCGCCCGCAGCATAGGTCAAGGGGGGTCGCGTGACCCCCCCTGGAAATCCTGACAAAATATTAATAATAACACTTTCTGGAATAAATGTCAGTGGACAATGGTAAAACGGGACAGGATGCCAACCACGCGGTTATTGTGCTCTTTTACTTCACTAGCTTTTCCATAGGCCAATATATCTTTTGGTTATCTCTACATATTACTGCAGGGCACTACTGCAATTCGTTACTCAGTCATATCAGGGACGTCAGCGGGGGGGGGGGCGGATCAGTCTGCCATCTGAACTAAATCCTGTAGTCTGTTGGATATAGCCTACGATACACAGGGTCGCAGACGCATAATTGATGTGGTGTCTGGCATTGTAATCAGAGACGACTTGGGGTGCTTGGAGATATCTTGGGAAGAGGTCAGCGGAGCTGGCGATGGACAGGGACGAGTGTAGGAGATGCGTTGCCAGTTGAGCAGACCTGCACGAAAAGGGCTGTACTAAGGCAGTGTATGCCCAATTAAGCAATGACCTGTCACCTCTGGATTATTAATACTCAAGAGACGTACATGCTATTTTCACCCTCTCAGTATGATATTTATATATAATGCACAAGTCAGTATAGTTTAAAGTTATCTATATATACATAGATCTATGCTCCGTAGCCTATGAACTGTTTACCCATGGACACCGTAATAGAGGCGCGAACGTCGTTCACCACGGATTAGGTAGGCTACCCCAACCACCGTCTGACATGGAGCAGAGCGCATAAATTACAGGCCCAGTGGAATCGTCTTTCGTTTCCCTTCCCCCCCGCCCCAACACCGGCGATCTGTTGGGGTGAATAAGGCCGCACATGTCGGAAGAAGACGAGAGAAATTCTTAATGGAGAGAGGTGAAAGATGGGAAACACAGGACTGACTGCGACGGATAAGGGGAGGGCAATAAAGTTCAGTCACAGAGGAGCGGACATTAGCAGTGGCTTCCCAAGATCTATCCACAAACAAGTCGGGCCGCTGAGGGGTTCATGAATATGCGTGAATCGGAGTGGGACGCCGTGACGTCACTGGACCCCTCGGCTAGCGCTGCTGGCATCTGACAGATCTGTTTGGGTAGAGGGACATTGAAACTTTAGGGTTAGGCAAGAACTCCTATATTTATCCAGACCTCCTTGGGTTAGGCTATCTAATGAATTCGAAACGAATGTCTGTCTTAATATGCCAAAGAAATTTGTGCTGGGGGTAACGGGTTTTGTTGCCAAAAGCTGTGTAAAGTTCTGGATCCAACATCTAGCAGCCCAGAGTTCCTCATAGCTTCGTCTATTCAATTGCAAGCATAATATTTTGGATGTGAACGACATTGATGTCTTAAATGCAGACCTAAATGACACTAAAAAAATCCTAGCTTCACAATAATTAGCCTACTTAATTGTGGATAAAGATAGGTTGAGGCACTGACTCAATCCTTCCTCCATTCCCAGGTTCCACTCCTTCACCGCATCCATTGTCAACAATAATAACACTCAAAAGAAACATTCAAGCGATTTAGTTTGTACATGGATAGTGTTCTTTCTTGTTTTTATACGGGGTGTAATGTTTATACATACATACACACACACACACACACACGGATGTCATATATACACACCCACAAGCATACATTTCATTTATACATATACATTGTATACTTACACGTATAGACATGCATACATACATACACATACCCTTGCACATATATACACACCCATACACCCCCCACATATGCATACGCATGTATACCGCATGTAGGCATGTATGCATAATACATGCATCCCTAAGCACGTGACTCAGATACACCCACATACATACAATACCCCCTATACACACGTACACATATGTATACATACATACATACATGCAAGCCCGCATATATACATGGTTGCATGCATACATACATGCATACGTACATGCATACATACATACATACATACATACATGCATACATACATACATAAATACATACATACATACATACATACATACATACATACATACATACAATGTCATACATACATGCATACATACATATACACATGCATACATGCATACTTGCATACGTACAATGTGAGTGTGTGTGTTAGTGCAGAGACTAATAAGTTTAGGGTGGTGAGTGTTTGGTTAGTGCAGTTGATATAGAAAGGAGTGTGAGGATAAGGATCAGTTTTTTAATAGTGGTTTAGGAGAAAGGTCTTTTTATTGTTAGCATAAGTGTGTATTAAGTTTAGGGTTTGTGTAGATAATCTGTGAAGATGTATAAGTTTAGGGTCATTGTTAGGGTTAGTGAAGTGGATGTAGGCTACAAGGGTTCAGTTTAATAGTCCTGAGTAATTTAGAAGTAGGGTCGGTTTGTATAGCTATAGTGTAGTAGTGCATTAAGTTTAGTGTTAGTGTTAGTGCAGTTGATCTAGAAGGAAGTGTGAGATTAGATTCAGTTTATTATATAGGAGTAACTTAGAAGTAGGATCAGTTTGTATAGTTTAGGGTCAGTGTTTAGGGTTAGTGTAGGCATAAGTTTAGGGTCAGTGTTAGGGTTAGTGCAGTTGATCTAGAATTAAGGAGGTGTCAAAATAGGTTCAGTTTATTAGGAGTAATTTAGAAGTAGGGTCAGTTTGTATAGTTATTTAGGGTTAGTGTAGGCATACACTAACCCTGTCAATGCATTCGCCACACTGAATAAACTGCTTGCAGGCTGCATGAGTTGGTTCGAGGGGTCCAGTGACGTCAGAACTACCCCGCCTCGAGTTAATGAGGCAGCTGCCTAAGCCAGCGGGCCAACCTGTTAATTCTAAGAACCTTGTTAATTCTAAGAACCTTGGTGGCTTCCATCCCTATAGGCTACAGAGCGGCCGCAACTTGAGCCAAGTGAAAAACGGGGGGGGCCAGAAATAAGCCAAACTCGCTTCAGAGGGGAAGGTCGGCCTGAGAGTGGAAGACCGGCTCATGAGGGTGAGGGGAGGAGAGGGATCGAGTCCGATTGTTTAGGAGGGATATTATCATATTAGCCTCTGATATAATGACTATCTAGAGTTCCTTCAGAGCTGGCTGCTGGAGAGTGGATGATGTAAGAGAAAAGATGATCGAGGACATGGAGTCCATAGCCGGTCGGAATGTTATTCGTTACGAGGTCCGCATGATCTGACGACAGTGGAGCAGTATAGGCCTACCCGAAATGACACACTGAGTTTACAGACAATATCTTTGAACTGCCATTAATGTACTGCAGAATGCTACGCCCTTCGTCGCCCTCCAACCGCACACCACTCCGCCACTGCCCAACGGTAGGCCAGGACTAAGTTACGTGACGTCTATTGAACTGGAATTCACACTTAGTAATTTGTTTTTTAATGTATAATGCTTGGGTAGACTTTACTTGTTGGACATGCATGTATGACCAATTTCTTTTATTTGAATATGTTTCTTTCCTGGTGGATATGGGTTCACCCATCATTATCTGCTTGCTTTTTCCAACTCCAGTTCTTTCTGTTTAATATAATTAAATACGGGCCAGATAGGTTGCATATCGACCCATTTCAGTTGAATCTTCATAATTCAAATTCAGTCTCTGATAAAAGCGATGGCGCACAGTGACAAACTGACAATAGACAGTTGGTTGATAAAAGTTCCATTTTGTAGCATAACAGTTTACAAATACTGCTTGGCAGACTGTGTAGCCTACTATGCATATAATTATGTGTATTGTATATGAATAATAATAATATTATATGCCATGCATGAGTCATAGCCTGAAAATGTTGAAAGTTTTTTTGTCTCATTGCAAAAGACTTATAAATAGTAGTATATAGGCCTACGCTATATTGAGACAATGTGATTGTGTGAGTTGCCTTAATTGCATTCAACCTTCCTCGACACGAGGGTTGGTCGCATTTTGGACAATTGTGTGAGTTGCATAGTCTTTAATGACATATTTTATATCTTAACTCTACTGGTCATGACTGACCCCCCTGCAAAAAATCCTGCGGGCGCCCATGCAACCCACTGCTGTAAAGCCGATCTGCGTGTCGTGCTACAGTGGGCCGTATTTCGTATAACATGTACTTGTGATCGTTCTGCGGTGTGTCAGATTGAGTTATTAAAAGAAAATATAAAAACAGATTCGATTTTTACTATACAGGCGCTAATATACCACGGAATCGCTAGCAACAGATTCGATTTTCACTATACAGGCGCTAATGATCATCATCAGATTCGACTGGCGCTATAATATACCACGGAACCGCTAGCAACAGATTCGATTTTCACTATACAGGCGCTAATGATCATCATCATATTCGACTGGCGCTATAATATACCACGGAACCGCTAGCAACAGATTCGATTTTCACTATACAGGCGCTAATGATCATCATCATATTCGACTGGCGCTATAATATACCACTGAACCGCTAGCAACAGATTCGATTTTCACTATACAGGCGAGAATGATCATCATCAGATTCGACTGGCGCTATAATATACCACTGAACCGCTAGCAACAGATTCGATTTTCACTATACAGGCGAGAATGATCATCATCAGATTCGACTGGCGCTATAATATACCACTGAACCGCTAGCAACAGATTCGATTTTCACTATACAGGCGCTAATGATGATCATCAGATTCGACTGGCGCTATAATATACCACTTAACCGCTAGCAACAGATTCGATTTCCACTATACAGGCGCTAATGATGATAATCAGATTCGACTGGCGCTATAATATACCACTGAACCGCTAGCAACAGATTCGATTTTCACTATACAGGCGCTAATGATGATCATCAGATTCGACTGGCGCTATAATATACCACGGAACCGCTAGCAACAGATTCGATTTTCACTATATAATCAGATTCGACTGGCACTATAATATACCACTGAACCGCTAGCAACAGATTCGATTTTCACTATACAGGCGAGAATGATCATCATCAGATTCGACTGGCGCTATAATATACCACTGAACCGCTAGCAACAGATTCGATTTTCACTATACAGGCGCTAATGATGATAATCAGATTCGACTGGCGCTATAATATACCACTGAACCGCTAGCAACAGATTCGATTTTCACTATACAGGCGAGAATGATCATCATCAGATTCGACTGGCGCTATAATATACCACTGAACCGCTAGCAACAGATTCGATTTTCACTATACAGGCGCTAATGATGATCATCAGATTCGACTGGCGCTATAATATACCACTTAACCGCTAGCAACAGATGGCCATCATAAAGGATATGCTTATTATTGTTGTTAGGATTATAGGCCGCTACTTGTGTGATTAAAAAATGTTTGACTTTTGATCGGTTCTATGGATGACGTATTTTTTGGTCTATCATGTCTGCAGAGACCAAAATGGGGTTAGCAATTAGTTAATTAAGGAATACTCGTAGGCCTATCTTATCCACTAATTATAAATAACTGGTATTAATTAATAGCGTACGTGCTTGGGCCAGTCATTGGTAACTCTTTTTCCTTTTCACTGGGCATTCATTTACCACCTGACGTAATAGTAAAGATGTAAATTACATTTAGCATAATAATACATAGATTACAGACTAATGTACTATATAGAAAGGACTTTGCGATATCATAAAATGCGATATATAAGGTGCCCTAGCACATACATACGTACGTACGTACGTACGTACGTATGTACGTACGTACATACATACATACATACATACATACACACATACATACAATGCATACATACATACATACATACATACATACATACATACATACATACATACATACAATGCATACATACATACATACATACATACATACATACACACACATACATAGACACATACATATATATGCATACAATATATATATATATATATACACACACACACAAATACTGCCCGGGTTACATTTTGCTTCTGCCTACGCCACTGGTATGAAATGGGAGTGGGCCTTGCTGAGTATGAAGATGAGATTACAACATTACAGCCTGCCCTTTCTTCGTATTGAAATAAAATAGTCTAGTAGGGACGACGATGAAGAAAGGGCAGTAGCTGAGGCAGGACCGACCTAAGGCATGCATAGGCCAACCAGGCAGTTGCATGGGTCGCCATTGCAAGTTCTAGAGGGCGCCATTTCCACAAGAGTGTATTTTAATATTTTTAAACTTATACCATTCTTCACAAAATTGAATATTATATCCAGCTTTCAGTGCACTAATAAAAAAATTATAATGAATTACTCAGTTGAGCGTATAGGCCTACAAGACCGTAGCTAGGGGGATGTTTTGGGTGTTTGAACACCGCCCCCTCCCCTAAATGAAATAATGTAAAAATGAAATAATTATTATGCATTTGCTAGCACATGACAGTGTGCAATGTAATTTTGAGCAGAAAATAGTTGAAAATCGCGGAAAATAGCGTTTTTAGACGTCAGAAAATTCGACGACTAACAAAAGTCGTCCAAAAATTTCGACCAAAAAAGTCGCCGCAGCGTGTACGCACCTCAAAATTCACGGTCAAGAAAACATCCCCCGAAATAGAATCCTAATGCAGGCCTATGCCTGAGGCGCCAAATGTATGCCTTGCCTAGGGCGCCACTTGGGCTAAGGCCGGTGTCATGAAACGGAGTATCCCCCCTGAAAGCTATCCGGGGGGATGAATTAATCTATCCCCCGGATGGAATTAACCGGTCTATACTATCCGGGGGGATAAACCATTCTATCCCTTTTTTGAAAAATGCGCATAATAAAAATATTTATGCTGTAATCAAAATTTAGAGTGACTCTAAATGTTTTGAGTGTCCTAGGCAATGCTCAGATAAAGGCAACTCGAATTTATTTAGTGACTCTGAGTGTTCTTAAGTGTTTTAAATGTTTTAAGTGCTCTAAAAACAGGGCAAAACAAATTATCTAGTCGGAATAAACATACCTGTTAGTATCATTGTTCAAAACAAAGCAGATGAAAATTAATTTGCAAAAAAAACTACACGCGGAAGCGGTTTTTCAAGTTTTTTAATTTTGGGGGGATACAATTAATACGGGGGATACTCTATTTCGTGACACCGGCCCTGGCAGTAATCTTAATTAAAGTTAACTACTAGCAGAACAGACAGCTTTGCAATTTTAATCGGCGCTAATAGCAGCCTACAAAGCATGTCGGAGGCTCGAACCTGCTACCAGTGCCGGCGCTAGCACCCCCCGTACCCCCAATTGGGGGGGGCCCCGAGTTTGAAAGGGGCCCCCAAATTTAGCTGGTCATTATGCCTATTTGTGACTGTACAGATCCGGTCTGGTGTATGCCTCAACTAACCATATGGCACTGCCATAGCAGACCTAATGCAAATATCATACTGGTTTTGGGCATAAGTATATAACCATTAGAGTTTGAAAGGGGCCCCCAAATTTAGCTGGTCATTATGCCTATTTGTGACTGTACAGATCCGGTCTGGTGCATGCCTCAACTAACCATTTGGCACTGCCATAGCAGACCTAATGCAAATATCGTACTGGTTTTGGGCGTAAGTATAAAGCCATTAGAGTTTGAAAGGGGCCCCAAAATTTAGCTGGTCATTATGCCTATTAATTTTGTGACTGTGCAGATCCGTTCTGGTGCATGTCTCAACTAACCATATGGCACTGCCATAGCAGACCTAATGCAAATACCATACTGATTTTGGGCGTAAGTATAAAGCCATTTAAACTAACTCAGGCAATTTCGTCCACTTTCTCAAACACAACGTTTATAAATTGTAACTTACTCTAATTGCTAATTGGATGAGGCCTCAAAATGAAACCTGCATGAGGCCCAAACATTAAAGCCTGTGTAGGGTACCAGATGTCCTTGGTATGTGTCTGATCTCAAGTTTGCAAGGGGCCTCAAATGTAGCTGGTAATTATACCTTTCATAACTGTTCAATCCTGAAACCACGCACCGAATTATGTTTTAACGCAAAGCATACAAAATTATATTACTCAAACCAATAGAGCATTATCCTTCAACCAAAGGGGAGACTTGGGGGGTGTGGACAGGGGTACGGCCTCACAATTTGTGGTTGGGAAGGAATCCTTGTATTCCCAATATTTCAGAAATATTTCATAAGTATCATCCACTGCCCATCAATAATGATCAATTTTGTTCAGATGACAGCCTATAAATGCTACCATTACAGTTGGCAAATCGGATAAATTTAAACAATGGAGAGGGACACTCTGAAGTCCTAAACCACGATTAACAGCAATGAAAAAGAGCTATTTTTGTAAATATGACAGCTTAAAATTTCTACCATTACAGCATGGAAATTCCAAAAAAATTAACAATTGGGATGGGACATTTATTGATGTCTTACACCATATCTTTCAGCACTTCTATTATGAGAAATTTTGCTTAGATGACAGCTCAAGGTATGGGGGCCCCAAGTTTTTCTTTGGGGGGGGCCTCAGGTACCCTAGCGCCGGCACTGCCTGCTACCTCTCGCACTCTAAGCCAGCGTGTTATCCATTGCGCTACCGACCCCCCCCCATGTTCGTCAAATGAGTCGTGGAAAAAATTATGTAGTAAAACAAGTTTACATTGAATTTCACTATAAATACAATGTATATTGCTCAGTGCACAGAATATTCATGCGTTGTAAATAACAAATGGTCAAGTAATTACAATTTTAAAATAAAACCAGATTTGGTCTCAAAACAAACTAGAAACAAAGACGAAGTCGCAAAAAACCCAGATCTAACGGAAAGATCAGCTGTGGCATCACTGGCGATTTATGGTGAGCACGGTAGCGCCAAATTATAGGCCTACGTAAGTCCGTGCTGCAGTGCACGCGACTCGATCGCCCTCTGCCCTGGCTACTTGTATGACTGCCCTGGCTTTGCCCTGGCTACAAAAAGTCTCTGGCGCCGCCACTGAGTTTGTGACAGGGGGAGGGGGGTCAAGCCATGTGTGACGTCACACATTAATTTTTTAAATTCTTTATTATACTTTTTTGTTCTTAGTACCTAAAATCCGACCAGGCCCGGCCAGGCGTGTCTAAAACCCGGCCTGGCGGGATAAAAGTTGATTTCCCGTCACTATCAAAGCGTTTAGGGACACACGTCACTATCATAGGGATTAGGGATAATATCCTAGGGTTTAGAGGGTTAGGTAAATGGTTATGTTTAAAAAAAATTGTTCGAAAGTGTGACGTACTTTAGGGGGGGGTCCGAGATGTGTGACAGTTTGTGACAGGGGGGAGGGGGGTCAAAAATAGCGTGACGTACTTTATGGACGGCCCCCGATCTGCATTTTAGGCAGGGCTGAAAGTGAGCCGGGTATAGTAAATCCGAATCTGCTGATATACGTTCCGTGGCATTATTATAGCGCCAGTCGAATATGATGATTATTATGTGCGCCTGTATAGTAAATCCGAATCTGCTGATACACGTTCCGTGGCATTATTATAGCGCCAGTCGAATATGATGATGATGATATGCGCCTGTATAGTATATCCGAATCTGCTGATACACGTTCCGTGGCATTATTATAGCGCAAGTCGAATATGATGATTATTAAATGCGCCTGTATAGTAAATCCGAATCTGCTGATACACGTTCCGTGGCATTATTATAGCGCCAGTCGAATATGATGATTATTATGTGCGCCTGTATAGTAAATCCGAATCTGCTGATACACGTTCCGTGGCATTATTATAGCGCCAGTCGAATATGATGATGATGATATGCGCCTGTATAGTAAATCCGAATCTGCTGATACACGTTCCGTGGCATTATTATAGCGCCAGTCGAATATGATGATGATATGCGCCTGTATAGTAAATCCGAATCTGCTGATACACGTTCCGTGGCATTATTATAGCGCCAGTCGAATATGATGATGATGATATATGCGCCTGTATAGTAAATCCGAATCTGCTGATACACGTTCCGTGGCATTATTATAGCGCAAGTCGAATATGATGATTATTAAATGCGCCTGTATAGTAAATCCGAATCTGCTGATACACGTTCCGTGGCATTATTATAGCGCCAGTCGAATATGATGATGATGATATGCGCCTGTATAGTAAATCCGAATCTGCTGATACACGTTCCGTGGCATTATTATAGCGCCTGTCGAATATGATGATGATGATATGCGCCTGTATAGTAAATCCGAATCTGCTGATACACGTTCCGTGGCATTATTATAGCGCAAGTCGAATATGATGATTATTATATGCGCCTGTATAGTAAATCCGAATCTGCCGATATACGTTCCGTGGCATTATTATAGCGCCAGTCGAATATGATGATTATTGTGTGCGCCTGTATAGCAGATTCGGTATGATAAGCAGAACATAATGAATATGAATATGAATTTGAATTTGAATTTGAATATGCCGTAGGGTTTCTGCGCGTGATCCGTTGGGTGTAATGGCGGAGTGGTGTGCGTTTGGAAGGCGACAAGACAGACCAGCTGACCACTGGCGTAGCATTCTGCAGTGCATTAATGGCAGTTAGAAAATTTTGTCTGTAAACTCAGTGTGTCGTTTCGGGTACTGCCGTGTTGTCGTCGAATTGTGCGGATCGTAACGGATAACATAATAATTATAAACTGAACTCCATGTCCCGGTCAGCTTATCTTTTTGATCAACCACTCTACAGTTCTGAGGCAACTGCAATCATAAGCCAGGGGTTACGATCCCTCATAAACAATCGGGCTCAATTCCTCTCCTTCCCCATCCCGGGTCGGCCCTCCACTCTCAGGGCGGCGTTTCCGCCTCCCTACCAAGATCAATCCATTCTAAGAACCTTGCCTCCCTACGTGAGTTTGGCTCGCTTCTGACTGAACCCTCCCCACATGTTTCACTTGGCTCAAGTTGCGCCCGCCCTGTATAGGGATAGGAGCTCCGAGCCACTACTATAGGCTAATGATCCGCTCTTCTGCGACCCAATTTTTATTGACCCTCCCCTCATCTGTCGCAGTCAGTCCTGTGTAGTGTGCATCTCATCTTTCGCCTCTCTGTCTTAAGAATCTCCTTCATGCTCGTCCGACATGTGCATCCTCATTCAGCACCTTATTCGACCTTATAGGTCGCCGACTCGCCGGTGTTGAGGGAACGAAGTGAGCTAATGCCTATTCTCCACTCATTGTCAGACGGTGGTTGCGGTACCCATCGGCTGTAAAGGGTTCATAGGTTACGGACTATAGACCTGTATATATATATATATATATATTATTATATAAATATAACTTTAAACTACTGACTTGTGCATTTTATGTACATGTGAATATATACTGAGGGGTGGAAAAAGCATGCAGAGGTGGACAGTGCCTTTGCACTGAGTCCTTCCTGTGAAGTCTGCATATCGGGCAACGCATCTCCTCCACCCATCGCCAGCTCCCCGGTCTCTTCCCAAGATATCTCCAAACACCCCATGCAAGTCATATCTGGTTACAGTGTCAGACACCACATAAATTATGCGTCTGTGACCCTGTGTATCGTATATACGACAGGCTACACCGCTACAGGATGTAGTTCAGAAACTGTGACCATGTTGTGGTCATTATTTGAACAACGCAAAGCGTATGCAAAGTAGATGAACTGTTTGAACAATCGGACAAATCCAGGGGTGGGTGGAAATGCATCCTTTCTCGTTTTACCACTGACGTTTTTCCAGAAAGTATCATTTTTTATATTTTGTCATGATTTCCAGGGGGGGTCACGCGACCCCCCTTGACCTATGCTGCGGGCGCCCATGACTGTGGCATATTTATAAGGAATATATTTTAATAAATTTGTGAAGCATTGATGATTTTGCTAATGTACGTATCACAATAACTGCAATGTTGTTAAATTCCAAAGTTATACTGGGTACCCTACATTACTTACCATAGGCTGGGTCTTCAAAACATCTATGTACACTTTGTACCAGTATCTCATTAAATCTAATTTATTATTATGTTAACTGATAATGTTACGCCCGCCCTAACCGCTAGGGGACCGGAAGCGCTTGCAAGGGATGCCCCACTTACTCGCTTACTTTCGCCCCCCTCCCCTAGTGTGGCGGCGTACTGCCGGGGCGACAGGGAACCACCTACGGGAACCTCAAGTGTGAACGACAGGGAGGAACGTCCAGATTCTCTTCTTTCATGGGTACCAGGGCCTACAGGACATGTCTCCGCGGCGGTTTGTCGACGCGCGACAGCACCCTCTTTCCGGTGCTCGTCTGAGTTCGTTATCCCCACGGCAGCTTTGGGCGAAAGGGACTCGAACTCCTGAAGGGGTGGCGGAGAGTATTTGGCTGGATATATCTGGCGCTCTATCAATCTCTCATCACTACTGACTGTCCGCCCTCCCTCCGAATCATCCGATTCCTCTAGGGCGTCCCCCCTCAACGAGCTGGCACGAGACATGGAATTATTCTGTTTTACAACTAATTGCAAGTCAGTCAGTGAATCACCTTCAATTCTCGTTCGATATGCAACGCTTTATTTATTCTTGCAACACTACTTAATTAATATACAATTGGCAGCAACCTGTGCAAATACAATTCTGCCTATAATACTTATCAGTTCAACACAAAGTATTCCTAACACTACACAGCATTTATGGCTGGTTATTACACACTTTGCATTACTTGATATCTATCTTTTATGCTCCTGCATATAACTAGACTATCAGTTCAGTTCTTATTTCTTTAACTACTGCAAAAGGTCAAATCACGCTATTAATCGGTTACACGAAAGCAACGAATTAACATCAACACTTTACACTAATTTACCACGACCACAGCAACAGTTATATTGCAAGGCTACTTCTAGCAACTCTTTCACTATATTCACGCTTCTTAATACAAGCGCTAATTTATCCTTCGTTCTACCTGTAATGCGCTATATAATCTATATCAACGCGTTCCGGCCATTTTAAACATTCATTCATTTACAGATTCAGCACGCTACACTTTAATTTATTTCTACTTCCCTGATTCCTAAGCGGTTTCGCTTATTTCGACGTTCTCCTTCCACCGGAGGCAACCAGCGGTCGTTTACTTTATTATCTATTACTTTAGTTAATTTGCTTATTAATTTAGATGCCCGAAAACTTAGTTTTAATCGAATTTCTATTCAAAAAGATGGCCTAGTCTTTTTCGTCGGTTTCACTTCTTCCCGTCTCTTCGTCCTACTGACCTAGATTGGACCAACAGCCAATCAGAAGCGACCTTTTACCGCTGTTTTTTAGGTCACGCGTCGCTCTTGGCCAATCAGCGGCGCCCACACTTTCGCCACGTCATCTAAAAGGTCACGCGTCATGCTGGCGTAATGTCTGCAGTCTTGCTCTGGTGCAGCATAGAGTTAATTAACCGTTATGGCCAACATGGATAGAAATAAGGATAATTTTGTAGCTTTTCCCAAAACGCTACACTCTCCCCTCCTTAACCCGAATTTTCCATATTACTGGAAAATTCAGCAGTGGTCGCGTACTGAATCCGTTGTACATGAGTTGCTAAGGCAGGGTCATCACTACTATACTAAAAGACATTGCTGCTTGAGAACAGTCTGAACGGTAAGCAGGCAATTCTACATCAACAACGGTATGAAGTCTCATTTTAACTCTAAGAACCAACAGGATTCCTAATTCACAAAAGGAGAAATCAACTAATTAGCCTCATAGCAACGCTTGTTGTAAAAGTTCAGGCATACAAAGTACGGCATCTTAGCACGGCTTTACTCATAACAACTAAACCCGAACAACACAGCCGCTTAAATTCTCAAGGTGACTGCAGGGCAATGTTTACGCTCATGTAACATCCTTACTTAGCAATCTCCCTGAAACCATACGTGCGGAATCACCAGCAAAAAGAGGGGGGGGACGTCTACTTAAATTGAAGGTCTCCAACTCACTCTCGCTCCCTACTCCACGCAGACCACAATTCAGCAAAGGCACAAGGTCAGGGTATCAGGCGATTCAGAGAAAGCATACCACTAGGCCAGCCTTTACCTCACTAGGGTTACTAACTACGTCCATTGGTTACCCAATCCTCGTCGGAATACAGGCCATTGGTGTTTAATCACCAGTCTCTGCTTCCACGAACCCCGGGACTACTAACTACCAGACACAAAGTCTCTGAACTAAAGCAGGGTTGGAAATCCCAATAGAAATATTATCCATACTCTTACATATTATCAGGTGCTATCGGGTTATCCTCCCACCCAGGTTTCAGGTAATGCACATCAAACAGTTACAGTAAACAATGTACTACAATCCATTTCAGCAACAGCTCGAAGCCACAAACCAAGAGAATGTCCTCTAACACATACAATCATGCTTCGGCTCCCAAATCCTACAGATAATCCTAGCGCAGTCAACATGTTATTGGCTACAACATTAACGACAACTTAGACTAACACGAAATATAAGCAATTTGACTTCAAGCAGTTTTCATCCAAAAAGCCTAAACTTAAGATGAATCATTTTTCTGTCATTATGTATCCAGCCCAAAGTTAACTCTCAGCAGGCACAAATCATCACATCAGTAGCTGACACATTATTACAGGCACAACACGTTACAACAAGGCTTGAACCAGCTGCATAAGGCCTTACCGCTTAGTGAAGCGTACCTATGCCTACTAGGACGGATTGACTCCATGACCTACGCTGTTACCTCTACGTCACCTTTCCACACAGGAAGTTTACACAGGACCAAGTACACACATTTCCACCAACGGAAAGAATATATCACCATCATTTCCACACAGGAAAAAGTTTACATCCATTTCCACCAACGGAAAGAGTACATCTCATGCATTCCCAGACAGGAAAGTTCTCAAGCAACCAATAACGACGATTGGACGGATTACCGCTTATTACATTCATTCCCACACAGGAAAATTCTCAAGCAACCAATAACGACGATTGGACGGATTACCGCTTATTACATCTCATTCATTCCACACAGGAAAATTCTCAAGCAACCAATAACGACGATTGGACGGATTACAGCTCATCTAACTAACAGACCACCAGTCTCCTCTTCTATGTAACCCTTAATGCCTGCCACAATTTCAGTCCACCTACAAGTTTACACTTACTCACTTACCAACTACTCAGGCCAATGCATACATCAGGATAATTCACCAAATTCTAGCAGACTGCTTTTCAATCAATGCACAAATGCAATTTGCTCCTACTCTAGCACATTTTAGATTCAACTTTAATCTGCAATCAAGGTTATGCACATCAAACTTTAAAATAACATGCAAGCACAACATTTTGCCTTTCTTCTGTGGCAATAAAAGCAACAATGCAATAAAACACAGGTAAACAATTCTAATCTACCCCCAATGATCTAACCTAGATCAAAGTTATAAAATAAACATTTTATTCATCGAAAGGAACTAAAACCAAGGCTTCTCGCCACAATCTCTACTCGTCGCCATTACGCGACATTACCATCACATTACACTACATTACTCTCTATACCGCCGAGGCGGCACAATAGTGCGATGCGGTCTCAAGGGAGTCATCGCCTCTTCCTCATCAGGGACTTCGACCTGTGCCAGGGTGTCAAGGTCAACTGGTCCGATGGTATCGGAACTCGGGCTCACATCCCAATCGTTAGGGGTCTCCCCGCTGTATAGCTTGAGTTTATCCACATAAACTAGTTTTGGTTGGGCTCGGGCCGACTTTTGGACCTTGTAAAGGACCGGACTCAGTTGTTCCAGGACACGATACGGTCCGGTGTACAGTTTACTCCATTTTTCCTTAATCCCTGACCGTCGTCGCGGGTAGAAATACCAGACCCAGGACCCTATGGCGAAGGTAGCTGGTCTGACTCTCATATTGTACCGTGCTTCTCGGGTAGTGGCTTGGCGCTGCATAAATTTTCGAGCCAGTGCAAAGTTTATTTGTACATTTTCCATTTGACTAGCGACAAAATCATCAACATTTGACATGGCATTCATAATTTGCACATCACCAAGCACTAGATCAATGGGCATGCACAATTCTCTCGCTAGGAAGAGGCGATTTGGAGTGAAGCCGGTACTCTCACTCTCGCTGGCACGGTAGGCGGCGAGGACGTAGGGGAGATGCACATCCCAATCCCGCTGGTTTTGGGCTACCACCTTTCCCAGAAGGGCATTCAGGGTACGGTGGAACCTCTCAACAGCTCCGTTAGTGCTCGGTTTGTAGGGTGAGGTGCGGACTTTGTCAATCTTGAGGAGTCTGCACAGGTCTTTGAACAGAGTTGCCTCAAAGCAGGGTCCTTGGTCCGTCAGAATCTGGCGTGGACAACCGAAACGGCAGAAGACTTCTTTCACGAGGACTCGTGCCACAGTGGCGGCTTCCTGATTACGGATCGGATGGGCCTCAGCCCAACGCGAGAAGTGGTCGACTGCGGTCAGTATGTAGCGGTATCCAGTGCTGGAGGTCGGGTGTGGGCCGGTAATATCCACTCCCAGGCACTCCATGGGTGCTCCTACGGTCATTGTTTGCAGTCGCCCTTGCCTGGGCGGTTTTCCTCTGAAATATTGGGCGCAGGGGTTGCATCGCCGTAGTGCTACGCGAACGTCTTCTCTCCACCCAGGCCAGTAGGCTCTTTTCTGGAGCTGAGACAGGGTACGTCGGATGCCCATGTGGCCTCCCGTGATCCCCTCATGAGCCAGTTGAATCAGTGTCGAACGGCGATGAGGCGGTGGAATTAACTGGTAGTTGGCGACCTTGCTGTCTTCCGCGTCGAGCCAAGCCCGGACTAGTAGTTCCTCTTTCAATTCTAGTTGTGGCCACTGGGAGACTAACGTTTTTACTGTTCCGCTCCGATCCCTCGTCTCATCAAACGAAGGTGGATCGTCCGAGTCACATTTCTTTTGAATCACCCAGCCCAGGTCAGTATCCGCTCTCTGCTCATCTCGTAATGTGTTTTTGCTCCAATCTTCCGGCAGAGTCATTCCTCCCCGTTCGATATCTCGCAATTCCCGAACGGCTTGTACCTGGTGGGGAAGGCGGGACATAGCATCTGCGTTTTGATGTGCCGACCCGGCTCGGTGTTGAATGTCAAATTCGAATTCTTCGGTAATGGTCAGCCACCTCGCCTGCTGTCCGATCGGAAGGGGCGTTCTCCGCAGCCATTGTAACGCTGAATGGTCAGTTCTGAGTAGGAAACGTCTCCCCAACAAATACTGTCGATAGGTTTTCAGAAAATGGATGATCGCGAGGAGTTCCCTTCTGGTTACGTCGTAGTTCTGTTCCGCCTTCGAACAGAGCCGACTCCCATAGCAGACTACCCGCTCCTGTCCTTCTTGAACTTGGGATAGAACGGCTCCGATGGCGTCTCCGGAAGCGTCGGTATCGAGGATATACATCCCCTCATCTGTGGGAAGGGCCAGGACGGGTGCTTCGGTGAGGAGTTGTTTCAACCGTGTAAACGCTTTCTCACACTCGCCGGACCAGTAGAAGTGACACCCCTTTCTCGTTAGTGCATGCAAGGGCTGGGCAGTTTTCGAAAAGTCAAGGACGAATTTACGGTAGTAAGAACATAACCCAATGAAGCCTCGAACTTCTTTGAGATTCGTCGGAGTTGGCCAGTTTCTCACCGCCGCAGTCTTCTCGGGATCAGTCATGATCCCTCGTTCGCTGACCACATGTCCCAGGAACAGCACTTCACGTTGTAGCAAATGGCATTTGGATGGTTTCAGTTTCAGTCCCACTTTAGACAATCTCTCCAACACCTGTGTTAGCCTGGCCAAGTGGGTCTCGAGGTCCTCTGCAAAAACGATAATGTCGTCAAGGTAGATGAGGCACACTTCGAAGTTTAGTCCAGCCATGACCAAATTCATCATTCGGGAAAACGTAGCCGGCGAATTGCACAGTCCGAAGGGCAGCACGCGGAATTGAAAGCTCCCCCGTCTAGTGATGAATGCCGTTTTCGGTCGATCTTTCGGATGAACGGCGACTTGATGGTAGCCCGCCCGGAGGTCGAAGGTGCTGAACCACTTGGCCCCTGCCAGGGTGTCGAGGCTCTCGCTGATAAGTGGTAAGGGGTAGGCATCTTTCCGAGTTTTGGTGTTTACCGCACGGTAGTCAACACAGAACCTCGGGGTTCCGTCCTTTTTCTTAACCATAACTACATTACTGGCCCAGGCGGAAGCGGAGGGTTCTATCAGTCTCTGTTGTAACATTTGACCTACTTGCTCATCGATGACGGGGAGTAAGGACAGCGGTTGTCGGCGAAGCGGCTGTCTCACTGGAGTCTCAGTTCCGGTTTCTATCTCGTGCTGAATCACATCGGTAAAGCCCAGGTCCCATTCGTTTACGGAGAAGGCTTTTTGGTTCCCCAAGATGATGGTTTTCAGTCTTTCCCGAGTCTCTTCTGGAACATCTGGCGCGACCCCCTCCCACAAGGGTGCGAGCACCTCTCTCATTTCGCTTTCGGTAGGTCCTCTTGGTGTTTCTACCACGCCGGCGCACATCATACTGTCTTCGGTGGAGCTATCTTCTCCCATAACGGTAACTGGTTCAGCCGTACACCGCACTCCTTTCTTCACCCATACCGCTTTGTTCGTCGGATTCATCACGCGGAGTGGCAGGTCGAAGTTCCTATCAGGTAGCAGGGTACCCGCCAGAATAAGACCTGTCTCTAAAAGTTGAGGGTTAACCGCCCACTGATTTTCCCATGATTTCAAATTTTCCAACACGACATGGGTTTCAACATCCATCTCGCTGTTCGGCGCGATTAAGGTATCTCGGGAGACTATTACCCGACGGCATGCTCCCCCATAGGTTTTCCGGCGGACCTCAAACCGACGACCCCCTACCCGAATCCAGTTCTGTCCCATGTGCCACAGGGCATTTTCGGCCTGCATCCAGGCCAGGCCTAGGATAAGCTCAGACACTTGCTCGGTGACCAAGCAGGGTATGTCAAATGATTGTCCGTCGATCTGCAATTGGAGCCGGGTTTCACCAAGCACCTGTATGGCGGACCCGTTGGCGGCGTGAAGTTGTTGTCGGGACTTCTGTATTTCGTCGCCCTTGACTAACGAAGCTGGGCAGAGATTCACCTCGCAGCCGGAATCTAACAACGCTGTCCGACGTTTGCCCTTTATCATCACTTCCAGATAGGCGTCAGTGCTCCCAGGGACATGTCGGACGCTTCCATCTCTGTGTCGCGCGGGTTTGTCTCGTCTCTCGGTTGGGTTCTCGTCACGGTAGCGGTTGGGACAGCGGCGAACGAGGTGCCCGGTCTGACAGCACCCGTAGCAACGTCGCTCGTGTAAGGAAAATCGAGGTGGACGATTACCCGATCTTTGGTGTTGGGACGGAGGCTCCGCTCGACGCTGGGGTCGCCACTGTCGAAATTGCCGGGGGTCGGGACCGTTACTCTCTAGTGACATTATTTTCCTCTCTATCTGTTCAACTTTTCTTAGTACGATTTCCTGGAATTGTCTCTGACCGTCAGCAGGGGCAGAGTCTACTTCCGTTACAGTTTTTACCCGACTAGGTCGGTGTTCGTCGCGGCCAAGGTTAGCATCATCCGCTTGACGGTAACTCTCTAAACGCATGGCAGTCTTATAAGCATGGTCCAAGGTGGTAGGTTCCCTCTCACGAACCTTCATGGCTAAGTCTCTGTCTCGCAGGGCGTCGAGAAAGGCACGAATCGCTATGACTTCACTGTGCACCGAGGTGGGACCAGGGAACGCCAGAATCATGATTCGTCGAATGTCTCGTACTACAGAGCTGAGGTCTTCACCCATCTTTTGCCGTCGTGTGTTCAATTGGGTCTGGTAGAGGACGGCTTGATCGGAGCTTCCATACCGCAGGCGTAGACGATCAACCAGGTCAGACCAGGATGCTATGGTTTCGGAGTCGAACTCGTAGAGCAGCTGATCAGCTGGCTCTGTCAAGGCACAGGTCAGCTGGGCGAATTTCTCCCCATCTGTCCAACCATTACTGTTCGCACAGATCTCGAATTTCTTTAGGAAAGCTTCGACCGATGTCTTTCCATTGTACCTGTCCAATTTCATATACTGTCTGGATTTCGAATCAACAGTTCTGCTCACGCGTGATTGGGACTGCACAGTGACCGACGAGGTTGGAGTCGTACTCGGCTGAAAACGACCTTGGATCGTTGGTTGAGGTTCAGCTGTAGGCGGTTCAGCATACTGTTCGAACTGGAACTGACTGCTTTCGCTCCCGGATGTAGACACAACATGGAACTTCGCTTCCAGGTTGTTCTGGGCTGTTCGTGTGGTTACCCAGAATCGTTCATCGTAGGCGGAAGCTGGCCGACACAGAGCGGTTGTTGGTTGACAACCTGACAGGTAAGCGGGAGGGCCAAGGTTCGAGGGCAGGTAGGCGGAACTTTGTGTAACCTGTGGTTTCAACGACGAGGACAAGGTCGACATGATTGACTGAGTCGACGACACGACGGATACGGACAGTTTGCACACCGAGGCTGTGACCGGGGTGACGGTTCTCACCCAAGGATTCGACTTGACGACACCACCGATTGTGTTCGGGGTCGGAGTAGGAGGGGCTCGGACGGCGAAAGGGTGCGACGAGGGAGGCGGTGGTGGGAAGGTGGTAGCCCGAGGGTGGACTAGGGTTGGGTGCCCGGGATGTGCATCCGAAGTCGGGAGTCCCAGTTCCCTCGGCAGCGCCGAATCCCCATCCTCCATATCTGAAACTATACACTCAGAGTTAGCAAGGATCCCAACACAACCTTTATCCAAATTCAACATATTAGGATGCAACAGAACGTTATGAAAGGGTCGCAGATCAGTTACCTCCGAACCTTCACTTTCATAATTATTTCCTCCAAGCTTTCTGTTAACCAACCTCGCTTGTTTATCTCTCATGTAAAATTCAAAATCAAAACCCGCATCAATTGCTGCGGTAACAGGGTAGTCCGAAGGACGCTTGGGTCTAGCGCCATAATAAGCCATTTCTTCGCCTTCCCACTTCTCTCTCTCTCCAGGAGATTCTGTCCTTCCAAATTTTCTTGGTTCCACCTGTTCCACTTGTTCCCCTTGTTCCACTTCTACCCCACTTCTGGTACCATTTGTTACGCCCGCCCTAACCGCTAGGGGACCGGAAGCGCTTGCAAGGGATGCCCCACTTACTCGCTTACTTTCGCCCCCCTCCCCTAGTGTGGCGGCGTACTGCCGGGGCGACAGGGAACCACCTACGGGAACCTCAAGTGTGAACGACAGGGAGGAACGTCCAGATTCTCTTCTTTCATGGGTACCAGGGCCTACAGGACATGTCTCCGCGGCGGTTTGTCGACGCGCGACAGCACCCTCTTTCCGGTGCTCGTCTGAGTTCGTTATCCCCACGGCAGCTTTGGGCGAAAGGGACTCGAACTCCTGAAGGGGTGGCGGAGAGTATTTGGCTGGATATATCTGGCGCTCTATCAATCTCTCATCACTACTGACTGTCCGCCCTCCCTCCGAATCATCCGATTCCTCTAGGGCGTCCCCCCTCAACGAGCTGGCACGAGACATGGAATTATTCTGTTTTACAACTAATTGCAAGTCAGTCAGTGAATCACCTTCAATTCTCGTTCGATATGCAACGCTTTATTTATTCTTGCAACACTACTTAATTAATATACAATTGGCAGCAACCTGTGCAAATACAATTCTGCCTATAATACTTATCAGTTCAACACAAAGTATTCCTAACACTACACAGCATTTATGGCTGGTTATTACACACTTTGCATTACTTGATATCTATCTTTTATGCTCCTGCATATAACTAGACTATCAGTTCAGTTCTTATTTCTTTAACTACTGCAAAAGGTCAAATCACGCTATTAATCGGTTACACGAAAGCAACGAATTAACATCAACACTTTACACTAATTTACCACGACCACAGCAACAGTTATATTGCAAGGCTACTTCTAGCAACTCTTTCACTATATTCACGCTTCTTAATACAAGCGCTAATTTATCCTTCGTTCTACCTGTAATGCGCTATATAATCTATATCAACGCGTTCCGGCCATTTTAAACATTCATTCATTTACAGATTCAGCACGCTACACTTTAATTTATTTCTACTTCCCTGATTCCTAAGCGGTTTCGCTTATTTCGACGTTCTCCTTCCACCGGAGGCAACCAGCGGTCGTTTACTTTATTATCTATTACTTTAGTTAATTTGCTTATTAATTTAGATGCCCGAAAACTTAGTTTTAATCGAATTTCTATTCAAAAAGATGGCCTAGTCTTTTTCGTCGGTTTCACTTCTTCCCGTCTCTTCGTCCTACTGACCTAGATTGGACCAACAGCCAATCAGAAGCGACCTTTTACCGCTGTTTTTTAGGTCACGCGTCGCTCTTGGCCAATCAGCGGCGCCCACACTTTCGCCACGTCATCTAAAAGGTCACGCGTCATGCTGGCGTAATGTCTGCAGTCTTGCTCTGGTGCAGCATAGAGTTAATTAACCGTTATGGCCAACATGGATAGAAATAAGGATAATTTTGTAGCTTTTCCCAAAACGCTACAATAAAAGTTATTTTCAAAGTTAATGAAAACCGTTTCTCCTTCCAACCGACGTCAGACAACAATGGGTTGCAATTTGTCATCCCGGTTGATAATAAACAAAGATAATATAATTTTATATATATATAGAACAATAAGAACATACATAGGTTATGCGGAGGGTCCGTCCATAAATGATGTCATGTCCAGATAAGGGGAGAGCTAGACTTTTAGACTTGTGTGACGCTCTGTTATTATACAGCAGCAAACTGCTGAGTGCTTAAAGCATGAAATGCAACAACAGATGGTGGGGTCAGTATTGTGCCAAAGCGGTGTGACATTATTCATGGACGACCCCCATAGCTTAGCTCCGTGACAACAATTCATTTCTTTGTATTCGACAAAAGGTAACTGTAATTTCATCCAGGCACAGAAACATAAACATCTGAATATAACAAAGGCAAAAGACTGCTGATTGTAACAATTACAAAAGGCAGACACTAAAACTTTGGCATCATTCAGGTTTAGAATCTGAAATAATACACAACAGCATATAACACTTACCAAAGACTTCCTTGTTGAAGCTCAATTTAGATATTGTGCTTGGTTAGACAATAGACACACAATGTCTTTCAAATTTTGACATCAAGTCAACAAGTTAAGAGTTAAGACCTTATATTTTTGGTAATTATATTACATAGCCAGTTGCTATCATTCCTATGTGCAACTGTGCATGGGTAAGGGTTACCGGGACTTTGGCCTCTTAAAGGTATCTACTCTTGCTTCCTGTATTTCAACAATGTTTTGATCGTGACTGTTAAGTTACTTTGTGCTACCAGCAATAAAAGTTTATTTTATGGCTGTGTTATTTAACTAAATATACGATAATGGCTTTTAGACATCTCTGTTGATCATAAATTGTATTAGGCATGTAAATTACGCATCAACGGTAAAACTACTTTACAAACATGAAAACAAATTTAAAGCAATTAACATGCACATAATTGCTTCCAATTTGCTTACTGAATAGAAATCACAATGTTCTAAATGCAAAGATAACTTTCTGTTTACAATGAGCCATGTTGTTTAAAAGTTAGCAGCTGCATTTATTTCCAAATAAGACTTTAACACAAGTGCAACTTCTTTGAACTAAGATAATAATTTTCATTCATAGAACAATCTGGTTGATGGACCACTCCTAGCCAACCCACGGCAAAAGAAAAAAGCCTTGAGAGATTTATGAAACAAACGCACAAAGTATATGCAGTGATTGTAGCACAGACCACATGTCTTGTGAACCATTTCAAACCTTTGCTAACTACATAGATCATGAACCATTTCAAACCGTTGTTAACTACATAGCTCGTGAACCATTTCAAACCCTTGTTAACTACATAGCTCGTGAACCATTTCAAACCGTTGTTAACTACATAGCTCGTGAACCATTTCAAACCGTTGTTAACTACATAGCTCGTGAACCATTTCAAACCCTTGTTAACTACATAGCTCGTGAACCATTTCAAACCCTTGTTGATGACGATTATGATGAGTTCTCTGCACGAAGGCAGGTCCATTGGCTTTTATGCACCCATGGATGAGACAAGTGATGTGGCTTCAACATGCCTTCCTCACACACAATTGTGGGTGAGCAACTTGTCTAGGTTTTCTCCGCTGTGGCTTGAGGTAGATTTAAAATTGTTGCTATGCTATGTTTAATAATATAGTACAATATAAACTAAATCTGTGTCAAACAGTCCAAATAAATATTGAATGTCATGATGCTGTGCCAAAATACATAGAAAAACTTGGTAGATTTTCATTACCATTGAAAACCCTAAACTTTAAAAACAAGTTAGGTTATATAAATGTAACTAAAAACGTAAATCTTCTCAAAATAGACACCAAACTGAAGATTTTTAAAGATAAAATTAAGTCTTGGCTCTTCTATTATAATTTATGAAAAATCAGGCTTCATTGCAGAAAGACTTTAAAGATTCAGCACGTTTCAAGTCAACAAGAAACTCGGCATGAAAATGACACTTGTAAGCAAATCAGTCGCATATATGCATCACAAACACTGGCTGTAAAATTAAACAAACCATATTTCCACCATCTACTGAGAGAATTGCATTAGAAAAAGTAGAAGCATCATGAATATAATTGGCAGTTTTGCTTCAACAACCATTCATTGATATGTTATACATTTCAGAAGTCATTAGATGAGATTTTTAAAACTGACATTGATCACTTGAACTGAAATTCCACTCAAGCTCTCCATTACAGAAAATACTTTTTCTCATTTACATATGACATGAACAGCAATTTTCAGACTACATGACATAACTGAAATGCCACGAAAGTTATATTAACATAAAAACCATGATTTTTAGATGAGAGGGAATACAAGCTGCAGCTGCCAAATGTACACAATAATTATGCTTTTCTTCTTCTTTTGTTGACATCTGCCCTCCACTTGTGGTAAATTTTCAATCTAATGAAATTGAAAAAGAAATATTTCTAAAATGTACAATTTGTTTCTTGAATTGAATTGGACTATCAATTAATGTGGCTTTTAAAAAATAATATCAAACTGAAAAATTACACCGACATAAAAGGTAGAAGACATCGCCAATGACATCATATAAAATACGAAAATATTTCAAGTGGTTGGTCATCTAACCAAGTTGCAACTTCTATCCATTACAACTTTCATTCAGAAACGACAGTTTTTTCCACTAAACCCCGCTGATTACAACGATATAACAAATTAATCAAATGCGAAGTTATAATAAACTCTGTATTAGAACCAGTTACAACAATACTGCGGCTAACATGACAGTTTATCGCAGTCTCAATTAAACGCATTATTGTTTTTTCAATTACATGCTCAATATGATTATTACACACATTATCATTATTACCATCATTATTGTTGTTAGTTGCATTAAAATAATTATTATTAATCATATTTAAGCCATGTAATAACGCTGAGTTAGAACCAGTTACAACAAATAATAATGTGGTTATTATAATAGTAATAATAATAATAATCGTGTTTATTGTCAGGCTCACTGAAACCTCAGCTAATTAGCATTGAAACATTTTGTAATCATAATTATCACAAAATAATAAACCAGAAGGATAATGCCTGGTCTAACATGTCATTTTATTCAAACACCAATCAGTCCCTCTATAATCAGCCTTCACAGTAAAATAGCTCTTTGCAATTAGTGCGACAAAAAATCTTTTGTTTTAAGCACTCATTTGTTAAATTAACAACAGATGAATTTCAAAAAATATTATTTGAAACAACAGATTGACAAAAATAAGTTGACCTCCAGCAAAGATTTCTACATATACCATGGTTCTTGGTGAGTACTTTTTCAGTGACAGTGTTCATTAGAATCAACTAATCGGGTCTTCATCCAGCCGAACAGAAAGTAACCAAGTCCCGCACCAACGACAACGGACAGACATAGCCAGACGTTGTATGTCATGAAGATCAACATCAGTAAATAACTGATCCCTAGCTGAATGACGTGCAGAAAGGTCTGTATAAAGTGGGCCTTATTGAACATCTTTGCCCTGCAGAACAACAGAAACAGTGACACATGACCGTAAATCAACAGATCAACAGAAAACACTCAAATAAAAGATGAAACTAGTGACGATTCTCATGATATGACCTAAGCCACCTAACATTCAATGCAGTACACGCTCAAGAAACAGGCGATTAACAATAGAAGTAACTTGACATATATATTCAGTATGCACAAATGTATAGTATACATATGTGCATACTGAATATGTACATTGTATACTCAATGTAAAAAGCAAAAATTTATTGATTTGCTCTAATACTTAACATAACGCCGTTTAAGTACCTCTAAATAACTAAAAATGCAGAAGTTGAGTCCCAATTTCCATCTTAATCAAATAAGGAACAGGAATTCTATAATAATTTCACTTCAGTAACAATTATGACTAGACTGTTTTTCCTAATAATAATTACGGCAATTTATATGGCGCCGTAACTCAGCCATACCGTTACAAGGTGTCTCACAAAAACAGATGTTTTTATAGCTAAATGAACCACAATTTGATTGCAGAATGTTAGGGGAAGAGTTTATTGAAGAAATGTACTCATTCTTTACTTCTGTACTACAAAACCTTAATATATTTTAAAGCAGAAAAGATTTTTAGATTAATGTTTAATGCATCGATGGTTAAATAGGTCGAATCTTCTCAAGGTCTGTTTGCAAATGCTCTACAGAATCTAGAGCAAAATGCGCTGATGGTTAAATAGGTCAAATCTTTAGAAAAGTCTCCTTGCACCTATGCACGTACAAAGAGGTCTACGTTTAAGTATCATGATGATGACGATGACAAGTTCTCTGTCCGAAGGCAGGTACATAGCCTTAAAGCCACCTGGGGCTGTGATGGATGAAGTGTTGCTTTCCACACAGACAATTATGGGCGAACAACTTGTTCAAGGTTGCTACACAGTGGCTTGATGTAGACATGAACTTGCGACATGCATTTCAGTATACACTTGTAAGCACAATGTTTAGAGAAATAATAAAAATGGCGGACGGCTTCTTACCCAGAAAATGACTTTGACTTTCCTGAAGGCTGTGCAATGGCGACATGATTTTCGTCTGTGGGGAGACGCTGTGAGTCACCGTTGTAGTACTCCGTCTTATTCGCATCAGATGAGTAAAATAATCTTTCACGGAAAACTTTCAGCGCTTCGTACAATGCAGCCAGCACCATAACCACAATGCAGGAACCAAACATACCTACGACAAGCATACTTAGTATTAGAGAAGCAATGCAGTCACTTGCTACTGAAGTCTTAAATCAGCACAAAAGAAATCAGTTGCCAAGTCCTGGCCCCTCATGAATGTTCGTCTGCCTCATTATAGCCTCATTGACTTAGCATGCATCAAAAATGCTTTAAATAAATAAATATCTTTAAATTCTCCATCCCAATTCAAATTACCCATCAGTGGATCAAATGCAATACAAAATGGAAACAGAGAGAGAGAGACAGACAGACAGACAGAGAGAGAAACAATTAAGAGTGAATTACATTGTTCGGAATGATTTTTTCTTTCTTCCCTCTTCTTAAAAAGAAATAAATTTTCACATGAAAGAGCACACACTCTAAATGGTCACAGAAAAATTATGCAGTGCCTTGTACAAAATCTCTCAAAAGCACTGAAAATGGCTTAATGGCTTTTAAAAACCAGCATTCCTTATATGCTGGTATACTGATGAACTTCAGATGAACAGCATTCCTTATATGCTGGTATACTGATGAACTTAAGAATTGCTAAAATTGTTAAAAGACATTCTAGAGTTGCATGCATCCCATGCAAGGCAGAAGGACTGCTTCCTATACATGGAAAGTAGTTCTGAAACAGCATTCAAGGTTCACTCAACCGACATTTGTTTCCAATACATTTTAGCACATGCTTGTCAATAAAAGGTTAAATAAGTCTTGAGTTTCTTTACGTTTTCAAGTGCTTTTAAAATCTCCATGAAGTCATAAGAACGAAGAATCAGTAGACCATTGCATCTCATCTGCCACCTATTGTTGCACCTCAACCTATTCAAAAGGCAGTGGTGGTAAAGATCTCTTATAATAAAAACATTGAGAAACGAACTGGGTCAAGACCATATCATAGCTCCTAGTAGAAGAAAAAAACAATTTGAGCAAGAAAGTTCAGGAGTAATTGTAGGCACAAGATAAAAAAAAACATGAAAATAGTGTTTGCTACTTATGCTGTTTTACATCCATCAATTATTTATTTATTTCTTGTATTTACTATACAAAGCCCCTTCAAGCTCTCTCCTCACAGGCACTCCTGACTACAGCGCGGACACTGCATCGAAGTTTGACACTGAAATGTACGAGCAATTGCAAGTCAAGGACTTGCTCAAGATCTCTACGTGGCGGCTTCAAACCTGGAAACCTCCGACTGTAAGGCATCAAACCCACCACTATGCCACCACACCCCAATGTTGCAGCTAAACATCATAAAAACCTAGAGTTTTAATAAACAGCTAGAAATATATAGACAACAGTTGAGAGGTCCATAAACAGACAAATACAACTGTCAAACTGCCGTCATGAAGGAAATTAAATGTTATGCAGAGTAATTCATCAAACAACTCACCAGCAGCTGTCGAGGTAGTCCATGAATAGAAGAGAATTGTAGCTTCATTGCTGGCATGAAAATACATCTGCAAACATTTATTCTTCCAAATTTAATCAAAACGAAGTAAAGATTTGCACATAAATGGACATAAGACATGGACTTAATTTAATTTTTTTACTATTCCATCCAGAGGTTTTCCAGAAATGAAAAATAAAATGGGAACTATTGAAAGAAAAAACAATGATTTTTGATACATTAATTATGACTTTCTACATTAAGGACATCCCTTCACAATCATCAAGTCCCTAAAATTCAGGATTAAAAAGCAACTTACTTTTCAGTAATAATGTTTATTGTACGCAAAAGACAAATAAGGCAAAATTTTAAAAAGAGGAAAACAGATAGGTAAATGAAGCAAAAATTTTAAAAAAGACAAAATAATCATGAAAAATAACTGGAGAGACCTTGGAAGAATAGGGATATGAATGGCAAACAGAAATATAAAGAATGACTTAAAAAACAAGCTTTTCAGTTTAATAAACAATTAATTCCATTACTGCCCTTGTCATGAAATAGAGTATCCCCTGTATTAATTGTATCCCCCCCAAATGAAGAGGAGTCGAAAAAAGCCACTTCTGCGTGTATTTTTTTTGCAAATTAATTTTCATCTGCTTTGTTTTGAACAATGACACTAACAGGTATGTTTATTCCTACTAGAGAATATTTTTGCTTTGGTTTTAGAGCACTTAAAACAAATAAAACACTTAACAACCATAGTCAGTAAATAAATTCGAGTTACCTTTCTCTGAACATTGTTAAGGACACTTAAAACAATTAGAGTCACTTTAAATTTTGATTACAGCATAAAGTCTGGATAGTCTAGACCGGTTAAATAAATCCGGGGGATACACTAATTCATCCCCCCGGATAGCTTTATGGGGGATAGAATATCACGTGACACCCTGCCTGATTTTAACTGCACGTGAGAAAATGTTTGAAGAAGGCAATGGTAAGAAGTGGTCTCAAGAACACTGACATGGATAACATGAAAGCAAAATACTGAAAGTCAAAGTCAGTAACAAAACAAGTCAGATAACCTAGACAGTCGTTTTCTTTAAGGCCAAGAAGAAATCCAAGTTTCAGTTAATTTATACCAATTCACTAAATGAGTGCAGGCCAGAAAGCAGACAACTAAACAAACATTTTTACTATTGAGATTTACAATGATTACGATAGTTTTGACGACGGCCAACTAAATTCTAAAAGGCCTCCTCAAGTCAACACACATTCAGCATGTGCTTCTATCAATTTCTAACATGCATCATTAAAATATAAACTCAACATGTAACCTGAATAATTTTTATTTGATGCACTTGATTTATAATTACGGGTTATGTAAATGTGTAAACTCTTTAAATATTGTTAAAAAGGATACACGTGCCACTTGATGTTTCAATGGGATGATGATGATGATAGTCAACACATAAACTAAACATTTAAATACGATCAAACGCATGCACACAGTTTATGTCATCAAATATATGACTTAAAAAGTGTTCTATTGTTTTATTGTGTTGTGTTCTATTTAATGGGTCAGTTGAGTGGTTTTTCACCTTTGCATTCAGGTTATTGTAGACTATTAAATGACATAGTAATTTCTGTCTGTCAACTTGAAACATAGAAGCAGAACTGAGCAATATATCTAATGGCAACCTACTGTCTTACCTAGCCATTAAGCAAATAAAGAAATAAATAAGATATCAATAAATAGAAATTGGCGAATTAATGAATCAAACTATTAATTGGTACAAAACAGGTCTAACAAGTAGGTTCTAGCTTGCTTGGATCACATAATGCATCTGCAAGTCAACAGTGATTGAAACCACAGGTTCTTAACCTTTCTTGGAACGCGACACACCTAAACTTGCAATGAATTAAACGACACACCATGCCATCATCATAATTAAAAATACTAAATTTAAACTATATCTGTTTAAAATTTGTAATTATTAACATTTTTAATGATTGAAATGTTTATATTGAATGCCTTATGGTTTCTGATTATTCTACAAATAGATAAATTCAACTCATATAAGACTTACTGTACTATTATACAATTAGTTTATACGACTCCACATTAATTTAGTATGTCTAGCAGTTAATGGGATTTATCATCTGGAGTTTTCTTTGCATCATTTTAAAAGGAGGATAAGCCTAGACCCTACACAGTTTTTGTAAATAAAATTTGTAAGTCAGGTGAGAGGGCACTTCCAACCATTACACATCATCAGTTGTAGTTCTGCAAAATTTCCGTTTCCCTATGATAAACTTTCCATTTTGTAATGCTACACGAATGTAAGTCATGATATTGTAAGTTGCCTAAACATCATAGCTGCACAGTGGCATTGCCAGGAATTTATTATGGTTTTTTGGGGGGGTTTTTATGGCCTGATCGGATGCCCTTCCTGACACCAACCGAACAGTATTACAGCAAATAAAAAGGGAACAAAGTAACAAAGGGAATAAAGTAAGAAAAACAATTGTTACTACAAGCAATTGTTTTGTTTCCCTTATTTAAGGGAATAAATAACGCTTTAAAAACTTTTTCCCTAAGCCAATGGGGTGTTTTAACCTCCAAAATCCCCATTGGCTACGCCACTGTCCAGGCTGCGCCAGATTTTTACAATATTCAGCAAATAAATAGAGTATCCTAATATGAATTTTCGCAGCATACGTCCACCAGGCTGCTAAGTATAACTAAACCAGTGTGATACAAGAAAGATGGACGTACGCTACGCTGTAAGAATTGGTGACACACCAATTCTTCGTGACACACCAATGACAGACCATGTTTACGCGACACACCGTGTTTACGCAACACACTGGCAGTCGATTTGTGACACGACACACCGGTTAAGAACCTCTGATTTAAACGTATAAGAAACAAAGTATAGGTAGCTCGAAAAAGATTACTCTCACATTAGACAAATGTTGTAACATGGTTTCTAAATTATGTACAATTTACATGTTTTTCCGTCTCAAATCTACCCGAACGAACAACAGCCAATGAAGTCAAGTGATTTCATGTATATATTAGAAATATTAAAAATCACATACTTTCATTCCATGGTCCATCGAGGAATGATTCATGCCTCCATGATTCATGGCTCCATGATTCATGCTGCTATGATCCATGCTGCCATGATCCATGCTGCCATGGTCCATGCTGCCGTGGTCCATGCTATCATGATCCATCATGTCATGCCCAGCATGAGGATCGAACGTTGTTGAACTAGCAACATCATGCTAAAATTGTAAAAAATTAAAACCATAACTTTAACTTTGTATGGTCATTAGGAGCAATTGGCTCGTAAACAAATAGAGCAGTTTTGATACTCCTTCCTTGAGATGGCCTTTCATTCACAATTGCTATTTTTAAGATTTAATGACTTTGTGCACAGAATAAATTCAACACAACAATATGAACAAATACTAGTAACAATTTGAATTGAATTTGAATTGAAGCCATTTATTGAGTCACAATCAACAGAAAAAATTAAATGTATGCAATGACGATACATAATTTACAAGAATTCTCTCTCACTTGTAGGCATCAAAGGGACAACTCACTTATAAACTCACTAGGTCTGGAGTTGTTCTCTACTCATTGAGATCATTATCATGGCCAAACAATGTCTAATATATACACTGTGTCCGGATGAAAAGTAGTACACAACTAAAAGTGTCATAACCCGGTCAAAACTTTTAGGATTTGTCTGAAATTTTTAATACAGCAACAGTGACCATATATACACGAGATCCTAAAGCCGATTAGAAATATTCGTGAGTTTGTCAAATTTATGAGCGTTTAAAATGCAGCACCAACAAATTGAACTTTCCAACATGGAAAACCTGAAAAGAAGTGAAATTCAGCTATATCCGGTGTTCAAAATGTCCTTCTTGTTCACGAACACACGACCGTAGACATAGTAGTTGTCCAGGGATACAGTCGGCTTCATAACCCGTAGCTGTGGCCGCCCAGCAGTCCAGACCCCAATCCGGAGTACCAGGTGCATTTACTGGAGGGGCGCGTTTTTCGTTCACGCGTATTCATGACATCGATAACCGTAGGGCGTAGGGCGCGTCTGATTGAAGAGTGGCGGATGTTTGACCAAGTGATCATCGACCGGACCATCAAACAGTAGCGTCTACGTCTGCGGTCGTGTGTCCGTCAACGAGGAGGACATTTTGAACACCAACTGTAGCCGAACTTCACTCTCTTATGTGAGGGCCCATGTTGGAAACTTTAATTTTTCAGTGCTCCATCGCAAACGCTCATAAATTTGGCAAACTCGCGAATATTTGCAAACGACTTTGGAATCTCGTGTACATATGGTCACTGTTGCTGTATTAAAAATGTCAGACAAATCCTAAAAGTTTTGACCGGGTTATGACACTTTTAGTTGTGTACTACATTTCATCCGGACACAGTGTAGTATACGCAGCGCCAGATAAAATAACAAAATGAGGGAAAACTTAACTAGTTTTGCTTAACTAATATGCTCTGAAGTTTACAAAAAGCAAAACTTTCATCAGTCAGTTCATTCTCATTTAGCATAAAACATTTTGCAATTTAACAAATAACATTTTAATGCATATTTAAATTGTTTTAATCAAGTATATTGACAGTGGTTGTATGAATATTATTAATAGTAATAACAACATTCAAACACCATTTAAACTATCACCTGTACTCTCCTGCTCCTTAAACAAGTTTATCAAATTTTTCATGTATCTTAAGCAAAACTGGCAGGAATCAGATGTTACTTTCATCTAGTCTAGGTTATATAAATTGATTAGAGCATACGTACAAGGCCCTTGGTGTACGTGTATGTGAGCGCGCACACACTTGCGAGGATGCCGGCTCACTTATTTAAGAGATACACAATTGCACAGGTACCTTAAATGGCACACATTCAAACAGGATCCAACTGATCAATCCAAAATTAGCAAGGTCGAGAACGTACAGTTTCTTAAAAAATGTGTATATTTATCTGTCAACAGATTCGTTGTTTCTGCAAATCTCTCTAGTTGATGGCCCTTTCCAGCACATCCCTGATACCTCACAACAGTGGCATACGATAGTGTGTACTGTGCAACTGTAATCTGCAAAAGACCTAGGTGGGCTTATGGGGTAAATATCCGGAGACTAAACTTTTAGACAATCGCATATTCAAATGTGCATTTGCTGTTGATCTTTCGCTCCAAATCAATTGATAATGTCATCAACACTGACTGTCCAATTGTTATCAATGTAAACCACAGACAAAAACCGACATATTGTCATTGGTAACTCTTGATTGTAAACAAGTCTTAACAATTTTCATGGTGAAATAGGTACACCCTGGAGTTGCTGTTGGCACAGGTAATGTACTAAATGTGGTAACGAGATCACTAATGTGTGGGGAAAATTATCATGTGCCACTAACGCCTGCAAACTGTAAGCACTTCTTTATGTTCTGACATGTTCTCCCAATAAGATTTCTATCTCACAAAGTCGGTTTTTAGATCTTTAAAGCCAAAGTGCGGGCTGGAGTCAGGGATTATAAATTCTGACTGCATCCACGGCAAATACCAATACATAGAAACAGCTTGCATAACACTCTTGCACTGGTTGGTGTGTTTGCGATCAAAATAATAAAGCTTGTGGGCGCATGACTGCCTTTCAATGGCTGTCAAATCTTTCATTCAACTGTCCAAGAAAGTCACATAATCTTCAGCTGTATTCAGACGGGTTACACGGCATTGTTCCCCACTGAGCATATATACATTACATATATTTTTACTGCATCAGAAAAAGTACAGTACAGTAGGTGTGTGTGACAAGGGAGATTGCACACCTTACCACCTTGTTTGCATAACTACGTCAATGCCTCTGAATAATGTGGGCAGTCATCTTGAACGAAACACTGCGCAGTACCTCACATGAAATAGATTTCAGAGGAACTCAGAGGTATAACATAAATCACCGGTAAACAATGTGAAAGAATTCTGTGTTAAGTCATTAACATCATCTTATCACCTTCATCATCGATAACATTGGGCGAAACCCAACCCCACCCTCCACTATATGAATGAATGAATGAATGAATGAATGAATGAACTTGTTTATTGCACACACACACAAGTCAAATAGTATAAACAAGCCTCAACAAACATAGTGCAAAAGGAATCAGGAAAAAGCTAACAGCTTATATAACCCTGACCCCTAGCTTCAAGACTATTTTTAGTGCAAGTCAGTATTAATACTTAACTAAAACTTAATTAATACTTAATTAATTAGAACATAACTGAAAGTAATAGGGATAAACATACAATGCAATAATGATAATAATAATAATAATAATAATAATAAAATTGTAATATTAAATCATGTTAATAAAATCATATTAATAGATGGTAATAATAATAATACTAAAATAATAATAATAATAAATAATAGAAACAGCATATTATTGCAGCAGTAAATCCTCACAGTCTACAAAGGATTAGAGACTCGGAAACATCATAATAAACAGTCAGGATACTAACATACAATGTCTAGAATGCTGCAAGATAAATGCAGGTATAAAGAAAGACCAAAGTTAATCAACATATGCAATAGTTTGAAAACAAAGTCTTTTTAACATTTTTCTTGAAGGCACATACACTATTTTCCCTCTTCACATCATCTGACAGAGAGTTCCATAAACGGGGACCTAGAATTCGGAAGCTATTAAAGCGGCAGGTGGTACGTGCAAAGGGAACAACATATTTACTCGATCCACGAGTATTAAACGAGTGAAATTGAGCCACTGTCATAAAATAATTTTTAAATATGGGGGGTAAGAGATTATTTCCAAATTTGTACATAAGGACGACGATAGACAAATAGTACAGGTCATAAACTTTGAGAATATTAAGTTTACTGAATAATGGGTTGGAATGGGCTAAATAGGGAGAGTTAGAGATAATACGACATGCAGCTTTCTGAAGCTTTAGAATTCGGTCCAAGTTGCAGGATCTGTACGGAGAAGCCCAAATAACACAACAGTAATTGATATAAGGTTCTAGTAAGGTATGGTATAAAAGCTTCAATTTCTCAGTTGGCAGCACATGTCTGACCTTACGTAAAATGCCCACAACCTTGGACACTTTGTTAGTGACCATGTCCACATGTTTGTTCCATTTAAGATTTTCAGTAATAAGAACACCAAGAAATTTAGTTTCACGTACACGAGGGAGATGCACATCATTTACACATATGTCAAAATCTGAGTCAAGAGTCACCTTATTTCCAAATATCATATAGTTAGTCTTATTTAAGTTCAAAGATAATAAGTTGGCGGCAAACCAGTGGCTTAACAGTTTTAAGTCTTCATTCAGAGTTTTAGCTAGCATGAGAGGACAGTGCCCAGTGGCAAAGATATTTGTGTCGTCAGCAAACATGATTAATTTCAAGGCAGTCACAGATTGTAGATCATTTATATACAATATAAATAACAATGGTCCCAATATTGAACCTTGAGGAACTCCACATTTCACAAATAGAGAGGCAGAGGAAGAGTGATTAACAGAAACATATTGTAATCTATTTGATAAGTAGCTACAGAACCAATTAAGAGGCGAGCCTCTAATTCCATAATGTTCAAGCTTATCTAACAAAATCTTATGATTTACAGTGTCGAACGCTTTAGCTAGATCTAGGAAAATTCCTATGGTGAGTTGATGCTCGTCAATAGATTTGCTAATATTGTCTGTGAGCTGAAGCAGCGCCATATAAGTAGACAAGTTTTTTCTAAAACCAAATTGGCTATCCACAAGCAAATCATTTTATATGCATGGCACTTAAATTTTGTGGCTATGTTTAACCAATTGTGATAACAGCAGTACCAAGTTTCTCTGGTTCACATTTAACCAAACTGAGACTCAAAACCAGTTATTACCTTTAAGATAAAGGGAAGTGACAATAATTAGGTTCTCCCATACAATTTGTTTTCATATATAATTGCAATCAATGTAAGAGCAAAAGATAATTATAATTTGATCTGAAAGAAAACTTATCAATTGCCAAAAGTTTCCATTTATGTGACATTGAGTTGAAGCTGAACAAGATTCAACTTTGGACTCTTTATGCCTCAGAAACATGCTCTGCTTTTAATACTACAATCCAATAGTTAAAAACGAGGCCAAGCTGGAAAGTTAACTCATTATTGTAAACAGGTGGCCTTAAAAAGAACTGGGCCCAGTGAGTTTAAGCTACAGTAGACTCATCCTAAGACAATTCTAGCCTAAATGCAATCCATAAAACTGGAGTCAACTCAAAGTAAATATGAAAGTTGAGGAACGGTCATTGCTAACATACAGTTACAGTTCTTGTCTTTATAGTGCTGCTGAATATCATTGCTATTTAGAGTTGATCATCAAACACTTTACTTGTCACTCACACAATTTGCATCTTTGTCATGTATGAATAGGACTGCCAACTTTTGATTTTGCCATTCTGGGACAATGGTAATCACATGATATGCCATCACCAATTTACACTGTCCATGTAAATGCATAAATGCAACGATGTTGTGTAGACAAATATAGGACATGTATACAATCCACTAAAAATAGTCGCTAATAATTGTAGATAAATTTTCAAAAGACAAGTAGCCTAAATTCAAGATTAGAATCAACTACAAAAGAGTTTTTTTTTATTCCAGTAGCCTAACCTATAGCTAGGCCCTACCAGAGTAACCACTCGTGGACCCGGCACGAGCAAAGTTCATAGGTATAGCCGATAGTCATACAACTGTACGTCAAGTATGCAGCTTGCAGATCTATATTTGTCATTTTATTAGGTCTAGGACTGCGTGGACACCACATAACTTATCTTAACATATACTTCTGCTTAGGTATTTATAAGCAGTTCCAGAACACTGAGCATGAAGTCGTAGAAACCATCCATGTCATGCTAAATTTTTTATTTGCTAATAGTTCCACCCTAACAAGTCTGGTGCTCAGGAAATTGTGATTGTTAGACAACAGGTCATCTATGATGCAATGCTGAAGTAGTTGAACATTCTCACAAATGCGTTGGAAATGTACTGCCGTATGACACAGTGCTACTGAATGTCAGTGGTTTGTAAAGTTGTGAAGACTTCAACCTATAGCACTGTTCAACATCCGATTTTCAGTCATAAACTTAAAGGTCTGGTAGGGCACAGAATGCAAATCATCGCACAATTTGTCGAATTTAGTATGAAAATAAGAAAAATTTGTGAAGTGATCCTCTACAACAAATTCCGGAACAATTTGGGATCAATCTGGGACACGGGACGCAAAGGGTTGATTCTGGTACTGCCCCAGTGAATCTGGGACAGTTGGCAGCCCTATGTATGAACCATACTTAACCAACATGTAACTTATTGCTTCAAAATGGAAATTTAATTCATAAAAAGGAATAGCCATCAAAGTTTTGACAAAACAATTAAGTTTAAAGTTATCAATGTTATTGACAAGAAACTAAAGTTGATTCTAAGTAATGTTGCTCAATGGCATTTTCCACTTTCAACTTAAAGAAATTAAAAATTTATAATTCAACTGCCAACAGATCAGACTGTGGTTGCCAGATCAAGTAGTCTATTCGCATTCACCCTAAGTACAGCTCTCACTCTTGAAAGTAGTCTACCCAAAGCAAAACCTCACTCATGTAGCTACCATACTTGCCAACCTACCAACAAAATGTCTGGTGTCAAACTACAGTCCTTCTTGTTGTTCGCCCCAATAGTCTCTTCGTTTAATTAATTGCCACAAAAGACTACAGCAATGTGGTCAAAGGCATGTGACTGCATCATTTGCAAAAAGTGCAGCAACACCGAAGACTAGCAAAGTTCACAAACCAAATGTCACCAAATACATTTATGTATTCATATATGACTGTTAACTATAAAAGAAAGAAATAACAGTGCACAACTGACCATGCTACCATGATCGTGGTGATCAGACATCTTTATCTTTCGCAGGAACTTCTCAAAGCAACGTTAAATCAGCTGAAACAAAAAAAGCAGGAATCAGCTCAGTTATTTAAATCAACAACAACCGTTGCAAATAAAAAGGAATCTAGAACTAAGAGTTTTGAGAAAAATTTGGCTCAAAGTAATTGTCCCAAACTTCTGCAAGTCCCGTTCTGTCAACTGTTAGTGATAATGTTAGCACATTAATTACTAAGCCATGACGTCAAGTTCACCAAGAAATGTGTTCAATATTCTAGTGGTCTGAATGCAAATCAAAAGGTGCAGATGGTTCAAATACCTTCCAGGTCAGAAATCTGTTCTAACACTTTAAGAAGACCATATGGTAAAAGAAGCACTGGCCATTTGCTATCATACAAATAAGTTACTAAAAATGAAGTGTCTAGCACATAACAGAACTGTTGAGTAAAAAAGTATGTAAATATATTCTTTATTAAGCCAGCCGACAAAGACACGTCTCTGGTGCACAGATGTCAGTGCACATACATACTTGGTAAACAATGAATGCAAATGCAACATTCGAACAAAAAAGTTTTCAGCGTTTGGTTGTCAAGTTTGGGTAACATTCAGTTCATGTTATCTTGGTCTACTTAAGGGCTTACACTATTTGCTTCTTTGGTGAGAGTGATCCAAGCAGAACATGTCCATTGTCCATGCTTCTCAGAACAGAGAAGAGGAGTTGGGTGTCTGCAGTGCCTAAAGTGTGAAAAAATAAGTGCCTGGACGCCCATTACCTCTCCAAAATAAGTGCCCGGACGCCCCTTACCTTTCCAGTCAGTGCTCGCCAATAAGTGGCTGGACGGCGACCAGACTTTAAAACAAGTGCATGGACGCTGTCCATGACAGTCCAGGCACACTTTAAGCCCTGGGTGTAAGTTTGTTCTAAAACTTTGTACACCACTACGTGGCACATTTACCGTACTCATACACTGGATTGTCACTGGCAAGGTATCTCAAGCGAATCAGTTTTATAATAATCAATTGGAGTTTGTTCTTGCCCAGCAAAACCCACCACACCACTGCAGAGTAAAGCAGCCGAGCCACCACAATGGCTTGAATCACATCACAAAACTCTATCCTATATCTATAGGCATTATGATGCTTAAGCATTTAAACATTGATTGGTCGTACTGCATAATCAGACTCTACATATGCTGATCGACACTTTCTAGTTCTTCGTCGTCGGCAAGACAATTATATGCACATCACCATCTACTTGAATAGATTCCAGTCTATCTCACAATCCCATTACAACTGCTATATACCGTGCAAACATCGAAAGAGACACTGCATAAATTATGCATTATGTTATTTCCTGCACAGAAAAAAACGGAATGGGAGTCATAGAACCTCAATAATGTACCTGTAAATGGTGCATAACCATAATTCACTTCAAGAAGTTTCCTTCTTTATAGTCTGCACACAGACATCTGTTACTTCAGCTCACTGGTGGCCTCACTCTCAACTTAGTCAATAATTTCTCATTAGCAACAACTGTTTAACTCTCAGATGCTATATATAGCATCTCTGAAGACCAGCAAAATTATGGTAATAAATTATGAAGCTGAAAAATGTGCCAATACTTTTCAATTACTTGACTAGGTTTCACATAGACTGCTTCAATGGAGAACTTGCCGTCTCAAAAGAAGCTCATGTATTGACAGAACAATTTAACAAACTAGTAATCAAACTTTTTTTATCTCTACACAAAGTACCAAGACATCAGCAACAATGGGCTGTACTTCATTTTCAGGCATCTATAGGTTCATTAACAACTTTAGCCTTGAGCCTGTGATAGCCGAAAACCATCTCACGCTATACTATTAATGGTATATTTTTGTTAATGATCACACTAATGTAAACGCAACCAAGACAAGTGGCTCTTGGCTTTTAGCAAATAATCATCAGCTGTCTGACAACACTCAAGAACTCCAAAAGTTCAATTGCACTTCAGGTGAGAACAACAAAAATGGCAAGGCACAGAAAAGACAGACATACTACACTGGTCTTGTTGTTACATCAGTTAGCATTACAAAACATCCAAAAACAGGGCAGCTCTACATATCATTTCTGGTGTCAGTGAGAACTTCTAGGTTCATGAACATCATATGTCTGACATTTGGCATTTAATTACATGATAAAAATTGCACTTCCACTATAAGTAATGTGGACCATGTGGCATCTCAGTTAAACTTTCATATAAAAACTTCTCGACACATTTTAAACAGTCCAAGTGCTACACAATTTTTAGGGCACATAGCTCTCAGCTAGTTGTTTATTTTGCATTTTCACCACCTAGCAGATCATAATTTTTATTCTGCATCACTTAAAACTCACAATTCTCCACACAATGCCAAGTACCCAGAGTATTTTTCATAATTTATTTTTCATCACGGACTGCACAAATTTCAACATTACATTAATCACACACATTACATTAGAAAACATTGCAAAGTGGTGCCACTTCCTAAGGCGTACCGGGTAATTGTGTCCCAATTGTCACATGCTCGACATGTTTTCACTTGGCCCAGTTTCTCATAAAACTATGTTCTAAAAAGCAAATGATTACCAATACATTCTGAGTGTAACATACAAGCAACTGACTATGTATGTCTATCCTCAACGCTCGCTCACAGTTAAAATAAACGAACTGAAAACTCATCTGGATCACAATCTAGATTGAATGGCTTGTTCTGAATATCTTGAGTCGCTGGTTTTCCACTTGACTTACTTTATATATGTACAGCATTATCATAAAAGAAAGACACAAAAAATTAGGTCTGTCAGCATGTGAAGTGAATGCATAAAAACATGTGTATTGCAACAGGTGCTAAATCGGGCCGCTATATCCACATCTACTCTTGTACAACAGCAGTTAGATAAGAATAGGAATCAAAATACAGAAAATATCACAATAAGCAAGCATTCAAATATTTACCTTAACCCTTTGAACCCGACGGGCCGGTTTTCCGGCCCGTTATCCATAGAGTTACGGGAGCTCCAGGTTCAAAGGGTTAAGTCATGCAGATCTGGCAAATTCGAGCATCTGCCAACATTGCTCAGGTGTGGCAACAAAAAACTTTCACCTTTTTATTAAGGAAAACTTCACTACAGACAAATAATTTAAAGGAAATGAAACTGATAGGCCATCCCAAAGGCAATTGGTTGTAAGTTTCCATCAATCATACAGAAACAGAATAAGTCTTTGTTTTCCAACAACTACCGTTAACTTGAAAAGGAATTTGACTGCTGCACTTTGAACTGCTAGCATGTGATGACCTTTACACTTTACAGAACTGTGCTAAAATTGACTGGGAAAACAATGCAGGTCATTGTTAAAGTGTCAAGAGACCAAAACAACTAGGGCATAGTTCTAAAGCAAATTCCTGAATAAGCAATGACAACAATACTACTACTTCTGCCAAGCACAACCACCATTAATATTTAATAAAAATAAATTATCATAAATAATGACAGTTCAAAAAGAATTTCAACTAAATGAATGAGAATATAATCTACCACATAATTATGACTGCCTAGAAAATCATTAATAAAATAAGGAAGCAAGTTGGACTTGTACATGTTTCTTGCTCTTGATCCTAATCTCATGCACTGAGTGGGAACTGAGCACAAACAGAAGATGGAGGACCAAAGATATACAGCACTTTCATGTTTTGTTTATACTTTTGGTGTTGGTTATTATAAAAATTACAATCCTTGTTAACAGAAGAATTGCATGTAAACAACTTGATTAATCTCACTATCTAGTAGTACCTTACAAAGTACATGTAAATGACCTGGTCAAGTTATGGCTACCAACATGGGAGAATACAATCTGTGGATCAACTCGACCAATCACTATCTTACCCAAACACTTAAGCACCTCTACAGGTCATGAAGGACAGTGCTACTGAAACTCCTAGCCATAATTTAACTCCGACATGATTCAGAATGGGTTATCACACTGACATCAACTCCCAACAATAACTACTTTTACGGAATACAAAATTACGATTACAATTACAATCTTGCAAGCTTGCCCTTAGCGTCGTCCTTTGATTGAGATAAAAGATCTCTAGATCTACATGTACAGTACGCACCGATAATCTACAAAGCGCTGAATGATCGTACATGCATGCCAGACGAAATATTTGACTTCAGCAGACAACTGGAACAGATCTATGTCAGCTAAGATTCTCACATAAAGTCTGCTAAAAGTCAGCAGTCTTTCACGACGTTTGGTGACTTTTCCTTCACTATTGAGGGCAGACCAAATGGAAATCATCAGGACCATGTGAAGAATGCACCATTTCTGAAGACATTCAAATCTCAGCTCAAGACCTATCTTTTTAAGTATCACACAAAGTTCTAGCACCCTGTGAACACAATATGGACTTTATGTTGGCATGGACTGTGCTATGACATAAACAAATCGTCTTATAATATTATTATTATTGTTATTATTAGTGTCATTGTCATCATTAACAGAGTGGCAACAGCAGGGTTGAAAGTGAGCCGGGTCGGTCCGGGTCTGCGACCCGGCATCGATTTTCTAGACCTGCTGTTGCCGGGTCTCCGCAGGGTCGCAAAAGGTCACCAGGTGCCAAAACCATATTTAAAACAACGATAGGATTTTGGACAAGTTTGGTGAAATGACTGAAAAAACGTTGTCAGAAAACTTACGGGTCAAAGGTGTGTTCGTCCGCCAAAGTCAGACCCGGCAACTTTTCCAAACCACTTTCAGCCCTGGGCAACAGATATGGGGGAGAAAAGAAGCGGAGAAATCAGGGGATAATTTCTGAATCAACAGCATTGTCAGCCTTAAGTGAAAGAACTGTGGTGAGAGAACAAGCATTTTACAGTGTGCGATTTGAAATCACATTATCACAATCTATAATGTACAGCTAAGATTTTCCTGTCAATGAATGAATGGCCGTCAAATGTGTCTAATTCTGACCAGATTTAGTCAAGCACTTCACATTAAAATAAGGGAAAATGTGTAGTTTAACGGCGTATTTAAGACATATAATTTATATTTTAGCAGTGTTTTCTTTGCTCATCCACCTTCTACTCCTCCTTTAGTCCTAACATATCTCCACCACTCATCCAAACTTCTACTGTAAATATTTTGATTGCTCATCCACACTCTATATTTCACTGCAATTACTTAGCATCAATAACATTGTTTCATACCATAAATACCATGGTTTCACGACTTTCATCGCTCATCTACTACTCCTGCATTAATGTTTTCATCGGTCACATCTACACTTAATATTTTTATCGCTGATTAATCTTCTATTTTACCGAAATAACTTAGCACTAATCCTGCCACGTTTTCATCGCTGACGTACCCGACTTCTAATGGTATCATATTAATATTGAAATCTTTCAACGCTCATCCAACTTCTAGTTTTAGTGAAACACATTTTCAGTGCTCATCCAACTTCTACGTGTGCTACAACACGATTTCATAGCTCAACCCTAACTTAGAGTTTCACTAAAATAATTTCTTTGCCATGACAAAATTGACGACGCTAAACAACACGTGTACACAAATAAGTGACGGCTGTGTCTTCAAATTATTTAAAAACAATAATACTCACCTCGTAGGCTACCGAGACCATACGGTACACTGAATGCCAATGTCAAACACCTTTCCCTTCCTCCGCTGTATGTTGTGTACACCGCAGTGGATCTCGTGTGTCCTCCACGACTTAAAAACCAAAGAGCCAAGGATGCCACTCTGGATTTTGAAAAAGGTCAGATCCGATCAGAAAAAAGGCTAGAAAAGGCTAGATTGACGATTTTCCTGTAAAATACATAGATTTTCCCAATTTTCCGGCTTGAAATTTCTGACGACCTTTTTTTAGTTGTCCGATTGTTAAAATTTGCTCTCTTTTCCTTCCCTAAAAATTTCTGATGACCTTCTTTTTTAGTCTTTCGCTCCAAAATTTACAAATTTTTGGGTTAAATTCACAAAATTATCGATTTTGTTCACGTTTTTTGTGCATTTTCAGTTTCAAAAATTAAATTTGTATGTAAAATGTCGAGAAAACCGCCATGAGAAAAAAGCTAGATCCTGACCAAAAAACCTAGAAGTCTAGACATGACCGAAAATACCTAGATCTAGGTGGAAAAAGCTAGAAGTGGCATCCCTGATCTCATCATAACATGTGGGGAGCTAAGCAAACATCATTGACTGACGTCACACCATCGCCACTGCAGGTGCCATCATAATATTACCGTATAATTCTGTATTATTATTATTATCATCATCTGCTTACTATGGGCGCCATGCATCCAACAGCGCCATCACGCGATTAAATTGCAAATTTTCAACGCTCCTCCAACTTTCTAGTTTTAATGTAACACATTCTCATTGCTCATTCTTGCATAACATATATTTTAAAAATAATTTTGCTTTATTCAGCAATCCGGTTGACAGAACGCAACCTTTTACTACGATCATCTTGGCAAGTTGGCAGGAGTATAACATCGGCATTTATCCCTCCGAAGCTCCGAGTAGCCTACATCTTTTGCATGACATGCATAATTATACTCAACTTACGCAAGAAACCCTTTTCCTATAACGTCTACCATCAACAAGCAGACAGATTGGCTGCCACTACTTTATTTTAACTTCATTATTACTATACTTTATTATTATTTATGTTTTTTATTTTTATTTTTTTATGTAGCCTAACCTGGCGCTCTGGGTGAGGGTGGGGGTTGGGTGGAGTGGGTGGGGTGGGTGGGGGAGTTGTGGGGTGGGCGGTGGAGGGGTGTGGTGTATCACCAGGAATTTCCGCTACCTATTGATGTTGTTTTGATTAAGCGCCTGTGAATAAGATGGTTCCCGCGACTTGGCTTTTGTGGGCGTTGTAGAAGCAGAGCCATGCGCCGACTCGAGAGTGTCGGCGGCGGCGCGCCGGTCATTTTTGGTCGGCGGCGGTGGCGCGGTGGAGTTGTGGCCGGAGCGGGTCGAATCCTAAATTTCCCGGGCAACGCCAGCTACCCCAGCTAGTTTTTTTATATTTTTAAAAATTATAATATTCAAATAGGCCTACCTTATATAGTTTTTCCTAGAAGGCAGAAAGGTATGATTTAAGCGAGAAACCAAAAGAACAGAAGGGTGAGTAGTGACATGATCTGCCGCATGCATTATGCGCGCGTCCATGGTAGAACAGTTGCATTTGCAGTTCCAAGTTTGGAGGGGGTCGTAGGATATTTTTTGTCGGTACAAAGCTAGTGTATGCATCTAAATGCAATCTTATGCTAATTATACAATTGCCGCAGACGCAACCTTCCCCTGTGTGACCATAGTACAAAGCATACATAATAACATGTCTATATATTGCTACCTTATAAGAAGAAGACAAGTTGTCCCACCAGCTGGCCATGATCAGGCAACCATATGGGTATGAAGTGTTTAAGCGACTTCATCTTATTAGCCACGGCATACGAAAGCAGGTGGCCAGTCCTATCCCTCGCCGTTTTATCTTCCCACCGACCGCGTAAACCATCGATGTATTAAAAGTAGCTGAGTGTGCTAGGGAGCGCAGAAAAATTGGCAGTCCAGCACGCTAGTCACTGGATCACCACCGCGTCCCTGTTAGCCACTATATATAAAGCATATTATTACATAAACCTTGTACCTGTTTATTCTACACCACTAAAACTCTGCCCTTTTGAGTACCGTCTTCCGGGCTTTATCGTTGTCTGTTCCGGAGTTAACCGAATTCTTTGTTCCGTGGGAATATTAATGTCAATCTGCGCATACACTTGCCGCGTGAGCTCTAACTTGTACCATATTCTTTAGCGTAAATTACGTATTGTAAATAAAGACAATTAAAAAATGAGATATTAGCATGAACATTGAGCACTATAGTGGCCGAATGCTATTGTAGTAGTAGTTTCAGTTTAATAATGTTAATTGATGTTAAATGTAATTTCTGATGCATAGGCCTATTTAACTATTTCGACCTAACTGCAACCTTGTTTACATCTTGCTGATTGGTTGAAGAGAAAGTGCAACAATAATATAATTAATGTCTGTTTCAGCAGTCGCCATAGGTAGGCCTAAAGGAACGTGATTGGGCTTTGGATAATGGTAGGCTAGACTTTGGCGTGTGGTGACGAACAAGCCATGAGGTCATTCCACTTTGGCGTGTGGTGACGAACAAGCCATTAGGCCTACTATAGCCAAAGACCTAGCTGTGCCTCAGATTCACATTTCGGTGTGACCTTGCGCGCGTAAGAAATTTATGTAATAGGTCTAATAATAATTAATAATAATAATAATAATAATAATAATAATGAGGCCGTCAGGGTGGCTATTGGTTTGCGCTTGGGTCTAAACCTCAACGCGCCACACCAGTGCCAGTGTGGAGATTTGGTGGATCAAGGAGGTCACCACGGTCTGGTCTGTAAACAATCTGGGGGGCGAGCCAGCAGACACTTCGCGCTTAATGACATTGTTTGGAGGGCCCTTCAGAGAGCGGATACTCCAAGCACAAAAGAACCACCTGGGCTTTTCCGAACCGACGGCAAACGACCAGATGGGGCAACTCTGATCCCGTGGTCGCGAGGCAAATACGTTGCCTGGGATGCCACTAGCATCCACACTTGCGCCACCTCATACATCCACGTGACATCGACTACACCGGGGGGTGCGGCCGAAGTAGCAGCAACACGAAAAAATGTAAAGTATGCTAACCTCCCCGCAACACATGACTTCGTCCCCATTGCCTTTGAAACACTTGGCCCCATAAACAGATCAGGCATTGAATTTTTAACTGAACTTGGACGGCGTTTGTCAGTGGCAACTGGTAACCCTCTCGAAACCACGTACCTTTTCCAACGCCTCTCAATTTGTACGCAACGATATAATGCAGTGGCATTTCGAGGCACGTTCCCACAGTTGTCCTGTGATGAAGGTCGCTAACTCATGAACAAAGAACTTTTTATGCTTTTTCTTGTAAAACATGTTTTATAATAATAATAATAATAATAAATAAATAAAATAATAATAATAATTGCGCTCCAACAATTATTATCTGGGAAAGCTTCATGATAACATGTGACGTCATATGCCTACTATTATATTCGCCTGTTACGTCACAACTAGGCTATGCACGAATTACAGAAATGGAAACATTAGAATGAAACAATAAACTACCGTTGTCGACGACACTGCAGGCGTAGTAGGCCTACAATAGGCCTGCTTTTTAAATTTACCTGTTGCTTTTGACAACGCGAATCACTCAATGTACGTGATTCTTCTCTGCAATGTCATTTTTTACAGTTAGGCCTATAGACTTATTGTTACAGTTTATATAGTAACCATGTTACGATTGCAGTTATAGGCTTAGGCTTAGTCGATAGCGGCCGTAAGAACAGGATAACTTCGCCACTGTTCTATCTCTGACAGTGCCAGTCCCAAGTTTGAATAAAGGAGGAGGCGGCACTGATCATCTTTGATATGAAACAATGTCGTTAGCGAATCCCCTCATAATAGGGGTGGGGATGAGGGAAACCCAAATTGAAATATTTCCACACGTTCGCCACATTTTCGAAGTTATTCGTCTGAAACCTTACAGCTACACAAAGTGCCACCAAGATCACCACGCCCCTATTCAGCAGGCAGGGCTGTTTTAAAGGAATTTTTAGAACTGCACAACCCCTTAATTCTTTCCTTTCCCATCCTCCATGGTGAATTACTCCCAATCGGAGGAAAATGCATGGCCTTTTTCAACTAGTTTTAACTGCACAGAAGTGCTTCTACTACTGCACATATCCATTTAGAACTGCACATTTTGTGTACAACTGCACGTTAAAAAAGTCCTGCCAGCAGGCCCGCACCCATCCGGACGTCCCGCGTGGTATCGCAGTGCCAGCTAGTAGGCCTATATAGTCTCATTCCTTGCGTACCGGTACAGTGACTTGTTACGGCAAACCTGCTTATAGTAGGCCTACACTTCGTATTCGGCCGAAAAGCTGGTTCAATTATTTGTATTCTGTCGAATAGTGATAATAACCCTTTCCGAACAGTCTATAGACTGTGTGTGTGTGTGTGTGTGTGTGTGTGTGTGTTGCGTGTGCGTGTGTTCTTGATTTTAGGCTAAACAGTTTTCAATAGCCTACTTTGATCAGTACTGCAGAGGGACATATGATTATTTATATGCGCTTTGTGTTTGCTTTTCGAAACAGTAGCCTAGGCCCATGTGTCAGTAACAGGTCGGAAATATTTTCGCTTTGTCACTAGGCCTACAGTAGGCTAAATCCTTAGGCTGATTGTTCCTTTAAATTGGTCTGTTATTTCTGCGAGGGACTGCGCCAAAGTCGTTGCGCTGTTGGCATCTAGGGCCTTCTAGAATCTAGACCTACTTGTTAGACGGTGTTTGCTGACAGTTCTGTTGTTGACACCTAGATTGCAATCAAGCGATTGTTAGAACAATAGGGATATTTGTGACCCCCCGTGACTATTATAGTCTGATTGACGGGTGAATGGGCGGGTGTTGTTCTAGGCGGGCGGTTTGAACTCGCAGAGGGCACCCGATCGATGTATTCATGCCAAAGTGACACAAATGAACCAGCAAGCTGGACATACATGTAGGCCTACACGTAGATACTGGCTTACCTTTTGGCAGTAGGCCTACTGTTGTCTTAGGCCACAGGGTGTCGATGCTGCGTCGTAATTGTTTTGTTAAGACGGAACATCGAGAGTGTCTGGTGTCGTCAAAGAGGACCACACGTGAAAAATCGTCGTCAGATTTGAGCTAATTGTACGCAGAACGTATTTTGAAATTGGTGGATCGAATCGAGAAAGCATTTCCATGAAATAATGACGAATATTATCAGTGAAGGAATCATGGAAGGAGCGGTGACGACTCGAATGCAGAATCATTACTTTACAGACACGGATTATTGGTTAACTAGAATCAGAGGTAATTAATAATATTATTATTGTCTTAATTTTAGATTCATCCTCATCGGAAACGTACGACAACATTTTTAACTTTAATTGGCAACTTTCATGATTTATATGCCTAAATTTAAACTTTTGAGTGTTGTAAAAGGTAGGCCTACCTTTTGGCAGTGCTGATGTCTTAGGCCACAGGCCTAGGCCTAATAGTCACGACCAATTGAGGCCCCTATGATACTGGTAATCTAGCTAATCTGATTTAAATTTGGTAAACTTTGCAGTTTGGATTGACTCAGATTCACTAAGCAGATAATATTTCCTGCCTAATCTCACAATATTGTTTATATATTGTTTATTTAATTAATTAATTAATAGACCTATTCCCACATAGCATAGACCTGCATAGATATTTTGAATGTATCTACTTACACATTTGGCATACTTGCTTGGTAAACGTATTTGATGATATTTGATTTCTGTGTGCAGGGAGAGTGAATATTGAAGCAAGTTGGCGACATGGGTTGCTCTATGTTCAGCGTGAGTCTCTAAATGTCTATCCTAAATCAAGTGTCGTCATACTTTCTGATGATGATAAGACATGAATTTATTTTTTAAGTAGAATATTTGACCCACTGGGTCTGTCAGAATGACTGGATACAAAATTTGATCTGCCACATTTGGCTATTCCATGTAGATATTCGGTTAACGATTCCTTACAATAAATAGCACTAACTAGCCTACTTTTGAAGTGGTTTAACTGCAGATACGCTAGCGTATATGTATACTTTTAAACTATAGTTCAACTATTTGTAAATAACGAGTAAATAACGAGTATTTTGGCTGCTTTTTAAACAACTTTTTAGGGAAGCTTCTTCTTCTAGAATAAAAATTGAATTACTGGATAGCAGATGCTATTGATTAATAATATTTTACCTTTGCATAAAATAAGCTTAAGCAGCATGCAACACTCATTATGTTCCATCATCAACATTCTGTGTGTGCATAGGCCTACTGGTTTATTAAATGTTTTATGATGAGTGATGACAAATATAGATCAAGACATATGCTCAATGAACTGAATACACATGCTGCTGTCTGTATTATTAAGCATGCTAATCTACTGCTTCAGTTTCAATGTTTTAAATTTAGATCTGTAATTAGTAAACTAAAATAAGTTAGATTACATTACTGGACATGCTGTAAAAGTTTGAGGGGTTTGATATATTCAAGAAAGTTGCTTGGAACTGTATATACATGCAGCTGTAAATGCACTTTTATAAAAGTGTCTTCATAGTACTGATAAATAATTAAACCCTACAATATCTCTACGAATTTATAACTGTACAACTAATCTGTGACGGAATATATATTCAACCTTATTAGCAGTACCGGTATTGCCAATTGTGACCAAACAATAATTTTAAGACCATTGAGAATAGTTAGTTAGTAGGCCTATGTAAAAGCATTTATAAAACATGTAACTTGTTATTGAGCCTTTAATGTATTTGACTAATACTAACTAAACTATTGCTGAAGAACATACGCTATGTTTTAGGTACTTAAGCAGTACCTTTGGTAGCCGCACTTAAACAACTTACAACTACAGTGCATAATGACTATTGCATACAACTGTAAAGAACTGCATAAAGACAATAAACTATTTTGAAAGTAGTTTGCCTCTCTGCTGCTGAATAAACACTTAACTGCTGCAAAGACTACAAGCCTATGCACCTAGCTAAAGCTGACAGAAAATTTGAGCTTATAGATTAAAATGTTTTGAGAATGCATTCTTTTGTAATATTTCCACCACTGAATCTGCCTAACGACTCTTTCACTTCATTCGTTGAAAATTTTCAGTTATTAGAGTTGCAGAACTTGTTACTCACAGCTTGGACCAACCATACGAAATACGAGCAAAGGTAATGCTTTGGACATGATCATCCATTCAGAATCAGTTTTAAGAGCTTTGTTTGTTAAAGCTTTTTTTGAGTGATTTTTTAAATTCTGTTGCTTTCAGTGAAATTCAATACTTTGTGTGCGTGTGTGTACGCACGCGTGTAATATATATGTATACTCTGTTTCTGATAAGCTCAAGTTGCATTCTTCTCTCTTACATTTTATCCAATAAACATTATAGCCCATTGTGTTAGTCGATGCTCACTTCCAGTGAAACTAATAATATTTATAATTTGTCTGTTTATGCATTATCAGATCATGTACACAATCTGTTCAATATCGAGAGATGTTAAAATTTGTTTGTTCTTAATTTCAATTATGACAGATTTCGATAGAACACACCTGCACATGTAAATCGGAACAGCAGTGCAACTGTCATCAGGTGAAAATGGTCAGATGCTCTCGTTTCCCCGTCTTTAACAGCAAAGTTTCTTTGTGAGTGTCTATCAGTTTAAATCGTTCAGTTAAAATGCGCATGTTAATTTAGCTTAAACTATTCTTTAAATCATTTTATTCATTCATTATTGTCTGGATATCATTAATTCATTTTGTAAATTTATTATTCTCTAAGTTTCTAGCCTACAGATTCTCTTTCATTACAACTCAACCTCAGTGAAAGTGAACAGCTTTCAAAGTGCTACTTAGATCTAATAAAAGTGCATTGTCATGCACAGACTTGAACTTGTGTCTCTGAAAGCTTAATATAATATTAGAGTTTCAAGCATTTCATAGAAGCACTTCTGTACTTAGTCTAAGAGGAACAAGATGGTCATCTGTAATAAAAAAAAGGCTTGGGATGCAATTTGCTCTATGTTATTAAATATGATTATCAGATTATAACAATTGGCAAAATAAAAATGCTCTAATCTTCACCATTGTCTCATCATTGTCTCATTTAATTTGTGCAACTTTTTTATCTGCATTGTTTAAAAATATATTTACATCCTAAAATTGCAGAAACTTTCTTACCCTTGAATGTGCTGCTGTTTTAATAAATTAGCCGCATATTTTGTATAATCTTTTTTAAAATTCTGTTACTTTCAGTGAAGTGACATCTTTAGACTGTGACATGAGACTAATGGTAACGATTCTGATCTATGATTCTGTCGGACGGTAAGTGTTCATTGTTGCTTGTCTGCCTACCAGCGCTTTTTGTCTGTCTTGGTCACAGGTATATGGTACTGTACCATTACATTCTATAGTACTGTTTCACAAGCAGTTGAGTACCAATCTGTTCTATCATGGTCTTGCACAGTCAGCTCAGGAGGTAGTGCCTCTGATGCTTTTTCTTGAAGAGCTGCATAAATATATGCAACAATTGCAATTGAAGATATCTGACATAAAGCTAAGCAATAGTAAAGTCCTTGCAGCACCATTTACAGAAAACTGTTCACGTAAACTGAACAATGATTCCTATGCATTGTTAGACCTACATGTAGGCCTGTGCTCTCTATTGCCTAGCTCAACCTGAACATGCAGCTTCGGCATTTGGGATCAGGTATTGATTGCCATATAGGAAAACTTTTGAGTATTGTTTCAACCCATGTATTGTATGCATTAGATAACTCTAAATGGATGTCTTGAGTCAAATGAGTTAGTGATCATTGCATTCTGCAGCTTGTAGTGAACTGCTGAATTTTTTTCTATACAAAGGTAATATCATGCTATGGTTCATTTTACGAATCTCTGAGGTATGCTACTTAAAAGTGATCTTTAATCGTACACACACATGCACACATGGTATGCATAGGTGTATGTATGCGTGACACTGTGTGTGTGTATGTATGTACGAATGTATGTATGCATGTATGTATGTATGTATGTATGTATGTATGTATGTATGTATGTATGTATGTAAACTGTGTATGTATACGTATGTATGCAAGTATATTGTATAGCATACATTCTTTTCTGTTTAAAGGAGGCAAACCATAATAGGAAGCACATCGTTTTCGATCAAATCAATTGTGGTTGAGAACAAGGTATGTAGAGTACGTGCAGGATTCAATGGCCGCTTAAGGAGATCCATGCTTCATAATCCATAAGCAACTAATTATAATAAACCTTGCAGATGCTGTAATTTAGACTTCTTTAGGTTCTTTTAAGATATTTCTTCACAATTCTTGATTATCACTCCTTTGATTGATTGTCTATTATTATTTTCACTGAAAAAATAGCAAGTCTGTCTCTTGACTTGCCTATTGCACAGTCTTAACACAGTATTGTCTTGCATTGACAGGTGGATGGATTCAGTTGAGATTATGTCACTAAGTAGTAAGTAGAAGGACTAAATCGTGAAGAGCACAGCTACAGACATCATCTGATCATTCTTCTGTGCTAGTTGAAAAGCAGAGTTGCCTGAGTTGTTTCTGAAGTATTGTGGCAAATAATAAATTATATAGATAGTACTTTTGTTGAATTAGTCTCAATTGCTGCATGTGTAGCACAGCAAAAATTCAAACATGCAGCAGTGGTGATGCATATCACCCCAACATTTCAATGAAACTTAGCAGGGTAGGGGCCAAATGGTACATTAATGCACACTGAGAATGGACAAAGCTTTTGTTGAATAAATGTTATCTACATGTTCGCTCAATATGGTTCCATTCACAGGTGATCAGTGGATGGTATTTCCTGTACAAGGAAGAAGATCTCCATATAGTGAAGAATGAGATATCAACATCAGAGAAATTGAAATGGGAATTGGCTGCACAGTCTGGTATGTATCACATTCTAGGTAGGCAAATGGTTTTGCTGTGCAATGTGATACTGACAAAGTATATGTGAAGGACGACAATGTGTGGCCCTTTCACTTGCTTCACTCAAGAATCTATGATATCGTAGCGCCTCCACAAAGGGGCTACTCAGAAGCACTCCTGACACTAGCATGACAAAGAAGTACAGTTTTGAGTTGAGTAAAAAATGATTCTTGTGCTCTTTACATGAGCCTGGCATGTGGCATTGAGAAATTTAAAAGATTTACATTATATTACTGGCATGATCTAGCAAAGAGGTATTTAACTGCTTAGGATATCAGCTGAAATAGTAGTATACAGTGGCGGCGCCAGGATTTCAGTTTTGGGTTGCTGAATGATCGCGGAGGAAATTTTCCATTCTCATCCGAAAAAATTTCTGACCATCTTTTTTAAAGTCATCCGACCGAAATCTCATGGAAATTTTCCATTTTCATCCGCCAAAATTTCTGATGACCTTTTTTATTTTTTTATTTTTAGTCATCTGGTCGAAAATCGTGGAAATGTTTCAGTTTTGCATGTAAAAAAACCCTGGATGGCCTTTTTAGCGGGGCTTAACCCCTGGGTTGCCTTTTATAGGGGGTAGCGCCGCCACTGGTTGTATATTGGTTAAGGTTTATTAGGTTTTGGGTGTTTGCAGTTTCGTAACTCAAATGCAATATCAGTTCCAAAGCATTCTGCACTTCGTTGCTAATAAGACTGATTTTGGTTTTCGTGATTCAGATAATCAGTTCTGGCTTGATCCTAAATGCTTCATATCTCGTGTGGTAAGTGACAAGTGGAAAGTTGTTTCCTGTATTTTCTGAGTCACTTTGTAACATGTGCTTTGCAGAAAGTCGTATTTTCAAAAGCGCTTGAGTTTTCACAAAACTTGATAAGGATTGTTGTCTTGTCTATGATTTCTTTGCTTTGATTAGTTAGTCAAGGCTGTAATAAATGTAAGCACTTGTCTTTTCCCACTCAGTCCAACACTGCATATTTATGGCACTAGTTTCTATGTGCCTGGAATGAGTCCAAATGAGGATGCTCTATAAAGCAACCTCAAACTGGTGTCCTAATTATGTACAAGTTGTTGCCACTAGATTACATTACAATATATTACTCTACTGTAACATTTTCTACCAATAACATCATATAAATTATTAAGAGAAACATAGCAATCTCAGGTTGCTGAAGAAGCTGGTTATCAATGTAATCTAACTGTTGTCACAAAGAAATGATTGCAGTAGGCTCTTCAATTATCTATAATTTTCGTCACAATTACTAATATTAATTATTATTATCACTTCTTTAGTAAACAGTATTTTGGAACAAGATCTTGCAATCAGATATCCAATTTATGAAACTTAGACTTTCGATAGGTTGGACACTGGTCCAGATGAAAACAATAGGTAAGATTATAGGTTAACAAGATCTGATAATTCACATAAATCTGTGTTTTCTTTTTCAGTTTTTTATGCCTTTGCCTGAAGTGCTTAACGAGGTACAATTCCATTCGTGCAGACCACCAACTGTGAGCGAAGTTGTTGGAGGTAAATCATAGTTGTTACTCCATAGATGTGATATATCTTTTTCATAGACTATCGGTAGACTCTGTTATTATTGAATCTACAGTTGATTGTGGCATTATATTATTCAATTACTGCCAACAGGATTTAATGCATTTAATCTGGAATATTCCAAGTTCTTTAATTATTACTTGATTGAAATTTAATTTAGCATGTATGCAATCTAATGTGTTAGGAATGCGATCTCCTGAGTGTGAATCTGAAGTTCTGAACTCCTATATCCATAATGTGCTGGTTTCTTCATTTTAACTCTACATCCAATTTGGCATATATTATGCTTCATTGGTTGCTTTCTCTTCCCATCAGCTATTGTGCAAAATGACAGAATCCTTGTCCTTAGTTCATTCTTATCTTCCTCAGTATGTTACTTGACATTAGCAATCATTCACTCTCTTACTCAACATACTCCTGCCTTCCTACCTGTCCATTTATTTCTATAAAATCAGCCTGTCAACATTTTTAAATCTTCATTTATCCGCAAAATAGTCCAGTTGCATACTAGTCATAACAAATTGTCCTACACCATAATCAATAATCTTTAATAAAAACCCAAATGTCATGCTACCAAATACTAATCATGACTTCTTTCTTTCAGCATCCCTGCTGCAGAGTGGAGATGTTATCTTTAGTCTGAATGACATAGATGTTTCGAGTTACACAGGTTCAAGCATTCACCACATAACAAGGTATGGCTTTCATTCATTCATATATATATATATATATATATATATATATATATATATATTTCTTCCTCTAATCTGTGAGATCTGTTATAAGGTATTGGAGGTATTTGAGACGTCATAATATTGGCCATTTTTTTACCATTCCTAGTTTATACGGAAATCTTTCTTTGTCCTGCAGTTCACTGTGGTGCGCTTGTGCTGCAACTGGTAGTTCACTTTGAGAATTCCCTGTCTTGTGTCTGAATACTTGTGGTGTAATAATAAAACACTTTAAAAATTTTGTTTCTTAGATATGTAGATGCCTTCTAAATGATCCTCCAAGCAGCCTCACTCCGCCATGCTCTATTCAGTCATGGATTGACTGTGTATGTGTGGACCAGTCAGGACGCTTAATACACATTTTTAAGTACTACATAAAGTGTGGTACCCATGACTTTTTAACAGTTTGCAAATGTACATGTATTTGTAAATGTACAATTTTTCAGTAATCTGTACATGCACTGTACAACAGGAAAACTGTATGAAGAACTTGACATGCCTGGATGTTGACCAATACATTGCCCACTGCTTCTTTTTTTCACTATTCAGATAACAATGCAATGCAATCTCAGTTTCAATTTATAATTTATAGAATTGCGTTTCAATTATGTGATGTTTCAGATCCGTCAACACGATATTTAAAGTGGAGGTGCTGCGAGAAGTGCCAAAATGCAGTGCAAGATATGAATTCTATCACAGTGATAAGCGAAGCAAACGTGAAGTTTACAGGAAAAAAAGAGAACTTGCTGAATATGACTTTTGCTATGCTGAAAAGCAACGAGGCATTGGTGAAGAAACAGAAAATGCAGAGACAATTGCAGTTTGCATGAAGGAGCAGAAAAATAATGAAGAAATCGTTCATGAAGATCTCATAAAATGTGTGTGTGATCCAGATGCAACAAAAACGGCAATGTGCAGTTTTGTTTCGTGCGGGTCTCGTCCAAAGCCTTCGATTTTGAAGAATATAACGATGTGCATGGGTGACGAGACTACATTAAATTCTGTAAGTATAACAGTTCATTGATTAACACTTACAGCAAATAGAAATGCATATCTAAATATGAGTTACCTTTTGATTAATATTCAGAAAATGATTTTAATTTATAAGCCATGATCACGATTAAATATGCTGGCTTTCTATTGAAAATTGTTTCTCGGCCTCTCTTCTGGCAGAATTTATATGTGAAACATGTGATTTTTAAAATTTATTGCTCCATCACAACTTGTAGAAAACTGCTAGCCCATAATAAAAAGATTTATATTTGGAATATATTAGACTTTATTGATAAGAAAAGTCTTAACAATGCTTAACACGCGCCTCAGATTCACACTTTGGTGTGACCTTGCGCGCGTAATAAATTTATGTAATAATAATAATAATATGGAGAAGCATTTAAATTACCGTTATTTACAGCCCATAGAACAGGAGCAGTTCAATAAGCTGACTTGAGCAGCAGCCACAGATGTGGAGAGCTGGTAACTTTTTTAACCATGGCATACTTGTCAGTTGGTCCGTCCTCTACCTGGTCATCTCATCTTCCTTCCGGCTGTGCATGGTCCATGTTATCCTTCGTGAAGTACCTACTGGTCTTTCTGCTTCATTTCTGTCCTTAAGACAGTCTTATTCGACCGGGTTTGGACTGGGAGCGCTCATGAGTAGTTACCTTGAAGGTGTGCTATGATATATAAAATTGCTAGTAAATAATAATGTATTTATTTTATCTGTTTTGGCTGGCAAGTCTCTTGCAACAAATTTCTGCACTAGTGTGCATTTGAACCCTCACCCTCTCAATTGACAGTCAAGCATGCTAACTATTGGATAATTTTATACCCCAGCCATTGGTAAAAAATTGCTGTTCCCAAGTTTTGATGTGAATTCGCATCATTTTAAAGTTTAAATTCTGAACTGACAGAAGTCATCCTTGTCTTCTATTAGGCCTAATAAAGCATCAAAGGGATTACTGTCAGAGAGAAGCATTAGCTACTGTGAAGCTTTTATGACAAATTATAAGCCTTGTAAAGATAGCTAACACCAAGTGATGTGTTTGCAGCGTGCCAGAGAGCAAATTTACAACCGAAGGTGAAACTTGATCTACGGAGATGGAAGATTCGCACAGAAAAAAGATTTACAGTCGATGAATTCCACACTTCAGACATTTACAAAATATAGGATTTAATACAAGACAGATTGATAAACATATGTACTGTAGAGTACTGTTATTAGAAATCGTAGATCTGTGATACATGCTGCCGTGCAAGTTTTTGTTTGGAAGTCTATGAGCAACTTGGTAAAGATTTCTTTGGCTGTAAGGAAATTACAGAGCTCTGTGACTAACACTTAACACTATTACAGAGCCTAATAGTTATGTGAAGCTATATACAATTGCATTTAGGCAGCTCCTGTAGCCTGCAACATAAGGAATTGGCCAGATTATAGATTTCTGTTAAAGCTTTGGAATTTTGTCGATATTATGTGTGAAAGCATGCCATTGCATCAATGAACAATGCCAAGAAATGTTAGAGGGCCATAGCGCGATTGTGGAATGATGATTTCAGTGTAACTCTACATTTGGTAGAATCATTGCCATTTGAACAAAGTGCCACTGTAGCACAATTCCAGCTAGCTTTGCCTGGCAAGAACCGAACACCAGTTGGGAGATAATAGTGCTGTCAGTATACAAGAATGGAGTGCTAGTGCTTGCAAAACTGTCGCTTATTTAGCTGGTTGCAGTAATTGTTCATTGAAAGCATTTGCTATGCTAGCAACTGATTATTATTATGATGTTATCCTGCAGGAATCTGCTTTTGAAAAGAATATGATGATGGTGAACGAGTACAGAATAACATGAAAACAGAAAGAACATTGGGGATGAAACCCGTGATGAGATGGTCACGCAAACTGCTTGGCAGCCACAATTAATTAACCTGCTAGGCGAGTGTTGCTACAACTCAAATAACCAACAACAATTTGGAAAAGTACATCATTGTCTTGTGGTGTGTTTGCATTAATTTGTGCTGTACAGTATACACAGCATATAGTATGTACGATATGCTGTGTACACTGCATACTCAAGTTGCCTAGCATTTTGTTTCGTGTTGTATTCCCTGCTCTGCAAGTTGAGACATGTGGCACAGATGGCAATTAGCTGATGGTTCGTGGCTCTGTCCTGCAAACTCCCTCCCATCAAGCTCTACATAATCGTCAATGAGAAAAAAATAATGGATACAGTTTGAACCACTTCATGTTTTCAACTATTGGTCATCAAGTCTTGGATGGTTTGGATCTTTGCCACATCCAACAGCTCTTGGAGCAGGCCAAAAATCTCTTCTTTTAGGAAGAAAAGAAAGGCTAGCAAAACTGCATAGTTCACAAAAAACAACTTGTAGAAGAAACCACATAAATTATGTTTCTTAAACTGGAATTCATAAATGAACATAAGAAACGATGTGTGCCTTTTATAATTATCACAACCTGAAGATGTTTCGGTTAGCAAAGATAAGCAACTACTTAGCCTCCATCAGCAAATTTGTCACACACATTAACTCCCACAGATATGTATGCACGTGTATATATAAATATATTATATAATATATATATATCTTATATACACGGTATATATCATGTATGCCACCTAAAATAGTGTTTGACCTACACTAGGAGAACAGTCTCCACTTCAAGTAAAGTGGTACCACAAAAACTGTTCTCTAAACGATGCTGCCAATATGCAGCCAAACCTAATAAAAGCTGCTTGAAACAACCGCAGTGATAAATATCAAGTGCTTGCAAAACAGTGTAAAAAATCTTAAACTCACACCATAGTAATTAGATGCAATTAGGAATTTATTTACAGTATATCCAAAACTGTCACAAGTACGGTAGCTAAAGAGGTTCAGTTAACAAACAAGTTAAGAATAATTAGTTTAACTAATAAATTTAGTTATTAAATCAGATGGCAAACTGTACAACAGGCTTATACTTGTCATGGTTTCACACAGTACAACAACAAAAGTGACAATGCTAAAGCCATTTCACAATACGAGAGCAGCAGTAATAGTAATTTCTATGCTCTGCGAAAAGGAGTGCATACATGCACTGACACAGTCAAAATTCAGCAACATCCGCTCTGTGCAGTTCTCTTTGGACCTGGTTCCAGTAGCACATCAGCAACAGACTAATGCATGTCTACTGATATTCGACTGTGCTTCGGGTGACGGCACTTAGGAAAGGTCAGAACAACAGGTCATCCAGAAATGTATGCTGTAGATAAAGTTCTCAAAATTTCGAGCATCCTTGGCAACTGATTGATAATTTATACTAAAAACCTGCATTATTTGTGGTAAGTTGGCCATGAAAATGCACTGCACAACAGCAAACATAGTAAAATATATAATTGCTGTACAAAATGTATAGTCTGTGGTAAATAGCCACAGCACAATCTCCACAATGCATTTTCAATTATTAAGAGAAAACAAACATGCAAAAGGAATGTGCTTTGAGGTTGGTTAGCTGGTTTGTTTAAATGGGATTAATGTCAATATATTTCTGGTTACTTGATTTAACAAGGTTAACAGTAATTAAGTTGGGTGGTCAAAATGAGATTTCTGATTGAATATGTTGAATTTTATTTCAATCAGTTAATTAAATGAGTGGATTGCAGGTACTCAACGACACTGCATGTATAAATGAGTATCTTTGCAGGATACTAACATTGACATTTCCTATTTTATAATTTGGGTTACAGCCAATAGTCATGTATGAAAGAAAACACTATAATGGTGATGGGGTGCCTTCATAACCCATTCAGATGAAACATTGTAAACAAACATTTAGCAATAGAAAGTGACAACTTCTGCAGTGGCAATCACCACAAATAGTAAGAGCACTTAAAGTTCATTATGCCAATAAATCATCGTTTGTTTGTAGAATGCATTAGCGTTTCATCACTCATTTCACGAAGTTCTGTCACTTTCATCTTAAATTTCCGTTACGTATGTGCATGGAAAATAACCAGTCTAGAAAATAAACAAGAAAAACATCATAATTAAGAAGTCTAGTAAAGAAAACTAATGCAAGATACCAGTTTAGCTATGAATTGCAGCACATGCAATCAGTCTTGCAAAAATGTAGACTCAAATATAAAAATGTAGACTCAATAAATATGTTGTGTTAAATGTACTTTTATATTATAAATGCCACAAAACACTAATGCAGACTGATGGTATCCAGACAAATCGGACGAGAAACAACTGATATTTAGACAGAGAATAGGAGCCGGAGGAGAAACATAGAGCTGAACTGTTGCATTGCACTGGATGCGGATATCAACATTTAAAATCCTACATTGGAATTTCATTATTCAGTTGCAGAGGAATTAGTCAGCTCCCTTCACCCCAAAAAGTCCCAAAATAATCTTTCATCCAAATAGTCTTATTTTTAAAGACTTCTGGACCGAGACAACATGTTGTAATTACTGCATAGCATACACACTAGAGTAGGTAATCACTTCTTTTACGCAAGGTTCAGTTTCGATTGCAAAACTATTGGATGCTGAAGTAATGAAAAGTGCTAGCAAGAAATAAGTTGTGCTGACCTTGCCGTTCAACCAGCCCCTCCACCAGCCTCTCACTTCTGCAGCTTTGCTTATAATGGTAATCAAATCACCAACATGAAGCGACAGTTGATTTGATTCGGTTGCTGAGTAGTCATGCAGCACCTTGCAGTATTTTAAATCACCTGCAACTCAACAGCATATGGTCAATATAATAATAATCTTTGTTTAATTTAGGAAAAAAGACAAATCCAAATGACACACCGCACCCAGTTACACGTCAAAGCACATTAAAAATCAGCAACGGCAAAAATATTGTGAACATGACAATGTCTGTCATTAATTGGCGGTAAAGAGAACCTCAGAACAAAATTTCTATCATCTTTAAATGGTAGAACAAAAGGTTGCAGCCTAGGGCATAAGTTATATGTGGCTTTTGCTAGAGGTGGGAAAAGGTTCCTCAGGACGTGATTGACATTTAGCATTACATTACGAAGCAGTGCAGCATCAGCTCCAGCAGCTAACTTCTGTATGTTCGGGAACAACGTGGGAAGGTATCCAAGTATGATTAACTGATTAATATAAACTGATTAATATGACAGCAATCAATAACTTATACTGCAAAGAACAACGTCAATGCACCAAATCGTACAATGTGAAGAACCATTCAATCGGAGCAAGACTTTGATAACATGCACATAAACACTGTCCAAAACACTCAAAAACCAATTTTGAAAAGGAGAAATAACTTCACGAACACATACTGGATCGCATTAGAAGTCCGACTAATTGAAAATTATCCCAAAGAGCTTACACGAAATGTAAATGTGCGCATTATTACATAGTGCCTGCAAATCAATTGGGTGCCACAATAAGTTAGGATCCCCGTGTAGGGTCCATGCTAGCCGAAGAATAAATCTTTGAAATAAGCCAGTATTTGACCAATATGTATGATAAAAATGACGAACTAAAGAAGCATGCAGCACATATATTGAATCAAAGAATTTGTTTGTCGAAAAGCTTGCAACTTAGCAATTCTTAGCCTATCGTATGCTACAATCATATTTTAACAGTCATGATAGTTCAGCAGATTTCCGAAAGCAGTTGTAGCAGTTGCTGATAGTAAAAATACTGACCATCTTCTTTTCGATTTTCTTTTCGAAATCCGTTGGCTTCAGCCTCGTTGTACGAGTCACTTAGGACCATTGTCAACTCAGGGAAGCTTGTTTCGAGGGAAACCCGATGATAGTGATCGATCATATCCTAGCAATGAGAAAGCTTCATAGTTAACAATGCTACAATGCATTCCATGTTATCCCTGTACAGAACTAGGTTATATATGCTTTTACTGTAGCATCGCACATCAGTAAACAAATTATGAATTGTACAACACCACTATGATAATAATGTGCACAGTTGTTATTGTTATTATTATTATTATTATTATTATTATCTTGTAATAGCAAGAAAGTTAATATCGGTATAGCTCTACTTTAAGTCAGATGCTTGTTCAGGCTGTCATATTGTAAGTAATACTCATTTATCATGGCTTATACATTTGAATAAACATAAATATGTAAATACTGATATTATTAGAAGGATCATTCTTATTTGTATTATCAGCGCTGTCAAGCATCTGTGTGTAAATGTCCTTATTAAGTCAGCTCACATTATAGCATTATGTTACCAAGTAATTGTAAATGTAATCCCACATCTACACTATCTAGCACATCTTCAAGACAGACTCAAGAGAAGCACTCTCAACCTAAACCAGGATAAAACAAATGGTTTTCAAGCAATTATGGCACAAAGGTCAAATGATACCAAGAAGCTGTATTCCAGAAAGCTGGATCGACCAATGCATCACTGCGCTGACAGATGTTCTGGCTGGGAGAACAACTAACTAGGTCACCAATTGCATCAAAGTGAAGAAATTTATGAACAGGAATGGAGGAGACTGAAATGTTCATCTTAGATGATAACAACTGCACAAGATGACACGTGAAAAGCTTGTCAGAGCCGACAATAACAAAGCAAATATACTAACAGGAATGGAGACAAAGTATTTCGTTTCGTCAAGAGAAACTTGACCATTTCTTTCCATTATTCGAATGTGTTTTGCACCACTGAACCTAGAAAAATCAACTCAAGACTTTAACTGAAACAGTGTATATCGACTGCTAATAATACCATTAAAACTACAATAGTGAAAAGTACGGATCAAAATTCTACAAAAGAGGTCATAGGCTAAACAAATTGTTAAGTTATCATCTAGTCTAAGAGAGACAAACTTTGTCATATATAAATCTTATACACAAAAGTAAATGACTAATATTGTGATGTCTATGAGATGGCCATTATCGCAGTGTGCATCGCTGTTAGAAAGGTCAAGCCAGTTCATTGCCAAATGCAAGGAAGATTGTCCTCCATTGACCCAGAGGCAGAGGGATACTCCAACACGTACATCAACTTAGGGCAGTATCAACATAGGCCTCCCTACTATAATTCGTACTCATATCTTATCTGAAAGCACTACTGTTTCTGCGCATTTCCTCAAAACTTTTTTTCCAGGGAGATCTACGCACTGGGAGCGCCTCTTATTAGTTTGTTCTGTGATAGGCGCTTTATATATACTAAAATAGCATAGTATAGTATAGCACATCATCTTCTACAATTTGTGAGGGACTGCTCACTTTTTTTAGATTCACACATTGCTATGCGCATGGTCCAGGAACTCAAGAAATCATGTCTCCTATCAGCTGGGTTCTGTTGGTCTGTGGGAGATTGCCTGTGGTGATTCTTCCATTCATCTATATATTCTGTCAAATTTATTCTAAACTAATTTTTGGGAGTTAGGTAGCAGTGTTTGAAGCAACCAAACAAGTAGGTCTTGTAAAACAAAACAGCTGAACTCACATGACTGTCAGCGCATATCCCCCTTTCTCACTTGGACGCACTAAAAACGTTCCTTCCGGCAATTGCTCTATTCTGTTCTTTGCTTCATCCCGACCTAAATTGTTTGCAAACCTATCAATACAAACAAATACACTCGCTACAGGAGTAATGCAAAAAACCATTTAAAGTTCATACAATTATTTGCAATAATATTGATTGAAATAAATGTTAAAGGAATAACATTAAATGAGATAAACTAAATAAAATGAAAAGCAACAAGTAAATCTAATATAAATTATGCGGCTTTAACTCCGTGATATATTTCTCAATGTATTTTTTACCAACAGTGAAAACCTGTACAGAATGCACTGAAGGATAGCAGACTAAATCATACTAAAGTGTTGCAATGTAGTGCAATAGTAAGCAGGACTAATGAAAGCGAAACCATATAGGTAATTTCATTTCTGTGAGTAGGCAAGGGAAGAAATGATCAGTGCATCATCTCAGAATTTCTTATTCAATTATCAGCAAATGTGTGAACTAAGTTGTAATGCTTGGTAGCAAATACGAGCAAACTGTCCAATAAGATCCTTACGTTTCTGGTGATGCTGGATTACTGAGCAACAAAACCTGATCGGCAGACTTACACTGACTGTCAGTGAAGTACTAATGAAGACAGCTAGCTACCTGATAGGCCACTTTTGCCTCAAATGCAAGTTAAGGAACTTTAAACCTCAAATCAATTTCATAATTCATACTCAATATTCAGTTTATGAATACATGAACAAACTGCAGCTGTCAACACAATGATAGCAATCAAATTAACCAAATAATTATTGCAACTATAGTAATTAGCAGAAAAAATTAATTGATTACATAGGGCCTCCCACGTAAAATTAATAATAATAAAATTAATAATAATAATAATAAATACTAATAATAATAATAACAACAGATAGCTGAAATACCAAATAAAAGTGAAATAAGGGTTCATTAGGCTAAAATGATAATGATGGTAATAACAATAGTAATAATAATACTTATAGGCCTAATACTACTACTACTACTACTAATAATAATAATAATAATAATAATAATAACAACAACAATAATAGAATAATAGAATATAGAATAACAGAAAATGAGCAAAAGTCTCCGTACCAAGGGTAATTAGTTAGACCGTCAAGTGATGTAGCATTCACGTATTTGCTATGTGGAGGCAGATATGGCTCTGTATTTCTACGGCCGATCCTCACACCTGATGGATATGGCACTTCTACTTTTGGAACAACTTTCTTCAAAAGTATTAAAAAAAGAAAGACCAATTCAGTGATAACTACAGCGATAATAATCACCTCTCATAACAACGTCATTTCAAGCATTTTAGATATATAACCATGTCACTGCTCCAAAAGCAAAACAAAAGTTCAAACTCAGAGTGTCTGATTATTGTTTGGTACCATCTGGCTGAAGAATTTCCCTTTCTAATCAAACTCATAAATGTTCGGCAAAAAAAGAGGCTAAAGAAACATTTTCAGCTTTAATTATGCCATTCCAGCACTAATCTTTGAGAAGTGTGTAAAAGTTCGTATATGTTTAGATGCATCAAGATATTCAAGCAACACATTTGAAAAATCTGATGTACCTGGTTATTACGACTTGTACCGAGTTGGTTGCAAAATAAAAAAAATTTAAAATGTTTAGTAGGTCTAAATTTACTTATTCATTATTAAATAGCAGGACTTACATAGTGCCCAAGACCATCTACCCGAGGGAACTCAAAAGCAGACGGCTCATTGAAGTATATACTTACTTACTTCTTACTTACTGTCAACACAATCTAGGCTAAACAAACTCGTAGTGAAAGTTGCAATAAGAAAACTGGCAATAGAAAATTATTTATTAAACAATATATAAACAAGCCATGATGCATTGTTCACATTCATTGACATGCAAAACTTGAGCAATATAAAAACAACTTGAGTAATAATGATCCCATAGTCTAGTATGGGATATTAATACAACTTAATTAATTGTTACTTATTTGGCAACTACTGATTAACATAGTATAAACCGATTGACACACAACTACTGGAAAATGCTGCTTATCGAGTAATGTAACCCATGATTGACCAATGTAGTTCAACTAGGTTTCATTTGCATATCATATATATCTATATATATATATATAATTATATATATATATAATCTTATATTTATATATATATATATACATGCACACATACAAACACAAGAAAAAACTGACCACTTACACATGCAGCTTTCTCCAACTCTGGAAGATTTTGTTGGTGCAAAGTTTCTTCATAACCCAATGTTTTGTTCCGATCTTTAAAACAATAATCCAATTAAATTATAGGTAAACACATAAGACTACACTCAAAAACACAGCTCTTTAATTGGCTGTCAGCATAAAAAATTCTCATAAAAATAACCAGTATTCCAATAGCAGCAAAAATTAGTACATAAAGAAAAGTCACTTTTGCATACGTTTTTCCTCCGCAAATGTCTTTGAATCTTATTGAAACTGGTTTCAGAAATAATTACCTAAAGAATAAATTTTGTTTGTCGATTTAGTCTGTATACACAGTTACTTGTCCCAACTGAATGAGTGAAAATGAGACCGTCAGAAACCTTTCAAAGAATAAACGAGCACCCAATTGCAAACAAAATGAGTAATAAACAACACCAGAATTAATTCTTAACTGGAAAAGGCACAACTAACACAAAGCATAGCTGAACAAACAAAACAATTTTAAGAAGCTAAAGACTTCACTAACCTTTAATGTGGACACATGGAATGGATGGACGTCTCACTGGTAACGTAACTGTGGGAGGTCCTATGCAATCAATATCAATAAATCATTGTTTGTTTGCATGTGCACTTGTTATAGTCCCCCTTCAAGCTCTCTACTACGCGGCGACTTGATGTGGATTCGAACCCGCAACCCTCCAGCAAGGCAACGAACATACCCACTACACCACCGTCCCATTGTCTTTAGATAAGAAATCTTCTTAACATTTCAATCATCAGTTGGGCATGAAACAAGAAATTGATCAGCATTTCCTATATGCAATTGGTCTATTGAAGTTTAGCTGTAGCTCCCACAACCTTCAGTATGGGTAAAACAGATAGAACACCATGAAAAGGATAACCAATTTGTCTCAGTAATGTCCAGAATATCATGTTGGTACTGTACAACAATAAAGGTTTATAAAATTAGAAGAGAAGAAACACTAAGGGACACAAACCCCTCTTACACAACACAGAACGTGAGAAAAAGTTGGTGTGCCCTACTTGTTTTGAATAGTGCTTTGGGGTCATTGCATAATTACGTAACGCCGAAAATGACCGTTTTTGACCCACCCACCCACCCTGTAACGCTTCGTAACGTTGCCCTTGACCACCCATTTAACGTGTCGTAACGTTTTCAATGACCCCACCCACCCACCCTCGAGCGTTACGTAATTATGCAATGACCCCTTTAGACAATTGGACTTCATGACTACCATCAAAACGATTTACAAACTAAAATACAAAAGTTCAGGACTACAAATGTTTCTCAAAGGTGTCCAAATACCAAACTTCACCTTAAACTTGTTTGTGTTGAACATTAGAAGTGCACATGCTTACCTTTCATGTTCAGTGAATCTTTGATGCATTCCTTGTGAACAGACATGTACGTCTCTGTCAAAGTATCAACCAAAAATCCATTTAAGGCTGACATACTTAACTTATACTTAACTTATACTTAAATACTTAACAGGTTTCAAACTGAATTTTTTTCCCAACCAACTATGTATCTATGCACAGCATTTAAGATAGCATAAAAACTTAACATGGGCTAAAAGTGGCTCAGAAGGTGTGAGGGTGTGTATGTGTGCACGCATGTGCATGTCTGTGTGAATGCGCATGTGTATGTGCATGCGTGTGTGTGTTCTTGTTTGTTAGAACCACTGCAAGTACGGTAAACCTGTAATGCTCAACTGCATTCAATACTTAAATGAAGTTAGCTTTGGTTCAACCACTTACCTGTACAACCTCAGTATTGAATGAGGCCTGACATCAGATAATATACATATATACAGTAGGTATATATATATATATACAAGCATATAAATTGCATATTACAATTAAACATATTTATGTCTATGAATAGTTTACACAGTCTACAGCAGAATGTTACAATTCTACATGTTTTGCTAAGCCACAACAGCCGACCTATACTTTGCACATTACTGCAATGTCACTACAGAAGGTCTTGGATTGTTATTACCTTCTTTATCATTATTAATCATCATATTTATCAACCAGTAGAGCCTGTTGACAATAAACATATGTCAGAGGTTTCCTCAATTCAATGTACATTCAAAGATTAACAAACACTGGTAAACTCAGAGTCAAAGACAAGATGACAATAAAACAGACATCATAGAAAACGTATCACTAACTTGAACATTTATAGCCTTGAAAGAAGACACCCCTAAAACAAATAAGAAACATGCTTTGATAACGAAAAAACCAACCTTTACATGAGCTGATGAGGTAATATAAGAATTTACTAACATCTTCTAGTTTTAACCTTTAAATATAAAATGTGATTGCTTGCAATTTATCACATAGATCTCTAATTTAATAAAGACTTAAACTTGATATTGCCTCTCACTGTACCAAGTTCACTATTACCTCTAAGAAATGCTGTCAATTCAATGCAAAGATGCAACATTTAAACCATAATTGTTTAAAACTTTTTTAGATTTTTAGAATTTTTTTAAAAAGTAGTTTTTTGTTTTTTATTTTTGCATCGTTTTATTCCATTTCTTTATTTTTAATGTAACTTTATTTATTTTCTGTCTGTTATTATTTTCCTTAATTTTATTTCTGTCTGATATTCCTTACATTTTCACTGTACTCTCAAGAATTCAGCTAACTAATGTCATCATTTAATTGTCTAACGTTATTATTAAGAAGTAACAAATTGCATAAACAATGTTTTTAAGTTTAAAATGCAATTTAGGATGCAACAAAGTCAAATAATTTTCAGTTTCCGTTTTTGTCGCTTTTTCTTTCTTTTTTCTCGAATAAAACGACGTTTTATTCCGTTTTTTAATTCCGTTTCCATCGCTTATTACATCCCTGATTTAAACAAGAAATTAATTTCTGTTTTCATGCCTCTCACCAATAAATAGATCATTTTATTGACACCGAACGTACTCTCAAATCTTCAGAAGAATGTTGCTAGGGTCTAAAGGATAGTATGCCAGAACTGCAGACATGATCATAATAATCTACTAACAGAATATAATTTTTATTGATAAATTTAAGATCACAGAATCCTGTATTCAGCTCAATGAATAATTGAAAGAATAGCTCAAAATGAGTCACGATTACTTTACATAATTACGTTCTGTTTGGCTCTGTAGTGATGAACCATTTAATCAATGATGAATTGAACATCATTAGACGAGCAAAGCACATCAGCGAGTCTTCAGTGGTTAGACAACCAAATAACTAACATTGAAATAAATCACAAAGAAAACTGCACTTAACTTCATTTTATTTCAACGTTGTAATAGCCAGAACTGGATGAATAGTTTTGAATACCTTAGTAACTTTCGACACACATCACAGATGGTTGGTTTGCAGTAACTGGTCATCATAAAACGGTGATTGTCCGTCGAACCATTAGGTGGATTTCTGTTATCACTGAAAACCAAATGCACTGAGTATCAGCGACTACTTGAGAAGAAAGTATTCATCTCCAAAATTGTATATTTGCATTCAACTGCTGTGTTGTCAAAAACAACAAAATTATCATAAACCATAATCTTTTGTGCCTGATAAATACCCGAGTTAAACAGGCCAATTCCTACTCAGCTGAATTAAAAACTACTAAAGCAAATATGAGGCCAGCTTCAGTTCTGCATCATCTTCTTTAGAAGACAATGTTGTAATTCAGTGGAACACAGATTGCATTCTAAGCTAAAACATTTACAGCCCAAGGCGCAACCTCTAAATTAAAAAAACTGACAGATAAGATCAGTTTCGTAATTTCCACCATTTGGCTTTTTTGGGAAATAACGTCCTCTACCAATTTTCAAATTAGCACAATAAATTGTTGGCAGTGTTTGACTAACAAATTACGAAGTCAAGTTTCTATCTACACTTCATGTTGATAAATCAATCTTTCTGTTTAACTAGCACCTGCACACATCTACACTAACATACGCACCCACATATAAACACAACATACAGCAGCAATCATCTTTCAGCTGCACACACAATGTGCACACACTGAAACCATCATCTATCTACAAATAGCCGACCCAGCAGCCAACATCTAATGCGATGCAAACAACAAGCCACAAAAATATGAGATAAAATGCGTAAAATAACCTTGCAAGACTAATCACATCGACCCATTTTGATCGCAAATCTCCTGACTTCGCACCAAACACGTAATACGATCCAGGATCGTCTTTCTTCCTCAGAACAAATCCACAAGTAAATGCCTGTTGGAAAGACATAACAAGTGCACCATTGCCTTCAGCAACACATTAAATTCTGACAAGACAGGAGTGCATGCATGCGTCATGACACTAAACATATTTTCTGCTCTTCACAAACACATACATAGATGAATTTTCCCAATATCTAAAAGCCACATATTTACTACTTTTTTTACAGCAAGGCAAACTGCTTATTCATTGAGATTAATCACATTTCAAAATAGTATTACTTCGTAAAACACTCTTTGTCATTAAAACACCCTTTGTCATTAAAACACCCTTTATCTTTAAAACACCATATGTCATTGATCTTTAACTTTACTTCTGTAATCGAAAAGTCATTTTAATTGACCAAGAAGTTGAGCAAGTACAAAAAATGACCAGTAAAAACCGAATGAAAAACATATATATATATATCGATGCCTTGTCACACTTTGCAAATTCCGAAACTCTTTGCTTGAAACTCAGTACACATGATGAAAAGCATGTGCATCCAGGCTTAACGTACATTCATACAATTATAACAAATTATAGTAAATGCTAAACATCCACCCATTCAAAATAACAAAAAGGGTGTCTACTTCTGAAGCAGTGCACAACAGTATTGCACATATTTACTTGTATGACTCAAGGGTGAATATAAAGACTTCAGTAAACAAGTCAATCTACCATCTGCAAACCTTTTCTTTGGCCTCTTTCACTGGAAGCGTATCGTCAAGATCATACTGTGACATTATTAGGAATTCTTTGTAGTAATTAACGTCATTCTGTAAAAAATGAGCATGAGAATGTTATCTAAAATCTACAATATCAAGGTAAAATACAAGAGAAACTCACATTTCTTAGTCTCATCTGTAGCACTACACTCATTTTTTTAAAACTACCAAGGCAATAACAGTTTTAAAATGATTATATTTCTGGTTAGTCTTGAAACAGCAAAGTATTTCTTTAAGAAACGTCAAGCAAATGAGAGAGAAGCAAAACGTTATAGATGTTAAAAATACAAGAAAAACGGTACCTTAAACTTGCAAAGCAGCATCAGTTTATCAAAAAGAAAGACGCTTCTGAAACAAAATGATACAAATATTCAAATTAAAATGGGGTAGGGGGTTAAATTATATATCCTTTTTTATACAAGTCTGCAATAAAAGTACTAAATAAAGACAATGGATTATCTATACTGCTTGAATCTGAACAAAGTGCTAATATCAGGGATCTAATAAAACAATGCCCAAAACATTCGGCCAAAGTTTTCACTCCTAGGTGTTACTAATGCACTACTAGCTTCAGACATACAAATTATATTAAACATGTACAATTTTACAATTATAAACTTTAGGTTGATTTAGGTAAGTAAAGTAAGTAAGTAATTTACCTATATATAAATGGCCAATGGGTTTTGTGGCCTTCTTTGGTTACTGGTACATATGCAATTATGCATTTAACATGCCCTCAGCTTCTGTATGAGAGGCTAGTGCTTATGCTATAAAAAATAGTTGAAGCTTTATCTTTCATCTAACTCTTGTAGCACTCTTAGCACTTGTGCTAACAACTGATACTGTAAAACACCCTAAAAGTATCTTACTACCTAAAATGCAATATAAAATATTGCAAATACATTACACAACTATTTCTGAAGTATTAGTGACTGCTAGCAACATGTTGGTTTTGGAACAATATAAACTGGCACAACAATTTAATGTTTAAATTTCTAAACGATAATATACCGTGAGCATGTTTCGTTTCCTGACTTCACTTTCAACTGCCCGTCTTTCTGTAGGCGTCCATAGTCTTTTAGATGTGTGTCTCTTGGCTGGTCAAACAGTTTCCAGCAGATGCAAATTTAATTTGTCGTAGTTAAAAAATATAACACGACCTTATTTGATTTAAGGCATCAATTCCTATGTTTATGATGCACCCAATAACACACAATACATCATTCATTCAGATCAAGCATGGCGTCATTGTGATCATAATACAACTGTCTCAAAATAGCCTTAAACTAGTGCATGCTAAATTATAAGCAATACAACTCCAAATAAACAAGCCAGCCAATGGATAATTTAAATTGCACTGAGCCAGTGATTCGCCAGCTCTTCACAGAAACCAGTTGGCTCAGTTCAATCAGTTAGGCAAGTTATTTATCTCATGATTTGATCCGTCATTATGGAAAACAATATTCCTCTGAAAATATGAACGTTTCTTAAACAGAAAATTCCAGAGACATTTTCACATCATCTTAGATCACACCTATCAGATAACAGACATGGCAAGCGCCTTTCTGTGGTTCTTGCTACATGAATAGCCATATATATGTACATAAACATTAGCATTCTTCAAGAGAAAGCCACAGAAAATTCTAGTTCAGGTAAGCAAATTGATCAGCTGGTGTCAGAGTAGCAAACTGTATAAACACCATCGAAGGACAATAGAAAAGCAGAGAAAGTCAAGAATGTCTTAAGTCAGGTAAAGGGAATAAATTCTACAATCTACATCACTGGTTGTGTAATACAACTCAAAATCCACAGGCACCATACCAAACAAATTCAGCACAGGCATATCTTAAAAGCTATTACCGGTACATAAAATGCCCATGCATACACACTTACGATCATATAAGAATATGGCACATTTGACCTAACCAATTGGTAGGTAGATAAGCTGTACCAATTAATCAGTGGTACTGTGTACAAAGCACTCCAAAAGAGACCACTAAGGGAATGATAATTTTAAACGATCATCCATAATTATGTTACAGTCTTGGACAGTTCCAGGGAAAAAAAACTACACAAGTTCAGAATGCAAACGAAACCTTACCATCTGTAAGCCAACAACGCTGAAATCAAACAAAAGCACAAGACTGTTGGACAATTAGTTCAAAAATATATACAAGCTATAGTCAAGCAAGAGCAAACAATATAGAATTAAATCAACAATATTAAAAGTTTTAAAAGTGTCCAAAAGTTGCAAAAAGAAAGTCAGAACCAAATAAAATATAAAATGGTAATAAGAAACAAAGTTTCAGCAAATCCAGCTAGACCTAGATGTAATCTGGAATTCAAACCACACATCAGTTATTAATTTCCTTGGCCTCAGCTCACGTAGTGTTAACTGCTCATGCAAAACTAAGGCCAACAAAATGTCAAAAGACAAAGAAGTATATCTTTCTCTCCTACATACATGTAGGTATCAAAACCTAAAGCATTCAATACACCACACAAGTATGCAACTTTCAGAAAGTAAGACTATCATTTAGAACTAGCGATAAATGAAACGATCTGCGAATTTATTGAAACTTACTTTCTTTCAATCTCATTAATCAACTGCAGCATCTCGTTGTCTCTCTTCACTTCGTTGACATACAAAGACAAATCCTACAGAATTAAAACAAAAGATCTCTAAGATTAAATTAAAAAAATTGTTACTACAATCGATCATTTGCCAATATGATCATCAAAGGCATCCAGATGACAATCAAATCTGAATTTGACAATCTATCATTTTAGTTAAATCACAAGTTACGTACAACGTGTGAATTCATTCCCAAAACACGGCTGAACTACTGCCGTGTAGTAACTACGTGGTCCATTTACAACCAGTGTGTTCCAAAGTGTCTTGGAAACCCATGCAGCTCATCATAAAGGGTTTAAGCAAATTCATGCACTTGTCAGTTGTGCATGAATAATATGTACAACCATTTGGTGTCCAATATAACCCATAACCATAAATATAATTTTATTGAAATCAAGTAACGACAATGACATAGAAAAACAAGTAACAATATCACAAATTGCACAGATTACAAATTCTTTAAACAACGATGAACTGCATTGGTTTCCCATAACACATTCGAGTGCATACTCATTGTCAAGGCTTAAACAACCCACTTAGCAGAAGTTGCACAACTGGACTGTCATAATATTCGCACAGACTTGGTGAAAACGCTGCGAGTTGTAGCTTAAGTGAAGCGAAAGTGTGATGGCATGATTCGACAAATTATCTTGCAAGTTGTAAAGGCAGCACAAAGATCAAATTTATGCCTTTATCTACATACTTACTCAGCCCTCCAACTGTAAATACCTTCATCTCGTCAAGAGCCTTGTTAAGCATTTTCTTCTCTGGGTCATCTGTTTCTGCATTCTTTATCATTTCCTATAACAAGTTAATCAAATCAAATCAAAAGTTCTCAACAATGTACAAAATATGACCACATAATATAATAACAAGCTTATGCATGGTTCATTCAGTTAGACAGTAATAAAAATTTAAGAAATTAAGGTTTGTGAGCTAATAAATTTATCAAATAAGTAGCAGTCACAGGAGATAATGTCGTAATGAGTAATTGTGAGCAACAGGGACAAAGTCCCGCTAAAAGGGCCTATTTCTCTTTGGAGAAAAATAATTGAATAATGACGGAAGCTTTAAGTGAGCAAAACATAAGGGAACACAACTTTAGCTTGACAATGAGTAATGGAAAACACAAAATGAATAACAAACTTAACTAACGAATACAAATTAGCTTGACCTAGAAGCTCAGCTCTCTAGTTACACATTCATATCGCCATAACTGAATCTTCACAAGGCACAAATTTATTCACACTTCTAAGACACTCACTAGGAGAGTCTTCTAAGTCTCCCCTTGAAGTTAGACAAACACTGGGCTGAAGGTCTTGGGAGATAATTACACATTCAGTCACTACATAATGACCAATTAGGGGGCTAGTCAACTTTCACTTTTACCTGCTTTGCCTTCTTATTGAGTACCTGCTAATGTAGCCATAAATCATATTTATGAGACCGCTATAAGTGACTTAAATAAGCAACTACCGTAATAGGCCAAGAGGAAGACATTATTTTAGGATGTTCTTATTCACAGCCGAAGAAAGGCCTTGCTTATGCCTAGCCTTAAGGAAGTCACTACTGACTAGGTAATTTTAATTCAACTCAGGACCTCTTGTTGCCACAGAGTGTAATTATATGTTGAGTGTACTTATATGCTGAGAGACACATAGATGAACATGAAATGGAGACAATGAGAGCAACAATGTTCTGCTAACATGACATCCAACTTCCATAATAAGTTACAGGCAGTAGCATCAATGTTATGACATCAATCAGGTGCATCAAAACATTACTTTAAAACACAATTTAGTAAAGCTGGCAATGGTGCAAAAGCAGTGCCAGCTGCTGGTTCGATTCAAGTAAATACATTAATTGCAATTTCAATTCACCCAAAGATGGCCCAATTGGTAAGGTCAAAAGGTGACAAGTACCTGTAGGAGGAGAGCATACTTGAGAATTCTCTGCATTGGAACTGGTAACAAATCATGCAGTCGAAATTTTCCAGCCATCGCAGCCAGCTCACACTTCTGTAGCAAAAAACCATATGGCACATGTAAAATTTGAATATACTAAAAGTAAATTAAAATAAAACAAAAACCACCAGACCGTAGCAGTTCTCAAAAAGCAAGCTAAAAAGAAATCAATATTTCTAGAAACAAATTGCAGTCTCCTCAACTCTTTAATGCTCAAAAGTCACATTAGCCAGCTTACTAACATGAAACTCTGGTTCTGAGTCAGGACCCTATGGTCATACTCAATTTTAGCAACAAAATCGACAAGGGAATTGGTCAAAATGGGTCAACACTTTTGTCCTATTGTTAAAACCCTTTAGCAAACAATCATCAATGTGATTAAACTGTAATCATGATATCTTCTCTGACAGTAATGTTTCTTGTACCTATCACCCGGTGGCAGAAAGCAGGGCAGCCACGACCCAGTGAACGTTTCCACCTGTGTTGGCTCACCGTTTTACGGGGGGTCCCGTAGCTCAGTGGTGAGAGCGCTGGTCGTTAAGCTGAGAGTCATCCGCGCGACCCGGGTTCAAGCCTCACACAGGGCAAAAATTTATTTGAATTTTCTGTTAGCTGCCATTGGCGCTTTGCTGTTGTGTTGCTTGACTCGGGTTGTGCTAAAAATAAAGATAGCCCCTCCCACTTCTGGCTTGGCCGACCAGAAGTGATCCAGTACTTAGGCCATTAGTCAAGTTACCGAACCCACTGCTGTAAAGCCGAACTGCGTGTCGTGCTACAGTGGGCCGTATTTCGTATAACATGTACTTGTAATCATTCTGCGGTGTGTCAGATTGAAGCATTAAAGAAGATATTATTATTACACATTTGCTTTTAACACCATCTGTACTTGAACTACTGCCATGCTACTTACTGGTCAAGTTCCACAGTCAAGTAAGACATGACAGATTAATTTAATTGCCACGGACAACCAAGTTCGAATCCTTACCTCAACTGCTGTCCTTATCTGTGCTGACCTACTGCACAGTGTGTTCATCAGCTCCTGAGCAGATGTTAGATTTGAACAGAACTCCCCATAGATAAGAAACCTTTCCTTCCATGTAATAAAACAGTCGGATGTGGCCTTCTGCATTATGCTGCTTCTAGAATTGTCATTTGCTTGGAGTAGATCGGCATAGAAACCTTCGTGAATCTCAATAAACTCCTGCAGAACAATATCCAGCAAAACCAGATGCACTCTACCTTCTGTAAAACTATTAGTCACCATTTGTTATTATCTGAAAAAAGATCACGTTTGTGCGGATTCTAGATATCTGACTATTTGACTAACTACCGGTAGTCTAATTCAACAAACAATGACTGAATGAATATTAACATGAATTAAAATCATATGAAATTATCTCTGAAAGCCACTGAAATAGACGTTCATTTCGTTCATTTATGGAATCATTCTCAGTGTTTTCTACTCATTGGTTACCTACATTTACTTCCAATATTTTAAACAGATATTTCCGTACCTCGATTTTGAGAAAAATCTTTGCAAAATCTGTTGCATCAAGCACGTGAGATAAAGGATCCATAAAATGCTACAGAAAACACACACCATTCATAATTTTAACAATCTTATCAATAATAATGGCTATGCCATGCAAATGATTCTGTTTTGTTATTGATCACCACATCCAAAGATGCTCTCAAGTTACTCTGATAGATGAAACATAACTCAGATTGGAATTTAATACATTTACACAGTATTAAAAAGAGTTCAGCAATGTATCTCACCACTGGATTTGAAATTTCAATTTACTTAGCAAATCTGATTATTCAACAGGCAAAAATGAAATACCTGTTTAAGCATATGAAGAGCTTCAAGATACTTCTTTTCAGTGGAGATTAGCTCATTGACACACATGTTCTTCTTTGACATTGGAACGGTCTCCTACAACATTAGCAATAGCTATGGTTGATGCAATTACTACTAGGGTTAGTGCAATTAGCACTGCTTTAGCCTGGCTTCTAATCTCAAAACAGCACAATCTAACAACTTTGCATATTTGTCTAAATTTATTGATTCAATGTTTCATGAAATAGACAATGAACTTGAACTTTGGCTCGTTAGAGATGTGGTGCTTTTGACGGCAAATAGAAAACCCTTCGGGACAATGGGGTAGCTCTTAAGAACAGACAAAAATATCATCTTTGTAAATGCAAATTCCAGAATTCTAAAGTGCCCCTCAAAAGCCAGCTCATTCTGAACTGAATCAGAAGGGCTGTCTAAAGGGTAGCCAGGGTTAAGTCCGGATACCAATGGGTCGTAGTAGGGCTTGAAGATTTTTTAAAGACAATGAGAGGAAATGCTTCAAGGTTTCCCATCACTGTTGAATCAAAATTTAAGCTCATGCAACGTGTGTCAGTGGATGACCTGAAACTGAACAAAAGTAAGTTTCCACGAAAAGTCACCATTTAAAATGAATATTGAAGAGATGGGAAACATCACTATTCAAACACGAAAATCATCAAAGCCTCATATAATTATGGTAGGATTTTACAAGAAGCAAGCACATATGCAAATTAGATGGTTTTAAAGCTGCAGGTTATCATAGTCTGTACAAAGTGATATTATATAGCGTTACACCCATTCAACCCAAGGGGGAAAGGATAGACCTCACATGATAAACTAATTGAAAATAAAAAGGATTCAGGTTACAAGTTCGCTGTACATAGAAAATGCGTAAGTTTATCTTCACATGATGATTTTATCAAGTAGGCTTAACAATGCATTTATGTCTAGGATTCAAACAAAACTGACATACACATGTCATCAGTTGACAGGGAGTTCCAGACCAGAGGGGAATAAATTATTGTTTTTAGGAATTCTGTTTCACGTGCATTCACATCGTAACCAAGCGCCGAGCCTTCTCGGTTGTGGGGCCGTCAATCTGAAATGACCTCCCTTCTAACATTCATCTCCTCCACCTGACCAGTCAATCTTTATTTTTTAAATCTCTTAAATCTTTTTTCTTTTGCCGTGGCTGGACTGGGAGCGCCTCTGAGTAGTTTCTTGAAGGGGCGCTATATATTAAATTCTAATAATGAATGAATGAATGAATGAATGAATGAATATGCTCTAATGGATATGCTGACCATATAATGTCAGTGAGAAGATTAGACAGCAAGGTAGAGGACCAGCTAAACAGCTTCATATGACAAGGTTAAGAAAAATCAGGTTGATAACACTCCATAACCATGACAGTATCTCAGGCTTGCTCAAAAGGGACTGCTCTTCTTCTTCTTCTTGCAAAATAAAAGTTTACTTAATTATATGGAAATATGTAAATGTCTTGTATTTCATCAAAAGATTATGCTATATGCCTGTCCAAGAACTCTGCTGCAAGTCATAATCCATGTTTAAATGGAGCGCCTCTGAGTAGTCTCTTGAAGGGGCGCTATATAAATGCTCTGAATGAATGAATGAATAATCGACAAGATTAGCTAGTGCAGACTAGTTAACCATGCAATACCTCTGGAATGGAAGCGGGTTCTGGTTCAATCTGCATCAGGACATCGTAGATCTCATCGTCCTCATAATCAACCGTTCCGTAGATTGGCATGTCATCATCCATATCGAGTTCACTAATGACAGAAATACAGGTCAATATTACTTGATCAGCTCAGAAACAGATAAAGGTGGCATTGTGCAAACTAACAAACACAGTTTGCAATATTTAACAGTTACACCTTAGGAAAGTGTATTTCACCACTGATGCAGTAAATCATACCGATGTAGATGGTTCAAAATATACACTGTGGTTCAACAAAAAGTAAGTCAAACTGTTTGACTAAAACTAAAACCTTTTCCGTGTCACGGACTCGCATGAAATATTTCCCATGCAGGACAACCGGTGCCAAATTAATTAATTATTTATCTTCTTTGTTCACGTAAATTCCTCAAACATATATTAAAATTTACTTAAATGCATTTTATAACTTTAATACCCTTTTAATGTTAGCCCAATAGGTGTCTTTTGTCGTGACTTTTAAAAATATAACCGCCATTTCATGATTCCGAAACAATGTGACTAGTTTCTTGACTTACTTGCGGACCGGCAACTGAGGGCTCGTCGACCATCACTTTGGGAAGTGCTCATCTATATGATATTGTTATCATGCTTAAGAATACCGTAATCATCCTTGGTGTGACTTAGAGACATGATAAACAACTGCATTACAGCTGGTAGATAGAGTTGCGTAATTAGTGCATGGTGTCAACCCCCTGAATCTGTGATCTAGATAAGGATAGAAACTGCCATGCTAACGGACACAGTCAGTATGTCTACTCTTATTAGCTCATAGTTGAACTCATTGTTATAAGTAAGTTTTTACATCTTTAATGCTAGCGAAGAGTGTCTTCATAATGTACTTAAGGATGCAATGAAAAAATGTTCAGTAAAATCACCAACTTTAGGTCAGCCACACCAAATAATTTACCCCTCCAGGATTTAAACTGCATTAAAATGGTGGTTCATTAAAAAAAACCAAAGAGCCTGAGCATGAGAGTCATACAGACAGATCTATTTACTAGGTCCTGAAAGAGAGGGGAGCATATCTAGACTTGTACTACTTAAAGCTACCTTGCATGCACTCTCTTCTAAACTGACATATTGAAACAATGATGCCAAATAGGTCTGTAAGCCTAAACTCAGGAAGCCAAGGTCTCTCAGATCCAATTTTGCATTAAGGGCACCAGGGTCGCAAACACAAGATCTAATAACCGGACATATGACATAGGCATAATTTTCAACTGTGAAGAGCTAGCAGCTGATGGTATAATATTCAGCATCAAGCAGCTGTTGCTTCTACTCTTACAGCAGCTCAGCTCAAATTATGGTTATCACAGACTACCCAATAAATAAGCAATGAGCTATTTAAAACATCATTTATGCGTAAATACTAAATACCACTATGCCCCAACCATACATATAAGAGTATTTATAATTTTCCCTCCCCCTTTGTGTCGATAGAGAAAGCAGTTATCAGTTTTTATATCATGTGACTTAGCAAAAATACACCAATTTTGTCTCTCTAAATCAAAACTCAGGCAGAGTCATCGTGAAAGCTTATAGCATTGACCTTGTCCTTGCTGACACGAGATTCGCAACTTCCTTAATGCTTTTGATTTCACAGTTGTTTTTGACTTCAGGAGTCAATTACTATATACTATGCAAGACTTATTAAGAGACACTTTGCACCTCAATTCATTTACTATTTAGCTTATAAATTCTTTATCTACCTTGAACACGCAACTTTCAAGTAACTGAACGGAGTTTTTTTGCAGTGCAAAAACAAACTACTTATCAATGGTTTTTTCACCAATTTAAATCATGCCAGACTTAATTCCAGAACAACAAGTTAATCCAGGCATAGAACAACCATGGAAATACATTAATACTTTTCAGATGGAGAATGCAACACACCGATCTTGATGGTGGGATCTCACACACATGTAGAATTCGAACAACAGAATATGACAGTTGACATCAGAGTTCATGCTTCATTGAGGAAGGACAACAGCAGAATAAAGTGTGTGACTAAGTGTTGCGCTTAATGACGTGTAGGTCTACAGGGTGGGCCAGCATAAATGTCCCGACTTTGCACGCGTATAACTTCGCCAATTTTTAACATTTATTTATACTTTATGCATCAAATTAAAGGTATTTCACTCTAGTATTATCTCTAAAAAGGTCGAACTGATACTAGTCTCGGTTTTAATTATATGCCCGGAACAGCGCTAGCTACCATATTTTGCTGTCATTTGTGACGCAACCTGGCGCCGTTGACAGACGATGATCGCGTTTCGATCTTAATTTTACGAACTGGTAAGGGATTTAATTCGTTTGAAATGATTAACGAATAATCTTAACAGAGGATGGAATAAACAATACCTTGTATTATCTGCTACGGAAAATTAATAAAACAGGACTTTCTACTTGCAAACCATGGGAATCGGAGCGCACGGCGCTCACATCCGCTAACATTGCTCGTGTGTCCGCGTACATTTGCAGTCAAGACAATGACCAGGGCAGGCCCTGCATGCAAATTCAGCGCAAAACAGGCCGTCTTAGAAGCACTGAATTGCGTATTGGAAAAGATTATAGACCTAAAGTTAAAGTAATTTGTCGACGAGAAGTCCCACGAACTCTCCAGCTCTTACGCAAAGAAACGACTGGCAGCGTGCAAGCGTCTGAAGCAGCGCATGGCAGTGCACGACTGTTGGCAAAATTGAAAGGACGCGGTTTTGCGATTAGAATATATTCATGGTAGGGACCCTACAAACACTCAAAATGATTGTGTCTACGCGCGTTTTAGCAAAAAACGATAGAATTTTCCCGGGAAACGGCGTCATAATGCGTCAGTAATGACAAAAAACGGTAGCTAGCGCTGATCCAAGTATATAATTAAAACCTAAACTAGTATCAGTTCGACTTTTTTAGAGTTAATACTAGAGTGAAATACCTTTAATTTGATGCATCAAGTATAAATAAATGTTAAAAATTGGCGAAGTTATACGCCTGCAAAGACGGGACATTTATGCTGGCCCACCCTGTACTACTTAAAGATAGTCATTTAAGATGTCCTACTTCTATACAAACAATCACGACTAAACAAGCAATGTGACCTATAAATACTGCCATATATGTATCAATGCATCAATGTTCCCATTTACAGCATTAAGGTTCCTTAGGGTCATGGTCCTTTTGATCCCTGTTGTTAGTCTGGTTTCTAAGAACTGTACTTGTTTTTTTCAATGTCATTACTGTTACTGGGGTTTCAATGAAATGAATGGTTACGGTTATGGTTATATGTACAATTTCAGACAGTAATCACCTACATTGCTAGATCTAGATATTGGTGTAAAGATAATAAATAATTAGATTGGAGCTCACATCCTGTTGCTCTTCAATTGGCTGCCACTTTGTCACAGTGCACTAACCTTCTTCTTGATATCAATTGACCTAATCACGACATGAATCTGCTATGCTATAAGTTTATGCATTGTGCATTAGACATAAGCATGAAAGAAGTAACCAATTAAAAATAATAATAAATAAATACATACATGCATAACAATGCATATATACACGCAAGCATACACAAATGCATACAAATATGCCTGCAAAATACATATAAACAAATAAATATATGTCACATATGAGCAATCTGTTGCAATGATACCTTGTTATAGCAATATAAACAAGACATAGCTTTCAATGGGAAACCAAAACATACATATTTGGAGCATGCAGAAAGCAGGCTGCAATTGAAATAACAGGCAACAAGAGGTTAGAGCACATCTTCATTAGACTAACGAAAAACAAGTCAAAGCATGCAACATAGAAACAACTTTGGTAAGTACAAAATCAGAATCACCAGACAGTATTGCAGCACTATTGCTGTATCTCAACACACTGATCATGCTTTAACCATGAGCTGCATTGGTTTCCCAGGCACATTTAGTACACTCTCACTGGTAAAGAGAACTTGAAAAATACCAACAATGCATATAGGCACACCTATTTGCATTGGCCTTTACTATTAAATCACTTCACTCATCACAATTCCATGGCACACGAATGCATTGTAGTGGAGCGGTCAACCGTGACATCCGAGTTAAACCACGACTCAAAAGATACCTACATGCCTCTGACTCACACCACCTGGGTGTTACTCTAGACAATACTCTTTCCTTCTCTAGGCCTGGGCTGTACTCAGCACTTTTGAGGTGAGTACACGCTGCCGCTGGAAAAAAGGGATTTTTGCCTTCGTAATTCGCGATTTTTGCCTGCGTGTACCCACTTGGTCTTACTGAGGTGGGTATACACTGTATACCCGCGTGTACCCTCGTTTTTTAGGTGAGTATACGCTGTCATTTTTACCTGGAGGTGAGTATACGCCGTATACCCGCGTATACCCTTGAGTACAGCCCTGCTTTAGGCATATCTCTAATCTTTCTCGGTCCAGTTTCTATCATCTGACAATCTGTCCCCTTGGCGATTTTTTCTTCTATGGATCATGTCTTCATCTGTTCTTATATTGACTACTGCAACTCACCACTCATTAGCCTACCAAAACTTTGCCTCGCACCACTCCAATCGGTGCTCAATGCATCTGGTCGCTTGATTGCCCGCCTCCCTTGTTTCTCTCACATTTAAACTTTTATGACTGAACACCTTCATTGGCTTCCCTTAACTGCCAGGATTCAATACAAAATTCTCTTTCCTACCTACAAGATGTTCTTGAGACTGTCAGGCTTCTCGATACCTCTGTGATCTCATTAGGCGGCCTATCTCAACTACCACTGGACGTCCTCTCCGTTCTTTAGACCGTCATGACCTTCTTGTACCACAGTCTTAGACTGCTACAGCCCAGCACCGTATCTTTGCTTTTGTTGGCCCTTTGCTGTGGATTGGCCTCCTTCTATAATTCGCACTCAGATCCTATCTGGAAGCACTACTGTTTCTGCACATTTCCTCAAAAAAATTCTTTTTCCAGGGGGATCTTTGCACTGGGAGCACCTCTGATAAGATTGTTCTGTGAGAGGCGCTTTATAAATCCTAAAATAGTATAGTATAGTATTTAAATGTAAATAGACTCGATTTCAGATAGCAGCCACAAATGGCCTCAACCCTGCTCACAGTGCTCATTTTTCAATGAACAGATCGGGTGACATCCTTCACCACCACTCCTCCATTTGAATGGATGACCCACCATTTAAGGTCCCCATGTATAGGGACCACACAAGCAAAAGATCGACAAGATCTCTGAAATCAGCTCCCTTTCATAGAGTCGTGTGAGATGGGGCCAACGATCCTACTAATATATAGCTAACTGGGCCAGCATAACATCGCCATGAACTTACATAAAAATCACTGAATGACGACATGTACTTAAACCTGTCAACAGACACTTAATAGAGCACATCAATTTTTGGCAAAATTTAAGTAACTTGCAAATGCTCACACTATTTTCTAACTGTTCTAATTTTAATACAGTTTAAAAATGTTTGTTGAACAGAGTTGAATGCAACAGCATGCATGAGCATGTACCGAAATTCAAAGACTTTTCCAAGTGGAAGGTACAAGACATAAGAAGGCACAAGAGGTTCTATATGGAAGCGCGGCAGCCACATATCTCCGCAGGCAGAAAAGCACAACAATCGCTGACTTCGTACACTTATCACAAAAATACTACTAGATTAACCACCTAGCAATAAATGCCTGTTGTGTTACTAATACTAGATCATCATTTCCGTTGGCATGTACAAAAGTCAACCAAAATGACTCAGGAGGCATGCAGACAATTTAAGCTGTCAAAGTCTGCAAACAGATTGTTTCTTATAAAGAAATAATAATGAGAACATGTTAGACAGTTACATATTAAACCTTAGGAGTAAGCATTAGACAAAGCAAGTATAGAACAAAAGTTTAATCTTACTCTGTGTGATTCTGTATTCCATTTTCAATCGGGCACCTTCTGCTGCTCAGGGAGAATGGACTAGAATCCAAAAAGTAAACAATGACAGCATATACTCAATCAGATAAATCAAAGTCATAATTTGACATCAACTCACAATTTAAGCACTTTAGAAGAAAGAATTGCAAATCTACCAACTACCGGTTGTTGAAAACTTTTAATGCCAAGGGATGCACATGTATTAATCTAGTAGTCAGCATGTTGGACTGTCAGCCCGGAGGTCAAGATATCAAATCTCCATCAGGCAGAATATTTCATGGTTTCTTTTCATATTGTACACATAAACAACTCAGGTACAGAGTTTCTTTACCTATTTTTTTTCTCTTGCATTTGCTACAGTACCCCTTCAAGTAGCCTACTCTACTCAAAGATGCTTCCGATGATTACAGCGTGGACACTGCATCTGAGTTTCATGCCGAAACGCACGAGCAATTGCGAGTGAAGGACTTGCTCAAGGTCATACACAGCAGCTTAAGGTGGATTCGAACCCGGAAACCTCCGACTCTAAGGCACCCAAGCCATCACTACACCACTGTACTCCAATTCACTGTACACTGTCAGTGAAGAGATCCAGTGGTGAGGAAGAGAATTGGCCACCCACCCTCATATGCCAAAGGCAAGAAAATAAAGTTGCCAACATTTTATTACACTTAGCTGTAAGCACAAAGAACTGTTTTCGTTCTACCTCTTCTTTCAAGGCATTGAAAAATTAAAAATTGGCTGACACGAATGAAATGAAATAACTGCAAGACCACGGTGTACTTAGGATTCCTCTTTTAGCTAATTTCCATGTAACAAAGTCATTACTTTTATTACTCATTGCATCAAGACCACACCCGCATGCATTGGTTGCTTAAAACCAACTCAATTCTCTACACATTCTTTGCAGACTCTAAGCATAAACACAAATGAAGTCATCATGAGATAATAATAATTTTCGTTTAATCGACAATCCGGTTGAAAGACTGGAACCGGCTACAGTATACAATTATGCAGTTGGAACAATTTACAGGAACTCAGATTACAGAATACATAAATCTTAACTAATAACTATACCAACTGAACAGACAGCCTGCAATATATGGCGCTAAATTGTAGCCTACAAAGCATATCCGCCCAACGGGGGCTCGAACTCACTACCTCTCGCCAGGGCTGAAAGGGTTTGGGTCCACTATTCCGAGGGTCCACTATTCCGAAGGTCCACTATTCCGAACCTTAACCCTAAACCTAACCCTAAACCCAACTATAACCCTAATCCTAGCTCACCCCAACCCTAACCATAACCCTAAACCTTACCCTAACCCACCCCAACCCTAACCATAACCCTAGACCTATAACCCTAACGGCCTAACCCACCCCAACCATAACCATAACTCTAACCCTAACCCTCCCCAACCATAACCCTAACCATAACCCTAAACTTAATCCTAACCCATCCATCCCTAACCCACCTTACCCCAACTCTAACCCTAACCCACTGTAACCCTAACCACCAAGGATAACGGACAAAATATGGCGGATATTCGGAATAGCGGACCTTCGGAATAGTGGACCCTCGGAATAGTGGGCCGTTACCGGCTGAAAGTGAGCCGGGTCGGTCCGGGTCGCATTGGTTTTCGAGACTTGCGGTTGCCGGGTCCCAGCTGAGTCGCTTGTTTACCAAAAATCAGGTGCGAATGACCAAAAAAAGGTCGTCATGTCTCAAAACTAGGTAAAAATGGCAGGATTTGTGAAATAAGGTCGTCACAGAAATTTTCGTGTCAAAGGCGTCCGCCAAAGTCCGACCCGCCAACTTTTACAAACCACTTTCAGCCCTGCCTCTCGCACTCTTGGCCAGTGTGTTATCCATTACTATACCGAATGAAAATACGCGATGAAAATATCTTCTAGCTGCTAGAATAGAATGAGACCATAATTCAATTTCAAAACATCAAACAGCAAAAGTCCCAAAGATATTTTTCAAAATTGAAATATAACTTAAGTAGTGACTGATACTAAAGATGGCGATGGTCTTTCATTAGACAAATATATATATATAATTATATATATATATATATATATATATATATAAACAACTGGGGGTTGGACTACAAGCAACTTATAATTGGGGTGTGAAAAACAGACTTCACCATGGAGCTCTAAGAAAGACTGGGGGATTTAAACCTCCCAACTACTCTGCAATTCTCACCTTGTGTGTTTGTAACTTACACTACATCATCATGTAAAGAATCTAATTTTGAATCCTTAATAATGTCAATAGTCCAATAGTTAACTCAGTTTGTTTACTCAATTAGGAAAACAAAACTCAGGCAACTGAAAGCTACTTCTGAAATAATTAAAATTATGCAAAAATTAGGACCTCATTTAGCTAAAAGGAAAGCCCAATTTGTTTTGCTTTAGCCTTAGTCTCTGGTTCAAACTACATATGCAAACGTTTGTACATGTTTTTACATAATGAGCAACACACTTGAAAGTTAGATGAGTACTATCTCAAGCGAGAAACAGAAACAGGAAATCCTGTCTGACTTACAAGTTATTAAATAACACACATGATAATTCTACAGGCCACAAGTCAAGAGATAATGCTCAAAAATTTATCAGAATGTCTACAGTTTAAATCCAATAATAGTGAACTAAGTAATGATAACAAAAAACAGTAACAAATAGGTCAGTTTGCATCAAATTAAATGAACATGGCAATGACTTCTAATAAAACTTTCAACAACTCAATAGAGCTTGCCAATCATGTTCATTACCTGCACACATACAAATATTGATATGATAATAATGATCATGTATCCCTAAATTAGCTTAACTACTTATGTGCAAGTAAAAAATTAGCGATTGATCAATATAGGTGTACGACCACATTGCTATTTGCATCCTTGCAAGATTGCACTTGAAGACCATGGCATGTTGCACTAGACAATAGTAACAATGAACAAATGCTAAACGAAATCGTTGTTAAAAAACATTTAAAAAATAGATGGTACATTAGATTACTTACCGTAAGAAAAGCAGGTATCTTTCAAATACAAGAAAAACAATTCTACAAACTTACAAATTTAAAAGAAATAATAACTTTTAATAACTTACATTGGAACTGATCTCATGGCTTTATCCGTCTGAGATAATTTAGAAAGCGTATGAATGACCTAAAACATAAATCCATGACATAACTACGATAAAACCCAAATACTGATAGCATTGACTTCAGGGAAGAAACCTGTGTTGTTGCTCCAAACTGAAGCATTAACATTAACTTAAATGGCATGGCACCCATGGATTCGAGCAAGCAGTAATGGCAAAGGATCTAATTCAATTCATTAAAAAACACACAATGGTCCTTTTGTGAAAGATATTTGCTGTCTTCAATGAGAAATAATTAATAGTATAAAGATAAACTTCTTAAGGGACTCATCGTCAGGAAACTGAAGGAAAAGGAGAAAGAAGAAGAATAGTATAAAGATCTACGCTTTTGGAAAGCAGTTTCCATATCAGTTTTGAAGAGTCAATGGAAACAATTCAGTTTCACAGGTTCACCCATGTTTTAAATTTATTTCTAATTAAGAGAAGTATATCTTAGGCCAGTGCTGTGCTGTCCAGCTTGCTGACGTGCAGGGGTGACTTTATGACCCGCTTGAGCATGCCAAATTTCTGCAGTAAATAATTAGCAATAAAACGTTTGCTTTTGAGCTAAATACTGTTGCTGCCCTCGGCCTCAAGAATTATGGATTCTGCGGCCCACGGTGTCAAAAGGGTTAGACAGCACTGTTGTATGCATATGAGATACAAAGAAACATCCCATCCCTCCTACTCCCATTCCTCTAGTCTGAGGTAAATGGATTTGAGGGGGAGAATTCCCTCTAGACTGACGTTAATGGATTTGAGGTGGAGAATTCCCTCTAGTCTGAGGTAAATTGATTTTGGAGAATGCCCTCTAGTCTGAGGTAAATGGATTTTGGAGAATGCACTCTAGTCTGAGGTAAATGGATTTTGGAGAATGCCCTCTAGTCTGAGGTAAATTGATTTTGGAGAATGCCCTCTAGTCTGAGGTAAATGGATTTGAAGGTGAGCTTGACCTCTAGTCTGAGGTAAATGGATTTTGGAGAATGCACTCTAGTCTGAGGTAAATGGATTTTGGAGAATGCCCTCTAGTCTGAGGTAAATTGATTTTGGAGAATGCCCTCTAGTCTGAGGTAAATGGATTTGAAGGTGAGCTTGACCTCTAGTCTGAGGTAAATGGATTTTAATGTGAGAATGCTAGGCAAAGATAACACACCTTGTCAAAGTCTTCTGTTTCAAACAGATCCTGTGTGGTGAAGAGATCTGCATCCAAAAGATCAAAGATGTTTTTGCACGCATCAAGGAACACACGAATATTCTTCTTGCATAAGTACTGAAAAATACATCAAATCAAATTTTGTTTGGCAATAGGTCTACAATTAAATTCCTAACAAGCCAAATGACAAACTAAATTTTAACGAGTCTTTTTAGGTTAAAAAAAATGATTTATTCAACATGGTTTGCAACACATAGGTGACATGTATGCATTCAGAGGTCTGCATACCTGTGAATTTCTGACATCACAGTTCAGATGACTACACAATGGTAGACCATGCGGCACTTGTGTAGAAATATGCAAAAAGCGAGGGAGTCAGGCCTTCAGTCTAGCTGAAGCATTTAAGACTGATTCAAGCGGGAATGAATGCAAGAAGCGAGTTGCAGCAGCTTAGACAAGAACAGGCAAATCTGAGAATGAATCAAGTTAATAAAGACATAGGGAGAGATCGATCATTTGATGGCTTGAGCCGCTTCAGTTGAAAGAAGCAGGAGCGGGCCAGGTTAGATAAATGCTTCATTTAACGTGAGAGAGGATGTCAAGTGTGACGTCCAGGTTACGAAGCCATGCAGCTGCATACAACTGACAGTATGGGCCTAAATGTTGCCCAATAATTGTATTTCAAAAGACACAAGTTACTCGCGCATTTGCATGAACAATAACTGACTCAGTGGCCCTAACTGCTGAACTTCTGCATTTGACAACTGTTGTGAATGCTATCGAAAGAAGATTTGTAGTGCTTCACTAACTTAACTGTTAAAATTTGCTTTACAAATGCCACAAGGAACTCAGCTTAAGGGAACCTCGCCCATCTGACCAGTCAATTATTATAGTGCAAACTATATGGCAGATGCAGTAGCGCAGCATTTTACTTATTATCACCATAATAAGCTTGTGCTTATCTTAAATCACCCTCTGCCCTGGTTATCTGGATGGCTGTCCTGGCTGCAAAAAAATGTCTGGCGTTGACACTGTCAGGATGGGCAAGTTAACAGTTAGTATTGCAAGACAAGCGTGAATATATATATATATATATATATATATATATATATATATATATATATATATATATATATATAGGTCTACCATGGAAGAATTCCAGAAACGTTAGGAAAAGACCTACCTGAGAATTCTGTGGTCGTTGACTGAACGACTTTTGGTCGACGGCGTTAGGAGCAAGCCGGTTGAGCAGGTAGCAGAAGGCCACACCATCCTTCAGATAGTTGATGAGGTCCTTGAGTCTGCCCTCTCCTCTGACCAGCTTATGGTCAGGCCCGATCGTTTTGCACCGTTCAAGCCACTCCACGCACTCCCTCCACGATTCATCCACCATTTCCAGTTCCGTACCTGGCACAAAATCCGCCAGAAGACCTCCCTCCGACCAACCTCAAACGACGCGCTTCCCTCGAGAGAAGACGTTAATTTCTCCACACACAGGTCACAATAATTATTATTCTGCGTGTCGAAGCCACGTACATCCAAGGCGTCACAGACAACAAACTACGAAAGACGGGCGGACGAATGGAATTCTAAACGGACAAAATACAGTCGACAGCATACAAGTATACGGTGCATTGCGCACAGCAAACAGTCCGTGCACTCGAATATTGGCTACGCCGTTACTTCCCGGTTCACTGACGTGACCTAGGTAGTAGGCCTATAGGTGCCTCAAATGAGTTTCTCTGTAGGCCTACAACACATGCAGGTGATGTACGATGTGCAGCGCCGATTTGCAGCTCCATCTGCCGAGTTAAAAGCGTTTTCATGCCACTTGAACATCGCGTAGTCAACGTATAGTGACCGACTGACCGCAGTCTAAGGTGTAAGGCTGAAGTGTCAGAAGTGGGCTCGTGGGTAATTTTTGGCCTGCTGGCGATTTACCTGTCCGCGTAGACCTGCGTATACAGACCACAAGAGTTCGCATCACGAACTTTGCAGCGGCGAACAAGTTTCATCTAAGCACCACGAAGAGTCGAAGACCATCCTGATGGTCAAGACTCAAGAGACAGATAAAACGCTGACCTATCCTACAACTTACAAGTTATTCCAGATGCTGGAAAGTTGGTGTCTAAGTATAAGTACAGATAAGAAGTAGGCCTAGACTGCAATCGAAAACTGGGATAGCAAAACATACAGAAGATTCTTGGTAGCCTACGAGTGCATTGTAGCCAGGGGCGTATACAGACATTTTGGAAGAAGGGGGCCAAAAAATTTTATCTTGGGTAACAAAAATTGTTGGTCTTTCGAAAAATCTGATGACCTTTTTGAAATATTCAACTTTCTCTTTCTGTCTCTTACCTTTTCCCACTGCATTGTTTGAAAACTTGCTGAAACCTGAAAACCTTAGATGGAGGGGGGCAATGGGCATATCATTTGCAACTCTCTGAATGGGTGGTCATGGCCGGATCCCCCCCAGATCTGCCCCTGATTGTAGCCTACATCAGCTCGCATGGACTCTAGCCAACAGGCATGCTCACCGATTCCAGAGAGTAGAGAAAGTATTATCTGAACAATTGGAATAATTTATAATTTCAGCATTCTAAATTATTTTTATGTACATTGTGTTTAATACCAATGTCCATGATTACGGTCATCAATCCTAAACTGGTTTGTAAAGGGAGGCTGTTGGAAACAACAGCGGCACAGTATGTGCTGTTATCTGGAGAGTGCTGAGCACGTTTTTTTAACGTGCAGTTCTACACAAAATGTGCAGTTGTAAATGAATTTGTGCAGTTGCAAAATCAATCTTGTGTGGTGATAATCATCAGAATAAGGGTAACTGCAGCTGGTTTACCGCAGAAGAGCGAAATGGAACGAAGGCCAAATTTCAAGTGGATGACTAAAAAAGGTCATCAGATTTTATCGCCAGCGACTTGCGACACTGTTTGGGAAAAAGTTGTCACAAATGACTAAAAAAAGGTCGTGAGAAATTTTTGCCAACAAACCCACACTGCTAGTTGTGCAGTTCTACAAATTTCTTTAGAAAGCCTTGGCACTCAGCATAGCAGAATTCCCTGCTCAGAAAAAGGTTCTCAGCCTCTCAAGGGAAGGAGAGCGGCCAGATGGTGTCACACTCGCCCATGCTCACATGGACAATGCCTAGCAAGGGATTTGACAGTGACCAATACTTACGCCCCTTCTCATCTCACTCACATGTCTATCGTAGCTGGCAAAGCCGCAGAACATTCAGTTATTTCTAAGACGGTGAAGCAGTTCACCATCACCAACAACACCCATATAATTATTGGTACCGGTCGCTTTGGAACCGAAGGAAAATGAAGCATAGAACTGGAGTTGGGAAGCCAGACAGTTAATGCAACTCATGATCCTCCGAGAACATACTCCAGTGGATTGTGGTGGATCTTCTGCATCTCTCGAACATTGCCACCACTCTCTTTGCCATGCTGTGGCTTCAGGTAATTACAATAACAATGACAGTGTTCTTCATAATAATAATAGTAATACTACTAATAATAAACAACCACCTTTTCCAGCACCCTTCCATCTGTGCTCAATTATTTAATGCCATGGCCTTTAGGGGCGTGTTTGGGGACATCAAGGGATGATGCTTGGTAGTTCCAGAATGGCGGTTAATCTTCCTAGTTTCTAAGAACCTGAGGGATAAATCAGATTTAATTGGGTGAAAAAAATAATAATAGTGAGTCTTATCTATATAAGACTTCCTGGTCATAATATTATGTGCTACAAGAGATCAGAGAAATGTCAATAACAATGAAGATGGTGATCATGATGACGACGATGCCTTGGTAATTGTTTTGAAGGCCTTCCTTTGCGAAAATAATAATGAGCATTGTTTCTCCATGGTATGTAAACTGAAGTATGGTACCCTCCAGTACAAACAGTGGGCTACGTGTAACCCTCATACTCCCCCAAAATTGTGCCCATTCTGCACAGAAGAGCAGGGTGCAGAACAATTGTATCACATGACTTGGTTGTTCACATCATAGCCTCGGCTGGTACTAAATTATCACGGCCAATTTGAGACAATAACTTCGGAGTCTGCTCGGCAGGTTCGAACTCTGTCATCATCAAGATAAGATATTAATTTTTATGACAGACAAATAGCATCAGGTAGGCTAAGTGGATTGATACCATCAATTGAATTCATGCACCTGAGGCTATAATTCATACATGCTAATGTGTGGTCTGTGTGGTTGTAGGCACATGCAAACATGTGTATTTGTCTGCAACACAAACCAATAAAATTATAAATATTTAGATTGAACACATAATCACATTCAGTGAAAAAATCTTCCACAACCACCATGTTCAAATATTCAAGTTGCAGTTAAAAACAGAGTTCCTTGAACAGCTCAAAAATAAGAAATATACTACACCAAAAACTTGTTTAAAAAAATTTAAGTTCGTGAAAATCCTTTCAGCTGCTTCACAGTTTAGCAATTTGTTCACTAGTCAGGCTGCAAACAATTTTCCTAAGAGAATGGACTTGGAATGGTGTCACGTGCATCGCTGAAACAAGTCCCGTTGAGCATTCTTCAATTGAAAATAATTCAAATCAGATACAAATACAACACTGTATTTTACAGTGCCACTTACTGCAGAACATGTAGGCGAAGAGCACATAAATCAGCCACTTTAGGACCTCAGTTCTAAATTTAAGTCATAGTTTGTCATAATATATTATTGCTAATTACCCTCGTATCTACTAGGCATGCAAGAAAAATGCAAGATTATTACATTGCATCGATGTGCTGAAAGGCCTGCACAATCATGCACGGCAGAAGAGTTTGTGCTTGCTTCCAAGATTTATAATCTAGCAGGACTGGAAACGCAAGTGGCCCTGGAACAAAAGTATGGCTGTACCTGACCCCACCTTATTGAAAAACTCTGCCTGTTGTACTTCACGATGTTAAGATATTATTTGAAATCTTATCACAAATCCTAAATACTCATTTGTTGATGTTATATTGTCCATGTCTGGCTACTGTTGGATCATTAGGAATGCATAATTATAGTCACAATAATCTCATGCTTTACAACCTATTATAAAATTCAAATCAATCAGATATTTACAAAGTTCAAACTGCATTACAGATGACGACAAACTGAATTGGGTGACTGAATTTCTGGAGGCAGTTCAGTTAGGATATGCTGCAGCAGTGACAATAGAACCAAATAACGCCATTTAACGAGTCAGATGAAATTCACTTGACTTTATCTTAAAAACTTTGGTCTTAAAGCAAAATTTTATATAATTGCCACATTTAAACAATCAACTCCAACTAATCAGTCACATTAATTAGTCAGACTTAATTGTTGCCCAAAATTCATCCATTTTATTACAATCATTGATTTGTTTGATTTGGTGCACACATCCAAGTTGCTCTGTCATGCTTCTACATATTGAAAATACATCAGATTTGAACTACACTTTGCTAAAAATTGCAAAGTTCTAACCTTGTAGAAATTATTCATGTTTTACACACTTAAAATTCTGGTGAAAATCTTGAACTAGTTCAATGTTCTATGTCCATATCGTGTAATGCAAATTAAATGGAAGACAATGTTCAGTACATAAATGTTTCTTAATCCTTCTTGCCCAATAAAACCTATCATGCGTTGATTTTGGAAAATGTATTCAGCACAATTGTCTTATGTGCTCTTTAAAACACACTTGGTCTGTGTTGCAAGAGCACTATTGAGTAGGCTGTGCCATGTGCTTGGCTTTTGATAATGTCCTAGAAGTTTGGAGTTTACGATTACGATGAACCTCTAGGCAGAAAGCGCTGGACGAACTGTGCAAAAGTTTTTCTTTACTCCAATCAGTGGATTTGTAAGGGAGTTGAGGTGAATGGTTAACCGAGGATCAGCAAGGACGTGGGGTCGATTCTCACTACCCTACAAAAGATGGACCCAGTCCTTCATTCGTCAGAGTACAAAATAAGTGTATCAATTACATTCCTCAAATTGCGAAAATTGAATCCTCACAAAGCATTCTAAAAGCTTTGCATTCAATGGCATTGCACCAACTCATCTACTCAAATAACTGCTCAATGGTTGTCAGAGAACATTGAGGATGTGCACTCAAAGTTACCACATTATTCATCAATGTATTTATTGGCCATTAATATACCCAAACATCGAACAGAAAGTTAAGTATTAATGAAATCAGACTCAGCCTTTTTTTGTCAGCGATAGAAGACATTGCCCAATATCTGACACCTGCACTGAAAACGTTCAAATATTTCTTTTCAAAAGTGCCAGTATATCACAATGTCAGTGTTTTACCTTCAAAACCGCTATTGAAGGTACCTAAACCAAGAATAAACAAACCACTAATAAACTAAGTTTCCTACTTCCATGTAACACCATATGCGCATAATTACCTGGAAACGGTATACGTACAAAACCACTACAACCAAAATCAAAAGCAACCTTAAACCATGTCCAAACTAAAGCAACTCATTAGCAGCTGTCATAAGATGTATGACCATTGGCAATGTCATGAAAAACTCAATCAGCACAGGTCTGAAACTTATACCTGAACAATGAAAAATTTAGCAAATTCGGTTACAGACAGAAATTTGAATCCCCGTAATGTAAACACCAGAAACTGATGACGTGCTCTTATTAAGAGCCATAACAGGAACCAACGTATAATGAGACCAGACTTATAATGATGCAAGTTTCCGTTGATGAACCAACAATTATTTTTTAATCCTTGTCCTGAACGACTGATATCAACATTCATGCAATGAAGCAAGCCATGATGAATCTATTGATATTTTATTGTATCTATGGATTTCTATATAGTGTCTTTCACAGTACTACCTATCATAATCAGAGGTGCTTCCAAGCAGGAAGCCCTATCTTCAGACAATGAGAATCGACAGCAATACCCCTCCAGTTAAGATCACAGAGCGGGTCGTAACAAGTAGATCATTCCAAAGCATAGAACCAACAGTATATTCAACAGATATTTACAAAATCAAAATTACAGATAGAAATTGAAGTGCTGTAGTTGAGGATACTGATAAGATCATGAACTAGGAATCAAATAACACCTTTAAAAGGTCCTGGGATCTGCCATTTAAATGCTCAGATATATAAACATATACAAAATACATAGCAGTTTACCTTTAAAACCAAAGTTGAACTTCTTATTCAGGCAAATACCTTAACCCTTTTCATCATTCACTGCCCTGAACAATGTTCCCTCTAAGCTGTGTGTGTAGGTGCGCACAAGCACAAGCCAAGAGAAGCTCATTCAAGAAAATATGGAGCTCACACCAAAAAGTTTCCATCCAAAAATCTTTTATGCACATAGTATTATTTCATACACTTTGTTCCAATGGTGCCATATAATTCTTCTTGTTGAAAATATTTATCAATGATCAATGCCGTGATTACAGGTTTGCACTTGCAGAAAAAAAAACCCAAGCAAATTGATCATGACTTTTCAAGATTTATTGTCTGATATGGTCTATTTGCACTTAACAGTGAAATGTTTCAAGATTCATGCAAAGCTGACGACATTGCAGAAGAAAATTTTAAACAACGTATCATGTATAAGTTGAAGATACATAAATGTTGATTTATACACTGATTCCGCAAGGTGCACCAAATTTTACTCTTCCTGTAAAAATGTTCTACAAACCAAATTTTGTGAACACTCATACACCAAGAAATTAGAGGGAACATTGGTCCAGAAGCAACTATTGCAGACTTAGACAGCCAAACTTTAGAAAATACCACTATGTCACTATGGGCAAACACGTAGACTTGAGTTTAGGCGCCTTGGGTTCCAACATCAGAAACTGGTAGCAGACATACTCCAAAATTTGCAACAAATGGAGTTTGTTTCCAAAAAAAGTTCAACCGCAGCCACGTGCTCATATACCACAAACACAATTCTTGCTGAAGCTCATTCCAGACTTCAGTGAAACACTAAAACACTCCATCATTTCTAGAGGAAAACCTGAATTTCACGAGCTTTGCACTCAGCCAGTGTTGAGCTTATATACAAACAAGCTTACACCTATCAGACAACTTAGCAGTTTCAAATTCCTATACGAAAACTCAGTCTTGAAGATGTACAAGTTGCTAGACGATATGCTGGAGATTCTGCAGGGCGACAAGCCGTCGTCTCAGCGGCCAAACGCGATAGAATAAGCTGACGAACTGTGCATCCCATTTAGACCTATTCTTGCTGTAGATATTCAGATAAATTCCGATGACAACGATAATGCCCGACCAAACATACCTGTAAAAAATAATAAACATATGACTGCACAACCCAACTAACTGTAACTTAATATAAACACTTCTAGAACAAAAGTATCTAGCAAATAATTAGGTATTCAGTCATAAAATTCAGAATGCAAGAGAAACAAAGGAGGTGGACAATCAAATGCATTAAGTACTGATTGGAGTGGAGCCAGATGGAGTTTTGGTAGGCCGATGAGTAATGAGTTAAAGTCTTATTATAGGATATCTGCAACAAATGATTATTTTCGAGTACTCTAACATCTAAGAAAGCAATTCGCAAAGGTATAGCCTAACATAAAATTAAGATGAAAAGAACTAAGCACTGACCCATTCCGTACAATTAAGACATATTACAGCATGTCATTTTGATGTCTCTCAAAATTAAAATCTAACTTCATCTTACAGTGCTTACAAACATTTCTGTAGTATATGCTCATGACATTGTTTAGATTGTTGTGTCAGATGTGCTAATGCATCATAAGGAATTTTTTCTTTGCACATAAAGTACTTACTAAAAACTATGCACCTTGGTGGCTATGCTAGGAAGTGATGAAAAGATGACACACATTGGTGACATTTGAAAATGATGACATTAATCTTTATGAACTTCTTACGCCTTCTTAAGTGTATTAAACACTTTAAGCCCTGTGCCATGGAAGCCTGACATTTCTATGACGCAGCATGTTTGATACATCAGACATTTAAATATATGTTAGGTTTCACTGATATTTTAGGTTTTACTGAAAATAGTCACCTCTAGATGTATTGTAAGCCTCATATATATTGAAATACCTAATAAGTCTTACAATATGAAGACAAATTCTGTGACAGTGAAGCTTACATTGAACAATGAAGTTTTGTCACTAAGAGAATAAGTCCAAGACATAGTAGAACTGATATAAAACAAGAAATATTCACTCACTGCATTGTAAATGGTTTTGTGAAGAGAACAAACGACAAACAAATTGTAAGGGCCTTTCTGCAGGTTGTAACTGAAAGTAAAAGTAGGTACCATAATGTAACAAAACTCTACTACAATAGACTTGTAAATAACTTAAGAATCCTGAGGTAAAAATGATAAAATATCTTCACACTAATTTAAAACCCAGTCCTTAGAATTAAAATACGATTATTTACCATCTTCTAACTTCCCACAAATATTCACTTATGACTCATGATTGTAACTTTTTTCTCACAGACTCTTCATCCAACTTTACAGATCCAATTCATGGGAATTTCAAGTATTTGATTAAAGTCTTATCATTAAAATTTCCCATCAAATTCCATGAAACAAAGGATAGATTCAATGCAGACAGAGCATATTTAAACCAAACGTGTACAAACAAATGCAGCATCTTTGTCAGTCTTTAGGCACCTGACAATCACTCACCAGTTACGGCAACAAGGGCGCCATAGATCTTGACTAAATTGAGAACCACGTTGACTCCCAAATAGCCAGTCAACGAGAAGACAAATGTGTAGAAATACACAATAGGATGCTGCAAGTCAGAAACAAAAAAAGATCTTATAGTTTTTATTCAGATACATTAAGATGCATTAACAAATTAGCAAGCAGTCTTTAATTACTATCAGTTGTAGATAATCAACACAAAAGTGACTGAGTAAGCAAGAACTACTGCTGGAGGTAGTTCACATAAGCTACATTTCTACACATCATGCTTTCTTCAAAATCATTATATAGCAAAACAATCTTCCCTGCGTGTATGTTATGCTGAACTCACTTCAACATGCATTCTCAGGCTACCCAGGTTCAGATGAATTAAATAGCAGTAAAATCCAGCACTTTGCTAGGACAACAGATGCTGCATAATGGTCTTGATGCATAAGTACATGTGCAAACCTGCAAAATAATCAATAAGCAAGAAGAACTGAAATTCAGACACAATCTGATCTTGTGAAGCTGATAGCACGATGCTAACAAGTAAGCGTACATGATATCTCATAGACTCCAGGGAATGAACGATTCAGTGCTCAGTGGTCGGGATCTCACTGGTCTTGTGGCAGAGCATCCGGGCGCCATTAAATTTTATTCCAAGAGAATGTGTACTTTAAACGGATTTTTAGCCATTTGCTTCCATTCATGGGTTTGTTACGTCCAAGTCTGCTTCTGCGATGTCTGTCACGTCAACCGAATACCATTTTATCATTTTCGATGATTCTATATAATCATCACTGCATGGCAGCTGCCACATGGTTAACAACTAAAATCCAAGTCTACAGAGATTCCAGCAACGCAACCATCTGTTGCCAAGAATATCGTGGATAGTCTTATCAGGCACTTATTTCAAATATGTAGACTTTGCATCACCAGCTACCAAAGAATTCACCATTATTTGAACAGTTTGCATCATCAAGTGAATGTCAGAAGCACTCATACTGGCAGACTGTTTTACTTGATCCAACGATAGAATTTTACATCAACTTGTTTATTTTTTAAAATGTGAGCATTTGACTAGTAATAATGAAAGATTGCTAACTTACTCACTTATCTCTGAGTCATAACGCATCAAAATGCAAAAATGAAAGAGTAAGCACCGTAAAGCAACATAAATTGTTTCTTTCCAAAATATATAGTACAGTAAAGGTAGAGCATTAATTAGTACACTAATTAAGTGATTCCCTTATCATAACCATACAAAATTCAGCAAGTGATTTTATCAAACTGAACCAACCTCAAGACAAAATCGAACAGCGTCAAAAAACTGTGATGTTGCTAACTGACCAATTAGTATGTACAAAAATCCCACTGAATACGAGTAAAGAACCTAAATCAAATATAAAAAAGCATATTCATTATCATCATCAGCAGCAGCAGCAGAAAATAATACAAAAAGTATTGAAAATGGCATCTTTAATAACGCTCAGTCAGCAAATGATGAGCAAACCGAATATTGTTCTATCTTTTAGAAGAATGGTAAAAGTGGAATTTACAATTTAAAACAAATATGGCAAAAATTAAATTTGCTGCTGCAAGCTAAATAATAGTTCACAGCAAAAGTATAAGCCAGCGAAAAAAATTATTTGAAGTTGCTATAGTAGAAAACGCTGAAATCGTTATAATGTGTACATTCTTTGCAAATTTCTGAATGGATCAGGCAACCCCTGGCAAATTGTCAGGCGACCCCGTGGGGTCACAACCCACAGGTTGAGAACCGCTGGGCTAAAGGATATGACTTGTACAATACACCAGTAATCAGAGAAGGAATTAGCCAAGAACGAGAAATCACAGCAAAAGAATTCATACAGACCACTTCGGCATTTGATGCTTGAGTTTGTTTCATAACCTTCTCTTGTACATTGCCAATAACAGCATCAGCACAGAGAGCCAAACTGATGAGAAGAACACCTGAGAAAAGCAAAACAATTCCAACATTGAAGAAAGCGGCCAATAAAATCAACAAACTTAGCTGCAATGCTTGTAAATAAGAAAAAGCACGAATATGTTATAGATTCCCATTCCACAGAGTAATCACTTTAACTATGAGAAAGAATTAAATAATTTCATAAATGATCTACATCGATTATCAATCAAAATTACGGTTTCAAGTTCATTCGGAATTATTTAGCTACACAGGTATGATCACATAATTATTAGATTCACATCAGCACCAGTTGCTATTTTAAAACTCAGTTTCAAGACATGAATTACCTACCGTACAAACTGAAGGTAGGCAAGACGGAACTGTCGGCCAGAGTGAAGAATATCAATCCGCAAGTCATACAGAGGCAAGCAACGACATCTATAACACCATATTTCTTACCTACAAACATATTCATAAACATAGTTAGACGCAAACAGAGACAAGCAACGACATCTATAACACCATATTTCTTACCTACAAACATATTCATAAACATAGTTTGACGCAGACATTCACAGGAATCTGTGATATGCTACTTCACCGTTTTGTCAGTCGTTGACAAAATTTAAGCCGTATCTTCTGCTCTTAATAACAATAATGAAAATTTACATGTGGGCTGTAGCAGAGCCATGCTGTTACAAGGGTGTCTCACAGTCAATTAATACTCAAGATAAGATTTAGAAAGCAAAACAGTTCTAAGCCAAGATTGAAGGAGTCAATTAAGTCAGCTTGCAGAGCAGAAGGTAGCTCTTGCAGACTCAATTTAAGGTAAGGACTTAATGTAGTCTCTCAGAAGGTGGAGCTGATGAAAGCACGGTTCGTACTACATAACACGTCATGGACGGGTCGGATCCCAGCATGATGCTGAGATCGCGACCGACAGTAACAGGTCGGATACAAGACTCGTAGAGACTCAGTTCGCCATCTGCTGGGAGCCTGGGAAACAACATCCAAATTAGCAAAAGCACCATAGAACTTGCCTTGCAAGATAATGCCTCCAATCAACACAGGAATGAGTTTGCAGCATTTGAAGATAACTTGCGTTGGATAATTGAGATATCCAAGCGATGAATTCGAGAAACCCATCGTTGCCACGGTGAGAAGAGCCAGCAGCAAATACGTCTTCATTGATATCCTACAAATAATTGAATTGGCATCAAATTATTAATGTCATTTTTAATCCTTCTGCCTCCATATAAATTATTGCAGGCCTCTTATATATGCTGGAGAAAGAATTTAAAAACCAAAATTAAGATTGACATTTTGAAGGAGTTCTGATCAGTGCACCTAAGATATTTTGAAATATGTCTAAATAAACCAGAAGTGAATGACCAACTATTCAGAAGTTTATTTATGACTCTCAAGTAAGTGTAACGTTGGTAAATATTAAAATTATTCACTGAGCTCATTAATTCATACTGTGCTAGAATCATTTTGCACAACACAGCCAAAAATTTATCACTGCAATGTTTATGAACTGTACACAATACACATCCTAGAATGCTACAATGAGACACTTTAAACACAGTTACCACACAAGACACTAAATAGCTAATAACTGGCCATACATCATTCTCTTCAAATTAGTACACTGGCTGCTCGCAGAGAAAAAATAGTTATTTACCAAGACTCGCATGGCAATTGGTATCCCTGAAGCTCTACATTCAAGCCAAACTCATATATTATATTATCGTCACTCTGTGCCAGCTGCCATACCTTCCACTGCTTTGCTCCTCTGTATTTTTGTGACTGCACCCACACCATACAACTCTACCAACAGCCCTTGGTAAACATGCCTAAAGTTTCCACTTTTCTTTGGGATTCTGCTCTCACTAAAAGCTCGCATCTGGAAACGGTTTACTATCATTTGGTCGAAAGTCATTTGGTCGAAATCATTTGGTCAAAATCATTTGGTCGACGATGAAAAAATCGAACGATCAAAAAGTCGAATGATCATTTGGTCGACAATCAAAAAGTCGAACGATCAAAAGATCGTCAATCAAAAGGTCGAAAATCAAAAGATCGACATTGAAAATGAAGCCTGTTTAAGAGAATTCCAACGATTTTACTACAAGTGCGCACACTCAAACATACACACACACTCCGACACACACTCACATACACACTTGAACCCCAATCAGTTTGTGAGAGAGGGAGGTTGTGATCTACAGAAAGTGAAATGAAAACAAAATTAATTAGCCAATAAATCAAGGAGAGTGTATAGTAGGGTGGAGTGAAAATTTTTTTTTCCGAATTTCAAATTCCGTTAGCGATCAAAAGTTGCGTATGGTATCACAGAATTGCTACAAAAAATTTGAAATTTTTATGTTGACGTCTTCTGCCCTCTACCGGACGATTTAAGGACGCCATATTGATTTTCAGTACTGTCAGGCAATTTAGCCTGCAATATTTCATGTTTACGTCAACCAAAGTGATAGAATTCCATCATCGTGACGTGACCTAAACTATTATGTATTCTTAGTAGTATTCGTAGTATTCTTTAAATACATTCTAATAGAATTTCATTTTCTTAGCAAACTGTAGAAGCAACATGGCTGAGAGTCGCTTAAGACTTCAGAGAAAAGTGAGCATCTGTCCAATATTTGGAGTTGCAAAGCGAATGAAACTAGATGTCTTACCAACTATTCGAGATCTTCTTGAGGACTACCAATGGGTAAGGCTTGATTTACGTAAACATCCAGTTAAAGAGCCCGAAGCATTCGAAATTGTCAGTGTTCTAGTTAAAAAAGTGAAAGAAATTTGGACACGGGCCTCTGTCCCGACTGTTACGATAGATCGAATCACTAAACTTGTGCGAATCCATCATGATCAGTATCTAAAGTTAATCCGATACCCCGCATGTAAAAGAAGTGCCAACTACGAGCAGAAGGTCGCACAATTCAGAGAACATGCAATAAATACGTTGTTTGACATTGCCAGTTGCAAGTGCTCAGATCCAGCCGCATGTAAATGTCCAAAAGAAGGAAAGATTCCAGTGGAAGAAAGACAATTTCTAAAAGACCAAAGAACTGTAAGGACAATGATGATAGGGTCAATCGACCGGCCGAAAACAGAAAAACTTATGCTTAGAGCACAACGAAAGAAGGACGAAGCGATGCGACTTACATCAAGCGGTGCTTCAACATCAAGGTCGGTTGATGAGCTTGATGAACATTATTCATCTGACAAAAACCTTGAAGGTGACGAAACCGATAATGGATCTTCAGCAGGCAAGGAAGAAATGGAAGACAAAAAAATCGCCAAAACTCAACACTCACAACAAAGACGACGACTGACGAACACGGCACAAGCGTCAGAGAGATATGGAATATCTGACAGAGCAGCAGCAGACATTGCTTCGAGCCTACTTACAGATTTCGGAATAGTAACAACTGGCGATAAATCTGAGGTTATTGACCGTTCCAAACTCCGAAGAGAAAGAAAAAGACTGCGTGAAGATTTGCTTCAGGAATCCGCAAGCCATTCTTCGGATCTTCGCGGTCTATACTTCGACGGCAGAAAAGACAAGACTCTACTGCAGGAAAATATTGGAGGTAAGTTACATCGCAGGACTGTTATTGAAGAACACATAGTATTGATTGAAGAACCCGACTCGAACTATTTGGGACATATTGCTCCAGTGCGTGGCAGTGCTGAGTGTATAAAGCAGGCCATACTGGATTTCTTCGAAGAAAGAAAGATAAGCATGGAATTATTGGCTGTCATGGGATGCGATGGAACGGCTGTCAACACAGGACATAAGGGTGGTATTATCAGATTGTTAGAAGTACATCTTAAGCGTCCACTCCACTGGTTCATATGCCTATTACATAGCAACGAGCTACCGTTACGTCACCTCTTCGAGCAACTTGATGGCAGTACTACCGGACCACGAAGCTTTTCAGGCGAACTTGGAACACAAGTTCAACGATGTGAGAACATGCCAATGGTTAAATTCCAGCAAATTGAATGCGATTTACAAGTGCTACCTGACTCTGTTCTGCAGGATCTCAGTACAGACCAGAGATACTTGTACGACATGTCTCAAGCTGTATCTAGTGGTATATGCGATGAGGCACTGTTGCATCGAAGTCCTGGAAAACTAGTAATGTCTCGTTGGTTGACTTTAGCTAACAGAATACTACGCCTATACTAGGGTGGTCGTATCTGTAATGGCAAATTTTCAACTTCAGTTTCATTCTTTCTCCAACCCACCATTTGGTGCCACTTGGTAAAAGACTGATGTAGCCCAAAAATTATCCCGATTGAAAAATATTTAGGACTAGCACAACGTGTTTGAAGTTTTGCATTTTACGAAATATCATCGTCTTTTTGAGTACAAGGATAATTTAGTCGCATATTTGGACCTATGACTAGTTTTAACAGAAAGACTACATTCGCTTACTCAAGTTCAACTGACAAGTATGCCTGACTTCTACAATGATGATAATGGTTTATTATACATTTTTATGAACAATTGACCATCGCAATAGTATTTGACGCGTGAGCCCCTGAGATCGATGACAATAAATCTATACTAGTTAGCCAACACATTGCTATGTTCTTTTTGATAGGCCTGATATCTATCTACAGCAATCCTTTTTTTACACTAGAAACTCTTTATTACTTGCTTAACTTTAACACAAATTCTGATATAACACGGACAAGGACCCCAATAGTAGTTGAACTAGAGGAAAATGCTGCTGATATTTTCGTTTATTGTGGCAATTAGAGCAGAATGGCACAGCGCATCACAGATAAAATTTATCAAGAGATGCTGTAAAACAAATTAATTAAAATAGATGTTGAAATTATTGAGATAATAATTTTTATAGTCTGCGAAATTAGGCCTACTTATTGCCACATGGGAGTCAAAGAGCAGTTTTTAAACAACTTCTAAAGAGAGCATCATAATTGAGTGCCTTGTGAAACCTACTCACATTGTTGTCTATTTCATAATATGGAATTTATCCCATTAAAAGAATATTTTAGAGTTGAAAGAATGAACACAGAGTCAAACAATTGACACAGAAAGTGCTGTCAAGAGTGGACACAAATTACACTGCCTTTATTAACTATTGTAAATTAACTACCTAACTACCTACTACCTATTATAAACTAGTATGAAAGGCGATGGTGTCAAACACGTAAGCTATGAGCAACTCAAAATCTCTACATCATGCTCAGCAATGGATCCAGCTGAAATTACAGTGGCCACCAGAACATCTCAGACGACCAACCAATCCAATAGAATAGGTATCGGTATAGCACCCTCAGGACAACACCCATTGTTACACTCTTGGTGGCAGATGAACACCTTCTTTGGGCAACATGCCAGAGATTTCACTTTGAGGGAAGTGTATTGTGAAAACTACACCATACCTCAAACCCGTGCAAAGACCAAATGCAATTTGATTGTGAGATAGGGTAATAATGCCTCAGGTTGAAAACATATTAGCTTAAATCTGAGATAAAAATTCGCATCTAAAATGGGTTGCTACTTTTCAATATTACACCATTTCCTTGTGTAACCCCATGAACAATGACGGTGGAAAAATAAATATTTCTGAGAAATCAGACCTCATTAAGATTATTGGTGATTTTGCAGAATAAATTAATTACGTAGGACACAGATGAAACCACAAAACTTGTATATTTATCTCTTTTATATACCATTACTATTCCCTTACAGTCTAAGAAAATAAGCTATTATTATCAATCAAGACAACAAGGTAAAACAGGTGGTATTTGTAAAGACATAAGATATGATAGATGTTATCTGTGATGCAGTGTGTTATGCTGGTTTTCTTGCCTTTGAGGAATTTCTCTTGAAGTGGCGCTATATAAATGGATGATTATGATTATGATAACAGTAGCATCATTATGTTTAAGTTTGGACCAACTACAAGTAGTTCAATTGATTCCTGGTTTGCAGATTCCAGGTTGATTACAACCATTTAGCTACTTTTGAGCATTAGAAGACTGGCTATTATAAGGGTAAAACTTTGATGGCGTTGTGCTAGTCCTAAATATTAATATTTTCTCTTACAACTTTTTGTGTGATGTTTCTGAGAAGAATGGCACCAAATGGCGCCTTGGAGAACATTCAATTCCAGCTTTCATTTTTAACGACCACCCTAGCCTATACGTTGCCACGAAAGAGCCAAGCAACTGTCTCTCGACAATTACTGAGTTCGTATTGAAAGTTTACGCCCCTGTTTGGTTTGCAGTAAAGTCCAAACCCTCCTGCAAAGATGGTGCGAAGCATCTGTGGATGCTTGCTAACAAATCACGATACTTGCCTGATTATTTAAAGTCAATAGTTGATCCAGTTATTCAGAGAAACGCCTTCTTTGCTCATCCTGAAAATGTACTTCTTTCAATGATCACGGATGAGAGAAAATCAATTCGAGAATTAGGATTCAGAAGGATAATGCGCGATCGAGTAAGAAGCCTCAGAGAGGAATTCGCATATTTCACCCCCCAAGTTTGAACTTTCATGCAGCCGACTATACAGAATTAATTGACTGGCAGTCATGTGAAGTGACAGAGCCACCTCTAACGAAGGACATAAATGATGACGACCTGGAACAGTTGATCCACAATGCCGACGACTCCGCGATTGATTTACTTCGCTTTCCAAAGTTTCCATGCCATACTCAAGCAGTCGAGAGGTCTGTCAAGACAGTTACAGAGTCATCATTGCTGGTTGTTGGACAGCATGCAAGAGATGGATTAGTTCGCGCAAGACTTGAAGCTAGAAAGATAATGCCAACATATGAAACAAAGCGTGATTTCAATACTAAATAATTACATACAGAACTCCACTAATAGCCAATTCCAGGATATGGACGCCATTTTGTCCGCCATTTTGGTTTTCGTGCAGTGCTACCTGAATGACATTGGCTTCATCATATTTGTTGACCTCGAAAATGTTGACTCAGACCCTGAAATCATGATTCCATTGCATACATGACTTCATCAATTGCCATTTTAAGATTCTGGCCGCCATTTTGTCCGCCATTTTGATTTTTTGAAGTGCTACATATATATCTTTGATTCCATTGCATTCCTTGAACCCAATAATCTTAATTTAGAGCCTAAAACCGTGTTTCTGTCACATAAAATGCTTTACTTTTAGTCATCTGAAGTAATTGGCAGCCATTTTGTCCGCCATCTTGTTTTCCCATGGAATCGCTAATAATCCAGATTGCTAACTGCGATTTTCGTTTTTCTGAGGGTCAAATTAGTCTAAAAACACCAGTTAGCAAATTGTTACATGACTTGCTTCTAACATTGGAATTTTCAGATACCAAGCCTGGTCTAAAAATGCCTGACAGTATTTAAAATCAATATGGCGTCCTTAAATCGTCCGGTAGAGGGCAGAAGACGTCAACATAAAAATTTCAAAATTTTTGTAGCAATTCTGTGATACCATACGCAACTTTTGATCACTAACGGATTTTGAAATTCGAGAAAAAATTGTTTTTCACTCGGATTCACTCCACCCTAGTGTATAGGCCTAACGGACTGTAAGACGAAAGGTGCAAAATTTTTCAATGCATCGGAACGATGACAAGGTCAAAGTCAATAGAGGCCCTGAAGAAGGAGCAAAGCTTGAACGAACTGAAGCTGGAACAATTCTTAGCTGGACGACTTTTTGATTGTCGACCAAACGATCATTCGACTTTTTGATCGTTCGATTTTTTCATCGTCGACCAAATGATTTCGACCAAATGATATCGACCAAATGACTTTCGACCAAATGATAGGATACCTCTGGAAACATGGAAACTCTGGAGGATGCTGTTCTCTGTCTTCTCTGAATTTCCTGTTGGCTTACAACATGGATCATATTAATTTTCATGCATACCAAGGTTTTTAGCAGCGAAGTTGAATGATGCCTCAGGGCAGTTTAGCAGTGTCCTGCTAAAGATGTATCATTATCAGATGAGAATGTTTAAATCAAGCAAATGAAAGACTTGGCATACTTTCTTTGCTTGTCTTCTTTCAGTCCAACTTCCATAACTCCAAAGATGGAGTAGAACGCAAACTGCATCAGCGTCAAGTGCCAACCAAATGGCTTGAAACCCTCTACTGTAAAAATCAATTCCTAAAACAGAATCACATACCGGTAGTCACATTCCCTGTACATTGTAATTTATCGTGTTGTAACATGTCTGCAGTTGAATCAACAAAAGTGCACAATCTAAATATATAAAATAATTAAACCAAAAGACCTACACAACCATAATCTCTAAATTGGTGATGACCATGAAAATAAAGGACATGGATATTCAGATATACATCAGTACCTACCTACACAATCATACTTAAATTGCCTGTAATGCTGACCAAAAATGCAACATGGCCCTGAAGTCACTTTTGTTTTATAATACTAATGATATTCTCCGTCACTCTACAGTAAGATCACATCCATTAAAGGAGCTATAAAATAGGCGTGTATCACTTACCTGGCAGTATCCATAGGCCAAATAGAAGACAAATACTGCTGCACAACACAGTAAAAACTGCACATATCCTGGAAAGACTCGCAAGTCAAGGCAGAGAATCTTAAACTCGAGTTCGTCCTGGCGCTTTCCCACTCCCAGTTGCTTCGACTCAACGTCTATGGAGATGGAGACCGGCTTCTTGGACATGTCGTTAATTGAATCGGATGCAACCGACGAATTATCCTTTGCAATATCCGATGTCGTTGACGATTCACTCGAATTCATGCATGCACTTGACACGTTCTGTCGTTGCATCGCATTACTCTCGAGACACCTTCACTCACTTGTAAGTTAGATGTCCATGATATATGTCTCTGAGTGGGTCAAATGAAATTAACTGTCCCTAAAATGGAAACAAAAAATCTATACTAATCTGCATGAACAGTACACAGTTTAAAACCCTCTCAAAGACATATCTGGAATCTATTAAAGTAAACACTCCAACACTCAAGAGTGTCTTAAATATGACTGGGAAGCCAACGCAGTTCATCTTTAAAGTGCGAAGACCAGATGGATAACTCGAGTGTGAAATGCAACCTAAGCAATTAGAATTCTCCAAAATCCATTGAAATTCTGGACCAGCAACAACCATATTTACAATTTTCACAAAATTGCAATACTTGACTTGTGGCAGAAGCAATATTATAATAGAACTTGTTAATTCAAGCCATTTAAAGTGCATCACCAAAGTCAGGTAGACTCAGCTTGGGTTGATAAGTTACTAAAAATTGTATGTGTCAAGAACCCTAAAACAAAGCTGGATGATGTACGTCGTCCGTCAGACACAGTCAATGCTGTGCGTCAGATGCGTCTCACTGTAGACGTGCATTCCTCTTGGATGGCCTCAAGCCAGTTTCTCTTAAATCCTTGCAGGACTCAGTTCATTTGGTTCGGTGGCCATTGGCAACTTGAGAGCATCGATTTGCTTCAGCTTACTCAAATATTTCCGTACATTAAGTTTTTCCTAACGGTCCACGATCATAACTTAGTCTCTACCAGCATGTTAACTAGTCTCTTGAAGTTTTTTCAATCAGCTTCGCCAGCTCCACGTGTTCGCCAGCCCTGAGTGTTTGCTCACTTTCTTTCTCATGACAGTTGTTCTTGTGCATGCTTTTGTTACTAGTCAAATTGACTATTGTTACTCAGTCATGGGTTCTGGGACAACTAGATTTGGCTCTGCACTCAGCTCATTGGGTCCCCAGTTATTTCCCCCCAGGATGACCAATTAAACTTTTTTTCATAAACCACTCAATTCCTTTTTCTTTAGCCATCGTTAGACTGGGAGCGCTGAGGAGGTTTCTTAAAGAGGCGCTATATAAATCCATAGAATGAATGTAGATAAGCTACAAACACTACATCAACAAAGCTACATGATGATGATGGTGGTGCTCTGCCCGAAGGCAGGTTCATTGGCTTTACGCCCCTGGGGATGAGATGAGTGAGGTGGTTTCCCGTTGCCTTCCCCACAGACAATGATGGGTAAGCAACTTGCCCAAGGTCGCTCCGCAGCAGCTTGCGCCCTGCGTCCCACACGTGCTAGCCCGAGATATCTAAATCTCTGAATGTCAACTCCCAGCCCGGGGCTTGAACCGCAGTCCGTTGCAACCAACAGACGTATGCTGCTCTCGCTTACCGGTGTAGCTAACTAGGCCAGTCTAGTTACATAAAGCTACATAACTCTAGTTAAAACTTAGGTAATTTAGTTTTGTCCCAAAACACAGTAATCAGGTTCATCTACGTTTAGCTCATTACCTAAATTACCTAAGTTCAATAGTGAGGACATTGTTACCATCAATTACTCCCTTAGTTATTATTATTCCTCTATAATACACGTTAGCAGTTACCGACACATCTCTGCTAAGAATAGGTTCTCAGGTTCTCGCATACGTGGTTCAAGACCAGTACCGCTGTCCCAAAAACGACATATACAGAAATCGTTATCAGCCAGCTCACTTTGCCAAACCTGAATTATGCTAAAGTTTATTTATCCACAGTTATACATTTTTAACTAATAGTTACTTTCAAATTAATTTGCATGTATTCCACCTTTTATTTGACGATAAAAATACGGTCCCAATACAGCCGATTAATTCCGATCGCACGCGGTTGAGTACGAAGGCTGTTTCCAACTCCGTACACGTATATTCAAGGGCTTTCAACTCCATCAAAGTGAAAAATGAACGAATGTGAGGAATATCTTTATTCGCGTGTTATATTCCGGTTAGTCCTGTCTTTGAATGTGCATAACTAATGCCTATGCTTAACTCAGAATGCGGTCGGCAACTGGTGCACTAAAGTCGATACTTACTTACTTACTTACTTACTTGCTTGCTTACTTACTTACTTACTTACTTACTTGCTTACAGAGGCGTCGTGCTCTGCGTTCCTCCATTTAGGATTTGACATTAGAGTTTTAAGCATTTTTTTATCAACTCCTCAATCCTCATTCCCCGAGCACAAACTGCTCTTGGACAGCACCACAGTATATTATTTATATGTATGTTATTTATACTGTGCTTTCTCTATAATTGCAGTGGCCAGTCTATCGGAGGGCAGCCGAAGGCTTCGTGAATCGAACTCGAATCCGCTCATTTCCTTGCCAGTGTGTTATCCAATTCTATAGGGACGTTATGAAAAATTAACGGTGACTGCTTCAAGTGAAACGTTAGTCAAAAGCAATTATCTGTTCGTGGAGTCATTTTGAATTTAAATGCAATTGATTGTCTGTCGACACTCAGACCAAAGACCTTTGCTCAGATCACACACCTCCGACGTTTCGGCTTAAGATTGTTCAATTGTTTTATTTGTAGCCTCATTGAACAAATTCAATGACTGTAATGATGAGATCATTGGTTCATTCCATTGGGTGTGTGCGACACTGTGCGTAGCTAAATTGCTTTGGCGCTAAGTTTTCGCTTCAGCATAGGCACGCTTTTAAAACGAGCGCTTTGAGCCATCGCTTAAGCAAGTGTGTGTCAAGGCCGATCTAGCATTGAAGTGTTGTTTGCGAAGTCGTTGGATTGGTTATCTGGTCAAACTGTTTAGATCGTATTTTATGTCGAAAGTCATGATTTTGTCAACCAAATTTATCAGAAGAAAAATTGTAAGGCAGGCTAAATTCAGCTGCTTTTCAGGTAACGTACGTCTTATGAATAATTCTCAGTTATGTTTAAACGTACGCGAATAATTCACAGCGCGCACGGCTTTAACGTGTGTAACATCCTCAATTTTCTAACGCGAGTTTATGCTTTGGCATTAAGTACACGATTCTGATTGAACAAAAACCATCGTGATACTGTGTAGTATTGTACCATTCAATATTAGCTATTTACGAGTTTGGTAGAGGCTCATACAATTACTGCGCACAAGTCATTCATTAGAGAAGCTTGTAGGAGATACATGTAACCTATAATGAATGTCCTTGAATAAATTAACGTGCCATAGCAAAGTGATAAAACATTATGCAAACGTGTGCTAAACTGGGATAATTATCTTTATGTACTTTACGCTTGAACAGCTTTTTGTGACACTCTTCAAGAGTTGCTTTGAAAGTGTTACGAAATGTTCACAAATGTGAATCAATATTGTGTATTGCTTTTGAGTTCAAAGTATTGCTTTTGCAAATTCTGTGTTTAATACATTCAGTGAAAGCATAGGATGTTAATTCGAATATACAGGAACGTTTTTCTGTATCTTCTAGTAAATCTCTATTATTTTTATTGTTTTAATGACTGACAGTTGACAAGTCGAGAGCTACAAGAAGATGTTGTTTATTTGTTTGCAGGTTGTTGTAATAATTTATTAAGCACTGTCTCAGGAATATGTTTCAATGGACCAAGTGATTTCTACAAATACAAACTTGAAACTGGTGCACTCCATCCAGATGAAAATCAGGCGATTGTCGTTGAGCACATGCAAACACTACACAATGAGTTAGAACCTTACCAACACAATGTGCCCTTGGCTGGGTTTTTCGCAAAGGTAAATAGTGTAGCTTTAGCGTTTACACAGCAAAATCTTGTTAGTTCTGATGATTTTCATTAAGTTGTAAATATGAACTATCAGTTTGAAAGCTCAATCCTGATTGAAAACAAATCCAACACTTATCTAAAGTAACTGATAGGTTTTACTTTAATAATAAATTTGTCATGACTTTTTACTAGTATTTTTGTGTTGATCTGAATGTGAATATATGTGGCTGGTAATTTATACATATTTGCATAAAATTCTAATGATCTTTTGATATTAGTGTAAAGACTTGCTTGATTTTGTTTATGTAAAAAAATTACAAGTGGTTCTTCATGTTTTAATTATTTAGTCAGAATCAAATGGTTCATTTTTGTAGATCTTCGTAGCTTGAAAGTTAGTTCTCCCTCCTGCCGTGTCTATATCCCAGCTCTCCTTTTCTGCTCCATACTTCACTCATCTTAAACTTGTCCTCACTTACTGATCATACACAATTTACCGGTGGTTAACACTTTGCAATCTTGTGTTTACTGGCATCATAGTTAAGGCCAGATGAAAACATGGTATTTTATAGCGTTGACAACAGTTGTCTATTGAGCTAGGTATGGTTTTAGCACAGTCTTTATAATGTGTTTGTAGTTCTTCGGAAAATTGTCCGAGTCTACACAGTCCAAAGAGCTCAGCAACATTGGCAAATATTCGGACTCTCCTAGGGGTTTATATCTTCATGGTGGAGTTGGCTGTGGAAAGACCATGTTGATGGATCTCTTCCATGAATCTTGTACTGTGGAAAAGAAACAAAGAATTCACTTTCACCAATTTATGCTGGATGTTCACAACAGTAAGCAAATATTGACTGTTCTGCTAGGAAAATTTCTGTAGAAATAATTTTTCTTAGATTGTTAGGTAAGGCTATAGATGTTCTCACTGATTTTAAAGGCCTGCAGCAGTTCTGGTTACTCATGCAACACAATTCATAATTTTTATTTGTAAAGTAGCCCATGGCTCACTGCATCATCTATAAGAAGGACTCATCTATAGATAAGAAGAACTAATTAGGCGAAGTGGTGAAGAAGTGGCTATGGAGCTAAAGTGCAACACTGCTAGCTAGTCCTTCATAATCATAATCATAAATTCACATTTGTTTACCATCTCTTCAGGAAACTTATAAGAGATGCTTTCAAAGCTTGCAGTGCAGAGTGCAGATGCTGACAAAAATTAGAGATCGTGTTGCAGGTTGCACAGGAGACTGTTTTAGAGGGAATTTTACCTGTGCGTTGTATTTTTTTTGTTGTTTTAGAGGGAATTTTACCTGTGCGTTGTTTTTTTGTTGTTGGGGTAAAGTGTGTTTCTTAATGGTCTCTTCGGGTCTAACTTTTGCCTTGTTGCCCGTATTATTTTCTCTTTTGTTTCGTGTATTTCTTTTCTGTTTTTACTACGGGTTTCTTGTATTGCACCCATTGATTGCATCATACAACATTGTCTAGGCTTTTGCATTTTTAGGAATTCATGCTGTCAAGCAAGCCATGGGCACTAAGAATTTTAATTTGAATCGATCACAACCATATGATCCAATTGCTCCTGTGGCCAAAGATATCAGTTTTGAGACTACTCTGCTCTGCTTTGACGAGTTTCAGGTATTTTATAATCATCATTTTACGTTGGCATCATGTGCCATGTCTTTGATTTACTTTCAATTTTTGACAATGCATTAAGTAATTTTAATGTGAAATAGCTTGGTTTTGTTTGTAATGTTTTTGACAGCCACACAGTGCCTCCCACCCACCAATTTTATCATGGCGAGCGCAAGCAGCAAACGTGTGCTTACATTGCAATTAAGTGGGTTTATGTTTCAGAACATTTGAATAAGCAGGGAGATGATCAGCTTCAGTGTCGGCTATTCAGTGTAGACAGTATTTGATATTGGCAAACTTTTGTATTCATACCAACACTAACTCTGATGAGTGAGACTGAAGCATGGATTCTATCATTTATTTTATCAGCCTCAACTTTGTACAATTCAGGATCATTAATGTGTTGTAAGGTTGGATTTGTTGTTGATTGTCTTTTTCTAATCTGTTTGCTTGGTAATTGATTACATGTTGACTAATCGTGTGATTTTGTTGGTGATGTTCAGGTCACAGACATAGCAGACGCCATGATTCTGAAGCGTCTTTTCTACCACCTGTGGCAAAACGGTGTCGTTGTCTTCGCCACATCAAACAGGCAACCAGATGGTGAATTTAATTCTTTTGTGATTTTAATTCTTTTGTTCTCTTTTTATTCTGCTTGTTTGGTGCAGTTGTGAACTTCTTTTAGCAAGGATGTTTTTCTTTGCTTTGCAAGTCGTCTTTTTTTTGCGTTTTCTTACTGACATGTTAGGCATCTAGATACATACATAAATACATTCATGTTAGTTCAAGTGCTGTTTGTATGATTATGAGTGCTGTAGTAGTCACTTGAGTAGGTCTTTTTTTAATATTAAGCATTTGGTATTTGAGCAGAATGATTTCATTAATTCATTATATGCATTTATATAGCACCTCTTTAAGGGGCTACTCAGAGGTGCTCATTTCATTGCAGTAAAACTATGAATTTGGGTAAATTAATAAAAAAGCTTAATTGGTGGATGCATCAACAGTCTTACTAATTAACTGTTGAATTTGTTTCTGATTGATATATAGCTGAGTTGTGTAAGGTATTGCATTCCATGGAGAGCTTCAACTCTTAACTGTTAAATTGCATGTGGTAAAATACTTGTTGATTAGTTTTGTTGATTCCATGTTTTCTTTCAGACTTATACAAAAATGGTCTTCAGCGATTTCACTTCTTACCATTCATCCCAATGCTGAAGGTAAGCATTAGGCCAAAAAAAAATAATGTTGTGTTTCCGGTAACCCGACCGACCCTCTTTTATTGCCGCGACTCAAATAATTTTGTAAAAAAAATTTATTTAAAAAAATTGTATGAAAATTTTTTTTATAATTTTTTTTTTTTCTCCAAAATTTGTATTGACATAATACGGTGACATTGCCTTCCGTATAGAGTTGGATCTTAGGCAAAAAAATGTTGTGTTTCCGGTAACCCAACCGACTCACTTTTATTGCAGCGACTCGGAAAATTTTGCGTAATTTTTTTTTTTTACAGTGACATTGCCTTAGAGTTTCACGCCTGCCTAACTACTTCCTGGTTGCCAGTCTTGAAAACCCTCTAGCCTTATCATTCTCACTTGAGCCACCTCTAACGATGACTAGGGAAAATAAATCTAGCAACCTCTAGGTGTAACTAGTCACTGGCTCGGCCAGTCTGGAACGAACCCTAGCAGTGATGTTTTGTTCGCACTCATCTTCCCCTTCCCTTCCCACTTTATCTTACCAGAAAAGATGTCAACAAAATGAAATTAATAGAATTGTTTTCTAGAGCAATTTTAGGTACAGGGAAATAGGCAGTTTATACTTGCTTAGAACACGTACTTTGTTGCAGCGTGTACCTACCGGTATATGCAAAAAAGAGTATTTCGGTATAATTTTTCGTATAGTCACTGTATACAAATATTTTACCAAAATAAAAATATTTTTCGACCTACCTACCCAATTTTTTTAGCTCTGTTACCGAAAACACAGCATTATTTTTTTGGCCTTACTGATGGGCAGAAACATCTATTTTTTTATGACATTCATTAGATGCATATTTATTGAGAACTTCATAGAACACCATTTCCCTACTGTTCTAGCAAATTACAAGTAGTCTCTTTCTTCTCTGAGGTCACACAATATGAAAGACAGAATGAATATATTGGATCCATGAGAATCTGTGATTAGTAGTAATTGTATCTTTTGACTTAAAAATTGCTTTTCCGCAGAGCCAACTAAAGAGACACGTGGACATTTAATCCTAAGATCTTTTAATTTTGGCTGAGATCACTGTATTCAAAAGTCATTAAATTGAGATTAGGTTTGCTGTTATTTCTTCATTATGGTGATTTTCTTCCTGTTTTGTTGTTGTATATTACATATTACCATTTTTGAATATACACAAAAATACCTCTGGCATCTGTTCAGCTTATATTTCTTATTGTAAATGTGTAGTTTTGTTGTTGTAGGCTAACTGTGTTTCAGTGAATATTAATTCACTTGATTACCGTCGACTGGCTTTGCCCGCCGAAGGCAATACGTACTTTTCGTAAGCTCTTTCGTGATCTTATCTATTTGCTTCCTCATTGAGTGTCTTGTTAAATTTGTTTTTATATTCACAACATCAGCACAAGCAAGCCACATGAAATATATAATTTAAAAAATATAGGAAACGTTTTTAAACTGGCCATTGTTGTATTTATGATTTATTATTTCTATGACTGCCACTTAAATTCACGATTCTGTTTTTAGATTGCCTGAATAATTGTGGTTCTTGTTTCTGATGGAATTCTTGTAATTGACAGGTTGCCCTACGAAATCAATATATTCTGATCAATTGTCTTGATATTGTTAATGCTCATGATTTACACAAAAGGTTTGTTCTGACAGGGCTACAGAATTTAATATCAAATATGAAATGGACAGAGTATACGAAGAACTAGTTAGCCGGAGCACTGGAGGTAAGCCAACAGCTATTCCTACGAATATAATTTGTTGTAGACGTCTTGTTGTTTTTATAATTTAAAACTAATGCCTTTTTAGGATGGTTCTTTTTCTACAGTGGCTACAATATCTTAATACACTGAGTTTTTGTACAATGAGGTTGAAACCTAATTTATCGTTTTATGTTGTCTAGTCTTTCGTCTGAACTCGAATTCTGACAGTCTAATCTAATGAGTCATTGTGTACAGCATCTTTACGATAATGATCAAGATCTCTGTCAAATGTCACTTTCAAGTGAAACTGTCATTGATAATTGTAATTTATAGGGCAACTTGAATCAAATTCTAATAGATGAGGTATGCAGGCGGGCCATGGTTGGTAAACAAGATAGCACAGGTGAACTCTTGAGTCTAAATATGGATGCCTTCAAGGAACTAGCAGATTAATAGTTAAAAATTATTATTTTTAACTTTATCTAGTGCCTCTTCAATGTATGCTACTCAGAAGCGCTCCCAGCCCAACCACAGCTAAATAAAAGTTTTGAGGTTCTTGAGGAACAGAGTGGAGTGACCCCTGGGCGCTAAGCACAGTGTAACAGGAAGGCCATTCCAGGTTGTAGGACCAGCATGCTGTGTATGAGGTTTGTAATGTATGTGCAGCTACCCAACAATCAGTTCCAATGTGCTTTACTGCTAAAACATTTTCTTTATCAGAATTTATTAGAACCATTTGGGAAACTTGAGTAAGAGAGTGGTGAATCTTGTTTAGTTTGCAATATTATTTTCATTTTAAACATGTTTCTTCGTCAAATAAACATTTGCCATCTGACATCTATGACCATCATGCATTTAATATTCAGGCATGGACTTCCAAATTTTGTCAAAGTATCCATGATTTTAATGAGCAATACTGTGACAGACTAGCCTATGCTGTAATGCGCTGATTGTAATTGACCTATAATGCTGTAATAATAACACTTATTTATCACTCTTAAAGATTTATCTAAGTGAATAATTCTTTTTCAGTTGAGGGTGCAGCAAATATTGAAGTAATGGGCAGAACTCTTAGGTTTGAAAGGACTTGTGGAAGGATTTTAGACGCAACATTTTACGAGTTATGTATGAAGGTAAGTTGTACTTCGAAATGTACTTGGAGTTTGTCTGGTTGAGAAAATAAATACATTAATTTTACTCTATGGGTTAGTTTGCAACACAAGTTTCTGCTATTCAAAAAAGAGCTATGATTAGATGTTCCCAAAATGCTTTTATTAATTATTCAGTCTTGTGCATTTTTAACTGTCACTTGAATAAACTTCTCTTTATTTAAGATTGATGGCTGTTTGTATCAAGAAACTTTTTAGCATATGCATTGATGATATTGCAGATCTCTGCATATATGAATATCCAAAGTTATAGCCAAACTTGAATACTACTAAACCATGTTTAATCTGCTATGGTGAAGCAGCAGCAAGCTGCAACATGCACGTGTCTATGTGCCTAGTAATGCTGTGCCTAGTAATGCAAACTTCATTAAACATTGATGAACTGCTTTGACACACTTAGAACTGCTACATGTTGTATATCTGCCAGCACGCTCTTGAACATTTGATGGGACCTATGTTTGTTGGCTCTGAAAGGGCTCCATTTTGGTATATGGGTCCCGTAGGATGAAGCATACTTTTCAGGATGGTAAGATACAAAATTCTTTACCAACAATATGGTAAGGTATCTGAAAACTTCTGTACAATGTCTGCATTAATGTACAAATGTCTTGTATAATTTGTATTCCGGTGTAAGGCTATGCTTGCAGTGTAATATAACTGTTTGCCAATGTTTGCAGCCTTTGGGTGCTGTTGATTATCTTGAATTGAGCAAAAACTTTGATGTGGTTCTTCTGCGAGACATTCCGTGCCTGTCGCTGGAAAGGCGATCGGAAACGCGGCGTTTCATCACTCTCATCGACATGTTCTACGACAGAAAGGTGAGCAGAATGATGTGCAGCATTTTCATGAAAGACCCTAGACCTTAGTTCTTCCTGTGCAGGTCTGCTCATCGGGCAACACATCTCCTCCACTCCTTTCTATCCAGTGAAAGAAATGCTTTTAAAAATCAACTAATCAACTGATTAACTAATTAATCAACTAACTAATCAACTCACCTTAAATTCGGCATTCTCACATGCGCCAATATTTGCTCTTATTGTTCATTCATTCGCTCATAACATCGATTTATGTAGCACTACTTTAATAGTTTTACTCTGTGCAATTCTAAATGATGCTCTAATATCACTATATATTACCAAACGGCCAGTGGAAAATTAACATGTGACTAAAATAACAGATTACTTGAGGAGTCACCAATTGACGACGACTTGGTTCCACAAGCACGGACAGCCCAGCCAACGTACCAGTATTCTCATCCAAAGTTGATGGTTGGCAGTGGATACCCTTTTTTAAAGCAAGAAATCTGTCAGAATATGATAGTCATCGTGTTAAAGTTTTCATTGGTTACTTGTTGATTTTTAAATCAGAAAGCTGTTACCACTTGTGTGGCCTAAATTGTTTCCATTGTTTTTATCTTCTATTTTTTATTGAATTTTATCATTTTTCAGGTCAGAGTGATATTTTCGGCCGAGAATACACTTGATAATCTTTTTCGGGCAGGAAATCTGTCTGAATATGACCGTCATCATGCGAAGGTTCTCATTGGTGACCTCAAGATCAATCGGGTATTTATTCAGCTGTTTTTGGCCATATAGTGATTCACCTTTTCCTGAAATTGGACCAGGTTTATTAGTGCTACCAGTAGTTTCTAAAAGATAGTTTGCCTGACTTTCCAGGGGTTGAACCTTTGACCCTGTGATGTTGGTCAATGTGCTCATGTTTATTGCTGCCAATTTACCACATTTGGAGTAGAAATTCTGTGAATTTCTTTGTTGTGTTTCTGTTGTTCGATCTGTAAACGGGCTTTGAAAAAAACCCAGGCCTAGAAAGTATATTGTAGTTTGATCAGAATGCAGTGCAACGTAGGTTTGTGCAATACTCCAGTCGTTCACCCAGATACACTGTTGTTGGTGCAGCTCTGGTGAGAACAAGTGTTAAATCCATCAGTGGATACAGGTTTACAGGATATTCAGATGTGTTATTGTGTATGCAATGTATGCTGATCTTTATAAGTTTTTGTCCGTATGTGTTATGTAGGGTGATAGTAATGAGACTGCCAGCATCTTCACGGGTGAGGAAGAGTTGTTTGCTTTCGAAAGAACTATTTCTCGAATGATGGAAATGGCTACAGCTGCCTACTGGAGTGAATCTGAAAGACCAGTTGCGACGAGTCATGATGAATCCGTCGATGAAACACGTCGTGCTGAAGCCTCCTAATGTCTCCAGATTATCTATCCTATTTAACTGCTAAGGATGCCTAAATTTAATACATTTTAGGTTCATGCATGAAATTGCATCACCCAATTTGAATAGCTGGAAGTCCTAAGCAATATACAAGTATGTGAGTTTAAACTATCTTAAGGGTTTTGTGTAAATAAAATTAATCTGTTGTGAAATTGGTGGAATTTGGTGCATCTGTTTCATAGTTTTGATTTTGTGACAACATATTGAATTCCCAGTTGCTACATTGACAGTTACATATGCAGCCCACAGATTGTCAGATTATTCAATGTGGTACGGTAATGTTGGTAAATTTAAGTATTAGAGAGCAATGTAAATATCTTGTGATGTTTAGTTCACCAGAGATCATGTAAATAGAAATTAGTCTGATGATATATGATAAGAAAAAGATTCTCATGTCGCCTTCTCAGCTTGTCTTGTAATGCTGGTTTTATGCACAATAACTTTATCTAGCTGGTTGCACTTGCTTGGATATTTGCCTTCTACAACATTACTAACTTTTATTCCGTTGTAAATGTTTTCTTTCGACAAATCAGTGGCTTTTAGTTATTGCTTTTTGTGCCTTCATACCCATGCAGTCTTACATGGACCTTAACTGCTTTAACCCTTTAATGCCGAGATGGTGGTAAATGGTATGGGAAATCCTATACCCTCCGGCATTAAAGGGTTAAAAGTATCGATTAAGATTTATTTTTAATTTAATGATTATATAATTGTAGTATTAGCAGTGTAAATGATCTAGACGACCTCAAAACTTTTCTTGGTTATTTATGTTTGAAAAATGATCTTCAGGTGTGTTCGTATGCAGGTATTTAGTCTTTTCTAGCTGGCAATCATTTGGGCAATAACTGGTTGTTATGTTATTTATGTGTATCTTGTGCTCACGTTTCTGATTGACATTAATACTTTTCGTGCATAAAGTTTCCTCAAAGAATTTGATCAGTCCTTCAGTACACGAGAAGGCTGTGACATTTTTCTGAACATTTACCGGTGCAAAGTTTTTTATCCTTCTGGCAAATGTTTGAATGTCCTGATATAAGCCTATAACTGATCATTTATTTAGCTCCTACTGAGACACTTCTGTGCTTCTCCAGCACTTGTATATGCTCCAAAGTCATACAAGAAGATAGTATATTTCATGCATCTGACGTACTAACCCAGTGATTAATTTTCCGTTTAGGGTTGTGTTATATTTAGTCACTGTTTTCGGTTACTACTTCTGTATTACTATTTTTAGGAAATAGTATTTAAGTACTGGCTTCATAAGTGCACTGTGCTATTTTCTTGTCATTACATCATGCAATAAGCTGTATGGCTTTGATGCATTCTTTAACTGTCAGCGTCAGTAGTCAAGGAATAATGGCACGTCTATATGTATATATCGGCCTATATATATCAAGCCGCTAAATGTAGCACATTTCAAGTATCTCACAAAGGCTCTGAATGAACATCTTATCGATCTAAACACTCCGTATCTCCAGTGGTACTAAAGTTAGCATGATTGTTAGCAAATACATACTAATGACTGAACACTGGTCCTGTTCAGGTTAATTTCTTAGAACTGTTTTAGTAGACACTTGAAGATAAGCACAACTGCGTGTAGATATCTGACAGAGCTATTGACCTTTCTGTCGAGATGCATGCAATTGAGATAAGGTGAAAATTGTATTACTTAGTAGACTCGATGGTTGATTTTAAGTAAACACTTAAAGTGCTTCTATTATCTAACTTCTGATGTCATTGAACATTCTAGACCTCAAAATAGGGATTTAGAATGGCTGTATAAGATAATCATATGTATTAAGTTAAGTTAGTACCTCTGGCAACCATGTATTACAATTTGCTGAATATGCAAATTCTTGAATCATGTATTTCTTTTTGTATTGTGGATCTGCTATATTATAAGCCAATCATAGGTACAGGAATTCATTTTGGTCATTCAAAATAACTGCAGTAGTGGTTGAGTTTTGTACTCTCGATGGCCATAAATTTTGATGGAATTACATTTGTTGATTGGTTCCAAACATGTTACGTTTGAATCCTTTATTAATTCCCGTCATATACATAATGCATCTATCTGGTTGACTCTTAGAGGTGCAGGTGCATAATTAATTTACTTATGTCCGACTTTTGAATCCAGCAGCTATTATAATTACTGATAAAGAATATGTAAGAGATCCTTACATCTGACCTGGGTTTTTATTTCATTACAATGTCATTTGATGTGTAGCATAAAACCAGTCCAGTTTATGAATTATCTCCTTTTATCTTGGATAATAGAGTTATCCACGTGAGTGTATCACAAGTGGCTTATGTGCCCACCCATGTCTCAGAGTGACGTTCCATTTAGAGACGGGTATAATCTCATGCTGCTTCTGATCCTAAGGATTTCCGCTGTAGCAAAAGAATTTGGTTATTAATGATCTCTATGATGTTGTATAATAACAATAATTAAATTGTAAGAGTTTTACTTATGACCAGGGTTTTAATTTTTAATGCTGGGTAAGTTAAGATTACTTGTTATTTACCAAGACAGAGTTGATTTTTTTAGTTTCATGTGAACATGCTTTAAATGTGAAATGTATTAGAAATTGTTTCAGTCTTGCAAAGCTTTGCTACTTTTAGCTTACATTGGAATTCACCTTGACAAAAAGATTTTTATGGAAACTAGACTTAATTGTTTTACATGAATGTTTAATATACGTGTGGCACATACGGTCTCATTTTTAGTTGCATGGTTAGAAGTTTTGTTTTCTGATAATTCCTTTTCCACCTCTGTACAATAATAGTGAATCTGATTTATTTCAAAACCAGCTAGAGAAGTAGGGCTTCTTATTTAGAAATGCATTTATAATATTCAGCTTTGGCTTTTATATGTTGAATTGATGTGCTTATTTAATGAATTCTGCATTTTTTTCACAATGAAAGATGGCTTCGAACATGAGAAGCATTTCCCAGTGAAGATCTGCTATATTGGAAGTTTATGCTGTTTTTGTGCATGTAGCATTTTTCAGACTGACAAGCACTATTTTGGAGGGAACCCTGTGGTGCATTGGATAACACACTGGCATAAAGATCAACAGAGCGGAGTTTGATTCTCAAAGCCCTCGTAGGATGGACATACCTTGTTGGCTTCTATTAGCGCCATTGTACTGCACTGTGTCTGTTCTGTTAGTAGCTAAGTTAAGATTGGTGTTAATTAAGATAACTGCATCACTGTACACTATACGGATTGTTGAATAAACGAAAATTACTATTATTATTGGAAGCAATATTAAACCAATTGTGATTCAGGTATTCTTCTGATTTGCTTAAGCATTATGGTTTGTGTTTTTAGAATTTACTTTTTTTCCGACTAACTGAGAATTTTAACAGGTGTTTCTGTTAAATTGTAGATAACCGAATTGGTTACCAAATGTATATGCAATACAAGATATAATTATGTTAAGTATGTTTTTATAGCACCGTTTACGGTTAAGTTCCAGCTGTAAACCTAGAATAGTTGTCTTCTTTAGTAGGAGTTAGAGCTGTGATGCTGGGGTTCTGTTTTAATGGACCATTGATCATTGAATATTGGTACATGATGCAGTTTATTTAGTCTTCAGTTTCAGAATGCACACGTTTATTTCGTTGACCATGCATGATGTTGCTTAAAGAACTACATGTAAAGTGGTTTGTTGAGGGAAAGGCATTTAGAAGAGAGAGATACACTGTGTTATTAATCCAGTAATTGAAGTCAAGTGAATGAAAAATCTGACCAATGCGTTACTTTATCTCATTGACACATACCATAAATCGGATATTAATGACCAGCTATATAAATCGTCTTATCATTATTATTATTATTATTATCGTGCAAGGCCGTAACCAGGGGTGTTTCAGGTGTTTGAACACCCGAGAAATGAAAAATGTAAAAATCAAATGCATTTACTGGCACTTGATGTAAGAATCCAGTGTTGATGTTTCGATCGTCCAGAACCCGCGATGAGAGCTCAGTGCTCATGACGCTCTTCCAAACTCCTTAGTGAGTTGATTCGGTTGCTTGTGGGCTTGCTCACTGTCGAGTAAATACCCCCACCCCACCCCCAATAAAATCCTGGCTACGGTCTTTTTATCGTGAACAACTATGTATATCCAGGGTTTGGAATAAGATAAATTTTCATGTCCAGTGTTTAATCTCTAGGCATCTTCAGAGGTAAAGTGTCCACAGAAATTACAATCGTCTGGTCCCATCTGAAACCTTGATCCCCAGAGGAGGGGGAATGGCAAAACTCTGAACAGCGGTCCCAAATTAAAATATATAGCCTATATCGTCAAATGTTGTAATTGTCACACAACAACTTGAGGTACTTTCCGAAAACATCCGACTTGTGGCTAAAGCGCCATTGGAAAGCAGACAAGTAACTTGAGAAAAGACCACGAGTTGTTCCACTTTGGTAAGCAAACTTGCGCTTGGCATGCATCCAAAATCCCTCAATAGTCTGTGTGTGGATGTTCAGATCTAAAAATACCTTCTATTTCACAATCGTTATTTTCGTTAATCCAGCTTCTATTTCAGATATAAAGATACCCTCATCCAGCTTCCATTACTTAAGTGTTTTTTTTTCATCATACCAGCTTATATTTCAGATCTAGAAATACCTTCATCCAGCTTTTATTTCTCATGCGTTATTTTTGTCAATGCAGCTTCTATTCCACCTGTAAAAGAACCTTCATCCAGATTCCATTTCTCCAATGTTTTTTCAGCAATCCCACCTTTCATCCAGCTTCCATTTCTCAAGCGCTGGACCAGTTGTCTGACACCGAACTGCTGTCATTACCAACAACAATGGATGCAAAATTTTGGGATGTAGCAGTCCAGTGTTTTGGTAACAGAAAAGGAAACAAAAATGCTTAAAAAGTCCATATTTTCCACTGGTCATTAAACAAGTTCGTCTTATCAGTGTGAACAGAGAGCAGTTCCAGAACAGGTGAAAGTGATTAGATAGCAGCATTAATTATATGAAATAAATGTTTAATGGCGACCAGATACAACCTGTGCAAGTCCCCAAAACGATACAAATATAAGCAGAAACCTTGATCAGTAAACATTTAATTGAACAACAAGCAGTCAAATTCCACACTATACACATAGTCTGATAGCAGCATTGTTGCCAAGCAGGCAAACACAAAGTAATGCAAAAACAAAATGCTCATAGTTAATATCAATTGTTCTAAATGTAAAAACAAAATGCTCATAGTTAATATCAATTGTTCTAAATGTAAAAACGAAATGCTCATAGTTAATATCAATTGTTCTTAAGAATAGATGTTGAAATCAGGATTGCCACATTTCGGGAAAAACTTTGTCACGAGATCACATAAAAAAGCGGCTCAAAATGGCAAGATGAACAGTTAACGGCTCATGAACATGTTTATTGTACCAAAGAGGCAGAACAACAGCCAAACAACAAGAAATGCAAAATTAAAAAGTAAACACAGAACATTAATTAAAGAAATTATTGAAAGACATTGATAACATTGCTTTTAGATACAGTAAACATACATAAGCTTATCTCTATTGGTTTCATAAATAACACAATAACATAAGATACTGTGCTAGCACATAATCTAAGATTCTAGGTCATCATCGTGATGCATCGTTCCAACCCAACACTCTCAGGTGGCCCTGGCAAGCGGGAACTTCTGCCCCTTTTGGGTCTCCTGCATTAACTAACATATTCTACAAATTTGATGTAATTACGATTTAAGACCTGTAATGAGTTGGCTGCCCACAAAAAGTTATGTTATGTGAAAATATATTTATACAATTAAAATCATGTGTTTCAGTGTGCACACCTTGTTTTCTTATGTGCCCTCATCTCACGTGTGGGCACGGGCACACATCGCACAGTTTAGAGAAATTGAAAGTGCAATATTAGCTATTCAAAGGCGCTCTCAGCATGACAGCCCCGAGGAAATATGAAAGTCTTCAGGTATTAAATATATCAATAGTATTGGGTATTCATAAAATATCAAACATTGAAAAATGCAAGCTGGCAAGAGTATAAATACTGAACAAAAACTTTGACCACATTCGAATAGCATAAATAATTATATGGTAGTCTTACAATGAATGCTTGTGAAAGCCCCAAGCAAAAGAAAGATGTCGGACGGCATTTTCTCTCTGTGCAACATCGACTGTACCGGTTATGTATGCCAAGCAGGCACCAGTACATGGACTCAGCAGATCATGTTCATCACCTCCATCGCCACCGAAAGGACCGTAAACGTTGCCAAGGTTTGAGGTGAACACCAGCCGGTCAATCATCCACCCTGCGCGTACAGTTATGGATACTATTCGCTCACCAAAACCAAGATGGAATTCACCGTCTTCGTATCCATATCCGGCCGATCCATGAAGAACGTGTAGTCCAATGTTGTAAAACACTTCAATACCTAAATGAGAACAAAATTCTGATTATGTCAATCTGGTGCATTTGCTGAACATTCAGCAGTTGCAACACATAAGCTGAGCGACATGTTTCTTATGACATTTCTTATGATTATTCAAAATGTTGTTTACATAAAGCACAAACAAGTTTAAGACAACTACTCTCCAGAAATTCCCCGGCAATTTCGGAAGACTTCTTGGCTGCAATTCCAATGTATATGAAGAGAAACAAACCTCCAACCACATGCTGGTTATCCCACATTCGAGTGTAGACCTTCATACCAGTCACAAAAATGTGCTGCCCAGCTTGAACGATATCTACATCATCAAAAGCTTCAGATGGGCCCTCTGACAAGAAAGAAGGGGCAGCTGCCAGTTCATGAGTCTTTTCGTACTGAACTACAAAGTATAATAGTCACAAGTGTTAAGCATGTGTGTATGCATCACAACATTAATTTTAAGGACCTATCAAAAGCATATATGGACCACACACTGTTACAGGCACAGCAGAGATGTAGTCCATCATATCATTATCGTCAATGCAGCACAAACCAGAAATTGGGAACATGGAGTTAACCTCCATGAAGCATCAAGCATAATTGCACTGTTTTACTATGTACAGCCAAATGTTGTCGAGAAAGGAAGGGTCAATCCAGCCTCAGCGGGTCCATGTGACCCTTTTGGATTGATCCTTTTGATCATGCACTGAATTTGTACCGATTGCCGTTATTTTGTACTTGGTTGATGACCTGTCAATAAATGGCTACTACTACTACTAAACTTAAGCACAATATGCAGGTCAATAGTCAGCTGAGAAATAGACCTCTTAAAGACTCGGCTGCATGCTTACAAAATAAACGCATGAAACTATTGCAAGCACGTGATTTTTGATCTAAAGAAATTAACAGTGAATCACAGAGTTGATAGTACAGATCATATAGCAGAGGATGGTATAATAATAGTCATAGTATTAGTACTTAGTAATAATAATAATAATGGTAAATAACAATGGTCCACAAGTAGCCAATCACAAGGCAAAAACTGTGTCACTCACGAAGTAAAAATCTGGGAGGATTACTAAAAAGAATACACACTGATCGCTATTGCCTACATGCCAATGAAAAAGTTCTTTCATCTAAGTTTGAACTGACAGACTGACAGCTGCAGAATTTCTTAAATCCACAGGGACGGAATTCCGCATTGATGGAATGATGGGCCAGAACTTTTTATGGAAAATTATTTCAACCTGGTTCTTGCATGAGTACCATGGTGCTGTGGTTCAGCCTTGTCAGGCCACGTAAGGTGAGGGCAGCTCTTACAGTGCTTCTTTTAGGGAATTTTATAACCGCACAATGTCTTCTTTCCCCTTCCATACTCCATTGTAAAGTTTCCTCTTTCTGATTTGTCTGATGACTTTTCTGCTTTTCACGTTAGTGATCTTTCCATTTCATTTATGATGTTTCTTCTACTCCTGAAGTGTTTCTGGTGACCTTTTTTCAGAATATGATTATATGATGTTTATTCGCTATGAAAATCGTATGACATCAATAATATAAGGAATGACAATGACCTTTTTGGGTGGCAATGGCCTTTTCACTATTTCCAACTGCACAGAAGTGCTTTTACAACTGCACAAATCCATTCAGAACTGCACATTTTGTCACGAACTGCATGCTAAAAAACCCTGCAGCTCTCTGTTGACTAAATTATAATACCAGGTTTTTAGCTGTGAAGGCATATTTGTGAAAGGCTGCACTAAATACCACTTACCCATACAAAGACGAGGCTGCTTCCAAAACTTCTGTTCGTTGCTGGACGCTTCAGAAGACGTGATTCGATTAAGCAATTTCAAGCATTCGGGTGAACTCGTAATCCAGTTTGATGATTTCAATGACTCAAGCACCGACAATGGCAAAAGCATCAGACGAACGCCACGTGACAGCAGCATTGGCAGATGTTCATGATTTACTTCAGGCTTGGCTTCAACAAACCGCATAACTACTTTGAGAATCTTCTCTTCTTGCTCCACTTTACAGCCACAGAAGCCATTTTCCAGTAAAGTCAGCTCATCCTTCTCCAGCAATCCAAGCAGCTGCTCGACCGACAACTGAAGGAAGATTTCTTCCTGGGCAATCTCCTCAAAGTGTGACATAATGAACAATTTAGTGTTTTGCTGCAATTCAAGTTTGTCATATGCGACAGCAAGCTCAAGGACATCGACACAGTTGTGAATAGAAAGATTGCTCTGGAGGTAGGTACAGCAGGCACCAATAACCGTATCAATGCACAGGAAATTAGCAGCAGATAAAAGATCCTGAATATTATCAGGTGTAATATTTAGAGTGCCACAATAAGCAAACTCTATGAGTAACTGAATGGCAGTGCCACTTACATGAATATCTGGCAGACTGATTTCATCGCGTTCGTCATCACCCATATCACTATTAAAAAGGGTTTTAAAATATCTGCTGAAAGCTGAAAGGACGCATCTGTGTGCTCTCACACTGACATCGTTAACCTTGATTGTGACATCCAAAAAATGGCCTTCTCTCCACTGATTGTAAAGTCCGACTAAGATGTGAGCAGGGTGAGATGAGTCTTCAAATTTGTAGAATTCATCCACAACAGGAGGGGTAACAGGTTGGGGTTCATTCGGTACATACGGTTCGTTCGGTTCATTCGGTTCATTCGGTCGGTCTATATCTTCACGATGTGTGAACGGGAAACCCATCTTTGCCATCTGAAGCACAAAAAAGAAAAAAAACTGTTACAAAATGAAAATACAAATCCTGAGAACACAAAGCTAGTTATCAGGACATCATGCCAGTTTCAGAATACAAGAGATAATTGCCGTAATTAGGTCATTATAAATAAATCTGACAGAACAATGCCAAAAGACATAGCTGAAACAGAATCATAACCCTTGAAATCCAGAGCTTCCAGCGATTCAATACATATATTGATAACTTCTTTACTGGCATACGTTTGGTTTAGTATTTTATTTTCGTTCCAGCTCTCAACTCCTTGCAAGCATAGCTGGGCTGGGTTGGGAGCGCTCCTGAGCATGTTTCTGAAAGGGGCACTATATAAATCCAGAGAATTTGTGAATGAACCATGCATTCATCCTTGATTTGCATTGTGCCTGATGTAAGTTTAGGCAAAAGAACGACTCAAATTACCATTCACATCAAGCGAAGTACACATTATATTTCTTCTTCCTGCCATATAACTTTGTACGCTGCATTGAAATACATAGTGATGACTACTTTATCGTGTGTAACATTTTTATTTTATTTATCTTAGAAACAAATGTCACATATGAAACTTCTTTGTCTTTTAATAAGGATTATTTTTGCCATTTTATATTTCTTAGTAGCTGTGATGGCTCTGGAGCTACGGCCGAAAAACCGAATTCAGGCCGCCATTTTCCAAGATGGCGGCTCGAGCACAGATCGGATTTATGGGGAGTTTTGATATTTTCGTCAGTGGGGTGCAGTGATGTAGTCCTAAAAAATGAAGTGGGGGAACGCCTGGAAAATGAAGTAGGAACTGTAGCAAAAAGTGCAATCTTGCAAGAATTTTGCATAGTGTGAGCGCTGCTATTTTTGAAACTGTTGAATGAAAAAAAAATTTTAAAAATTAATAAATGTAATTACGTAAATTTATACATAGGAATTTGTTATTTGTAACATATTGTAAGCTTATTCAAGTATTCAAACAGTTTCCATACCTGTACAGATAGTACAGGCTTAATGCTAAAGTACAGTGACTGTCAGTCTGTCAGTGAGTCAGTAGCTACAGTCAGAGGAATTGCCACAGTGGATCTTCAGTCTTGTCTTCTGATGGATTCAGTGAAGCCCCTCTTGTTTGTGTATCCATCGCAGACCGATGTTTCCGCAGCCACGTTTTTGCGTACCTGGTTGGAATCCAGGACCTCAGTGGCGGACCATGCACTTGATAAACATCAACGACGACACATGAGAGACAAGAAGGTTACTGCGTGTGTCACTGACAATGATGTTCATGTGACTGAAGCCTCGTTCACATTCTCAATTATTATTAACTGTGCTTTAAGCCAACACATAAATAAATATATCTGCGAAACTGCGAAAGGCTCCAGTAAGTAGGCCTAAGCAGTTGAAACTGAGTCTTGAAGTCTTCTTTGTTCATTTATTTAAGCAGAAATGCTGCAAAATAGTGAGGGATCGCGTTCCCTCCCTGGAAAAAAGTGCAGGAACGGCGTTCCCCGCGTTCCCGCCCCACTACACCACTGGTGGGGTGTACTTAACAACTCTGCCAAGTCTCTACTTCCTGGTAATTTGTTGAGTCGATTTTCCTAAATTTCCTCCACTAATATACACGGGGAACAAGAAGGACTTTTGAATACCATTGTAGCAGAACTTCATGCTCTTATATGTTGGAAAGTTCCCCCTTTCAGTACTGCATCTCAAATGCTAATTAACTGGACATAATCACCAACATTTCCAAACGGCGTTATGATTAGGTGGTAATATGGCTACTGCTGTTTTAAAATTTTTGGGCAAATGCTAACAGTTTTGCCAGAGTTATGACACTTTTCTTTGGGTCTACTTTTCATCGAGATAAAGTGTAGAGTCCAATTACTCAATTTCGACATGTTGTACTGCAATCGTGTATCAGCAAGGACAGTACGTCCGATAAGTGCCAAGAACAGCTAAGAGCTTATACTAACCTTTGAACCCTTTTTCATGATTAATATTCATGTATGTATCCATTACTTAATTAGAACCTAAATATAGTAAACATAAATAGCGTCTTTCCAGACTTTTGATTTCATACATATACCTCGGAAACCATAAAATCGACATATTCTTGTGTACCAGTACCTCGGGCATTTAAAATAATAAAAATACTAGTAATAATATTAATAACACTAAAGCACCAGAATGCTACCCATATAAATAATGACACTGGTCAGCAATATCTTAGCCTGGTAAGAAATGCTAACATACACGATACTGGGTAATCCTTCACTTTAGGTAGTTTATTTATTTCACGCTTATTAACACGCTATATCATATATGTATTGGTGTTCTAAATATGTAGTCTATTGTTTGTCACTCCCTGTCGTCGTAATTTTTCGGATGAAAGTGTCATGCCTTAAATTGGAGCTGGATTGATTAAAATGTCTTGCCTTAAATTGGAAAGAAATGGAAGCTGGATTAAGGTATCTTTATATGTGAAGTGGAAGCTGGATCAAGGTATCTTTATATGTGAAGTGGAAGATGGATTAAGGTATTTATATCTCTAAAATGGAAGCTGGATGAAGAAGGTTCCTTATAGGTGAAATAGAAGCTGGATTGACGAAAATAACGTTTGAGAAATGGAAACCGGATTAATGATAAAATGCTTCATCCAGCTTCTAATTAAGATCTAAAATCCCTTGATCCCGCTTCCATTTCTTAAGCTTTTTATCATCCATCCAGCTACAACTTTGCCAAAAAATTCATCCATCCAGCTCCCAGTTAAGGAAGAACATTCTCATCCATCCACCTCCAATTTAATCAAAAAGATTTTAATGAATCCAGCTCCAATTTAAGCAAGCACATTTTAATCAATCTGAAGTTTTCTTACAGACAGTTTCAGACAATTGAACACTATGGTATTAGAGATAATGCACTCCGATGGCTTAGTAGTTATTTGGACAATCGTCTACAGCAGGTGCTTTGTAATGGAAAATTGTCTAACTTTCAAACTATAGAATTTGGAGTACCTCAAGGCTCTATCCTTGGTCCTCTCCTGTTTTTAATCTATATCAATGACCTCCCAAATTCATCATCCATCTTACACTATATTCTATTTGCAGATGATTCTAATGTATTTTTATCGCATGCCTCCTATGATCAGCTTCTTCAGTTAGTCAATAATGAATTAATATCAGCTAGTGATTGGTTCAAGGCAAATAAACTTTCATTAAATCTATCTAAAACTAATTATATCATATTTCGCTCAAATAAAAAACCAATACCTATAACAAATAATGAGCTGCTTATTGACAATAAAGTAATTCCTCAAGTTTACACGACAAAATTCCTTGGCGTTCATATTGATCAGCACCTAAAATGGAAAGTTCATATAGACGAAATAAGTAAAAAAATTTCAAAAAGCATAGGCATTATTAAGAGAGTCTCTTACTTGCTTCCCTCTCATGTGCTTATCAATCTATATTTCACCCTAGTCTATCCATACCTTACTTACTCTAATTTAATTTGGACTTCAACCTATGATACCCATCTCCATGTTTTAAGGACCTTACAAAAAAAAGCCATACGAGTTATCACTAAATCCACTGTTAACTGTCATACTGGTCCCTTATTTGCTGAGCATAAACTCCTAAATATTAAGCAGATTAGATTTGAACAGACATCTCAATTTATGTATCAATACATCAATAACCTCCTCCCTTCTTCCTTTGCTTCCTACTTCTCTCCTGCATTGCATCCTGGACTCACTAGAGGTAATAGAGACTTCAGTATTATTTTTGCAAAAACAAATGTTCGGAAATTTTCTATTAAATTCCAAGGCCCTGTCATATGGAATAAAATTCCGATTCACATTCGTAAGGCTACTAACTTAACTCATTTTAAACACCTGTTACGTGTGTATACATTATGTAATGTTTTCTGTTAATATAGCATGAGGGGTTACCCATGCTAATGCTGATTTATTTGATTGTTTGATTGCTTTTGCTTTTATTTTGTTCTTTCTCTGAGTTTTTCATGTAGTGTTAACTACATTAGTTTTGTTTTTTATAATAATTTTTTTCTTTCCCTAGTTAAGTAATATCTCTGTATTCCAATACTCCCTTCAGCTTTCACTTTCTCACTTCACTTTGTTAATTAGGCCCCTGCTTAGCGGGACTTGTCCCTTTTGGTGTGCCTATTTGCTCCCTCACTCTTATAATACCTATTCACTTTGAGTATTTTCTTATTGCGAATTATGTCTATACTTTGTTAAACATACATGTACAATTGAATTGATGGGATCAATAAAAATATGTCTATGTCTATGTCTATGTCTAATTGTCCCATGTGATTTTCAGCTGAAATAATTAAACTACCTAAAGTGAAGGATTACCCGATACTGAATGTAGAGTAATTAAAGATGGGTGAGAAGATGCAGCTATATTCATTTACCAAAATTTAATAGTCACACATCAACATTAGAATACTTTAAAAACAATACCTTTTTATAGAATTTTCTTTCTTAATATCACGTAATAAAGAATTCCATAAACAAAGGCAACAAATGCGGAAAATTGGAACCATCGTATCGCCATGCAAGAAGTGTGGGCGTAGATCTATCAACTGGCTTATTGAATAAACAAACAAATTATTATTATTATCATTATTAACAGTAATATATATATATATATATATATATATATTTAATCGATCCATGAGAATCAAACTTATGAATACGGTACTTGAAATAGCTACTGATACAAAATAATTTTAATTTATCAATGAAGATGTTAGAGTATTTGTGAGAGCGTAATAATTATTGCCTTACTCCTCTCAATATTACATTCCGAAAATTTTCCGTGTATTTTTATTCTTACTTTCTGTCCCATTTCCAGGTTTCTCGAGCTTTCCGTCTAGTCTTTTGAGTCCACCCGTATTCTTCTATTGAACGATTAGGCTATGTAGTAGCGAATACCGGAAATAAAAAGCCGATATGTAGATGTATTTATGCATAGCACAACATAACACCACAATGTGATAACATGTTTTGTATTATACATAACGATACCGTCATGACTCATGGGGTTTACCCACCGACGCATTATTGGGTTTACCCGAAGTGCAGAATCAGGATTTTCCGAAACTGTCCGGCAGTGATGCCACAGCTGGGTTTTTCCACTAGATCTGTTTTTTTGGCCTTCGTCTGGGTTTCTGTTTTTGTGTGCAAAATATGGGTTTATTTTGGTGAGATGGTGTCCCAATTGAACGGATACCCGTTTTATTTTGGCGATATCGCCAAAAAACGGTGGGTGTCTTCACTAAAAGTGGTATAACTTTTGTTCTGTTTGATATATTTTAATGAAAGCTGGCCATAATGTGTAAATATGAATTGTCTATAAGCCTGTAAATTTTCATTTTGAAATTCTTACTTTTGGTCAAGATATTGTCAAAAAACCTAGGGGGTCTTTTTTTGGCGCACCATGTAGACTTCATTTTTCTTGACTAAGAAGAATAAAATGCATCATGACGTCACAGGTAGTTTTTTGACCATGTTAGATTGTGTACACCAGGTCTACAGATGTTTGAAGCGGAAGAGCAAAAACGAATTTGCAAATGTAAGTAATTGTGCGTTCGATTATATAATTATTGAGCCGATTAGGTTTCAAGAGCAGCGCTGTTTAATCGAAGCACCTCCAAAGGGAAAGTTGCCCACCCCAGACATGATATGCCCGCCATAAAATTTTTATAGAATGATAATTAGTTTTAGTTGCTGTTGACATTATTGTTTAGCATGAACTGGTAGGCTATGCCGTCATAATTATTTACTATAAGACCCTATAAAATATATTTCTTTATATCATAATGAGTATAATTATTTATTGTTAATATTTGTGCAAATAGGCCTACTATTTTGTACCACCTAATGCATGGTTTCTCTCCAGTGCTATCTTTAAGATTTTTTGTTTTGCTCCTTGAACAATATTAAAAAATCGTGTTCGCAATCTCCAAATTTCTAATGCGCCACTCGAAAGCCAAACACGGGGCACCAACTTAATAATTATTATTCACGGGTGCAACAACATCGTTGCTGCATGGCTATAGGCCTATATATCCAGTAGGCCGATATAGTACCATACCCAATTTTGTTATAGTTTAGTAGTTCTTGCTAGATTTGTATAGGCTTACCATTTGTAGTCTGTACCAATTTCTTTTAATTGTTTGCTGGTCAACAATTCAGGACCGTCTTGAGCAACAGAGATAATGGCGGATTACAGCGTTAAAAGTAGGCTTATAATTAGGCTACACTACACCGTCTGGAAATTGAAAATTTTCATGAGATTCCGGCCGGATGACTAAAAGAGGTCGTAAGAAATTTTGGCGGGAAAATTTTCGGGAGGCTTCAGCCTCCCCCCAAACCTGAAATCCTGGCGCCGCCACTGGGCATGACATGATGATTGATTAGACGGTCAAGATATGCCTGTACATAGTCTAGGTGCATAAGCGTGTATATATACTACGTGCTATACTAGGTCTATGTATCATGTATGATTGTATGTATATAATTATGTTTATAATATTATCAAGCCATTTCATAAAGGCTTTTTAAAGTCGACTGCCTCCTAAAGGCGCTGCACGCATGACAATCTAACTTGTCTAGATGTTTAGGTGCTGTTTAGAGCCATTTTAAAAATCTTTCTGGACTGAAGCTGTGTGTAATGACACGTCGTATAGGCCTACGTAAAGCTGTTCAAAGACTGTTCCACGAGGAGACTCTGTTATAGTCGTGAGAAGAATCGAATATCTCCACGGTAGGCGTCGGTACCCTGAAAAGATTGGCCAACGTGAGCGGCAGGTCTCGGGCAGCAGCGAGACTTTAATGGACCTGACGGAAGATCCAGCAGGACAACGGTGGGTTCATATCGATGGAGGGCATGTCTGGCAAACCCGGAACATGGCCTCCATACTGCGAGATGGAAAGGAACTGGGGAACCTACCATCTCATCATCTCCAAACAGCATCATGAATAATGGAATCCAAAGAGACGCTGGAGGAATATTGTTCATGATGCGGCCGAACCTCGAAACGAGGATGGCTGAGAACAGAACAGAACAGGCGTCGGTAGCTGTGCATATATAGCATTTACTGACCTGGCTGATTTGAGACTGGAACATATTAATATCTTCCTCATGTGAGCCATCGAGGGTCGACCAACAGGGCCAGTAGCCCTAGAAGGAGGCTTGTAGGCTATTCTATTCATTCTTTTCATGGTGGGGACTACCATTTATCTGACATATCGAGCAATTCTATAGCCTTCGTCGTTTTACTCTGTATAGCCTATACATAAAGGTGCTTTTCGGATTACTGTTGAATTCTGATGCATTTGACGGTTGCACTATGGTTCTGTGTGCGCGCGCGCGCGTGTGTGTGTGTGTGTGTGTGTGTGTGTGTGTGTGTGTGTGTGTGTGTGTGTGTGTGTGTGTGTGTGTGTGTGTGTGTGTGTGTGTGTGTGTGTGTGTGTGTGTGTGTGTGTGTGTGTGTGTGTGTGTGTGTGTGTGTGTGTGTGTGTGTGTGTGTGTGTGTGTGTGTGCGTGATTCTTTGTGAGTATAAGCGGTCCCATGGGTATCTGGCGTGGCCTATAGTTTACCGTAAACTATTGGGGCTTGCTTCTTCGTTTTTATAATGTTTGTCTGTAATAGTTTTGCACTTGACCTGCTGAGCCTCGATCTGGCGTGGCATAAAACCCCGTAAGCCCAGTTTTTATCGTAGTCCTGGAATATCCCGAAGGCTAAGGATAACGATGGAGGACTTTATGTGTTGTACGGACAAGCGCGTTTGAAGAAGTGATGTTTAGATTTTGACCAGAATAACGAAAAGGACAGATTTATAACTGCTATGCTAATAGCCTCATGATATAGGCTACTTGTCAGTCAATTTAAAAGCATTTGCAATATGGCTATAGCTACCGAGAAACTCCATTGAACCAAACGTTGTTCTCCTAATTCAGTGCTGTCCAACATGCCGCGCGTTTTGTTTTAGGCTGTATGCGAAGTTGCGAACTATACATGTATAATTGTATATGCAATAGTATGCATGAGCAAAACTGACTCAAAGGCAAAGTCAGACTGCGCGACATATAGCCTAGACTATAATTATGTAACTGGCCATCCATGGCACCATCATCACTCAAGTTGAGGGAAATGAAATGAATTCCGTAACACGTCATAACCTATGACTAGCCTATAGGCTATACTCTTCGGAATTAGTTCAAAAGATTATATACACTGTGTCCGGATAAAAAGTAGACCCCACAAAAAAGTGTAATAACTCGGTCAAAACTCTTAGGATTTGTCTGAAATTTTAAACAGAGCAACAATGACCACATTTACATGAGATCCTAAAGCCGATTAGAAATATTCGTGAGTTTGTCAAATTTATGAGCGTTTAAAAGGCAGCACCAAAAAATTGAAATTTCCAACATGGAAAACCTGAAAAAGTGAAATTCAGCTATATCCGGTGTTCAAAATGTCCTTCTTGTTCACGGACACACTACTGTAGACGTAGACGCTACTGTTTGATGGTTCGGTCGATGATCACTTGGTCAAACATCTGCCACTCTTCAATCAGACGCGCCCTACGCCCTATACGGTTATCGATGCCAAGAATACGCGTGAACGAATAACGCGCTCCTCCAGTAAATGCACCTGGTACTCCGGATCGAGGCCTGGGTTGCTGGGCGGCCACAGCTGGGTGGTATGAAGCCGAGTGTATCCCTGGGCAACTGGTACGTCTACGGTCGTGTGTTCGTGAACAAGAAGGACATTTTGAGCACCATATATAGCTGAATTTCACTTCCTTTCAGGTTTTCCATGTTGGAAAGTTCAATTTTTTGGTGCTGCATTTTAAACGCTCATAACTTTGACAAACTCACGAATATTTCTAATCGGATTTAGGATCTCGTGTAAATATGGTCACTGTTGCTCTGTTTAAAATTTCAGACAAATCTTAAAAGTTTTGACCGAGTTATTACACTTTTTTGTGGAGTCTACTTTTTATCCGGACACAGTGTAATATATATTTATATATTTTCTTCATCCATGAGCCTGCAAACCTTTCATAAGGAAACTCAACTGCATGTCATGTTGGCCCAGTATGAGAATTGTAGAAAATTAAACGGGATGGTGGACACTGCACGATGCAACGAAGACTTTACAATAGGCCTACGGGGGTGGGGGGCAAGTTCATACAGGATCTATGCCTAAGACCGGCCCTGGGACCTAAGAAAGATTAAAGGGGTTAAACCCCTCTGCCTCTCCGGCAATCCCAGCCATGTGCTGACCAAGCAAGCCTAGACCTCCCTCAGCGACTACAGGCGCTATAGAAGTCTGCGTTGTAGGCCTATTAATTTGTCCTTAATAGGCCTACAAATGATAATAATAAGAAGATGAAAAATGATGGACTCTTCGTCACAAATAAAAATTATATCCGGAAGGAAAAAGGAGACTCTGACACAAATAGCCCGAGGCAGACGTAATCCGGTGCTCTTGATGATTTGCGAGTGTCGCATGCAGGCTATAAATTATTATGTATATTCATAGTGATTCAATTAGTGGATGGTTGAAGCGATGAGTAAACACGTTTCAGACATCGTATAACGAAGAAGAAGAAGGAGGAGGAGAAGGAGGAGGAGGAGGAGGAAGAAGAGAAGAAGAAGAAGAAGAAGAAGAAGAAGAAGAAGAAGAAAAAGAAAAAAAAGGAAGAAGAGGCGATGGTTAAGGGAATTTGACGCCGATGGGAAATGACTTTTTCAAGTGTGCAAAAACAGTGTTTGTATATCTTATGAACCGAAAAATTAGCCAGCATGTCAGAGTTCAAGTCTCATGCTTGAGTCATTGGCGCCGACGGGGTGGCCGTCTGATTTGCCCTCCCTGTGCTAAATCCATCAGATGAGGCTGCGGCTATAATGGGGCATGAGGGTGTGCACTGTGCACGTCGCTATCCTAATATAGACACGTTGCAGTGGAAAGGCAAAGAACGTCAAGAGATGATATAGGATTGCGCAAATAGCAGTGATGGGAGCGAGGACGATCGGGTGTACATAATATTTCTGCTGGAGCCGCTGGGTCCTGACTGTGACAGCTATGCTTATGAACATAATATTGGTTGATTGTAAAGATGCCATGGTCGACGATATTACAAAAATCAAATCTATTTAATGTGTTATACTCGATGCATTTAACTTATACTGCAGCTATTGGATTGTTCTAAACAAGTGCGACATAAGTTTTTTAAAAGTAGGAGTAGCCTACGCATGTGCTGAGTTGAATTAATTACAGCATTGCGTATTTTCTATTTGTGAAAGTATCTCGGTTGATTCGCAACCGCGTATCTACAACCAATTCAATATTCATTCGCCCCAGCTGTTACGACTGTTACGGCCACAAGGATCACCATAATTATCTCTCTCGTCCATGGGCGGAGTTTGGTTTCCGTTCTGGGGGGGAGGGGGGCTAAATTTGTCGGGCCTGAGACTCGATCGGCGCCGAAAAATATAAAATATTTTCTCGGCCCAAAAAAGTTGATGACCTTTTCTAATACTCGGGCTATTTGCGAAAGTTTATCCATGAAACAATAATTATTATTGCTTTAAAGATAAACTTTCCTTCTGTAGGCCTATACGTTTATTGTAAGCTAGATGTTGTCTGTATAGGCCGAGCTGTAAGTTTCCTTCTGTATAATTAGTAAGTCTACATGCATGTAGGTTCACATCGTAGGTTTATTCCGGCTGCTCTAATTATGTCTACTTTCGTCATAGGCGAACACTGAACTTTACAATTTTATCTTTTATTCCGTACATCAGACCTGGGCCCCTATGCACATGTAGCTTCTGAATTTAGGGTTACAACGCGCAGCTTGAGGTAGAAGGGAAGACCGAGACGATGATGATGAGGATGACGACGACAATGATGATGATGATGATGATGATGACGATGATGATGATGATGATGATGATGATGATGATGACGATGGTGGTGGTGGTGGTGGTGGTGATGATGATGATGATGATGCTGCTGCTGCTGCTGCTGATGATGATGATGATGATGACGACGACGACGACGACGACGACGATGATGATGATGATGATGATGATGATGATGATGATGATGATGATGATGATGATATCCATGGAGTGGAGAGAAACAGTGAGGGTAATACAAGATTAATACATAGGCCTACGAAGGGGAAGAGGTTGAAGAGAGCGAGTGGAGACGTAGGCCTATGAGGAAGAATACGATAGACAATGAGACATGATGATCATTGGCGCAACCACCCTATGGGACCCACGGGACGCGCCCCCCCAACTTTTGAGTGGTCCCATTGACTTCATTATTATGGTCCCCCCCAACTTTTATGACGTGATTCATTTGGTCCCCCCGCCAACTTTTAGGACGTGATTGCACCTATGATGACGATTACTGAACATGACATTGTACGAGTCTTAAATTAGTATGATTCATAAATAGGTATTATTCATTACCTATTTATTATTCATTTAATAGTTCTGTACCTATTTTGTGTCGTCCGTTTTCGTGGACGACAGAACGTTGTACTGATCGGTGCATTTGCAAGCATTTGTGCGTTGCAACGCGCATGTTGATGGGAAAATTATTATACCGTAATACGAATAACTTTGGCCTTTCAATTGACAGGCAGTGACCTCCAGGACCACGGTGAAACGACCTATTCAAAGCAAGCAATTTCTTTCTAACTTGCCTGAATAAGAAATCGCTTCCATGAAGCTCTGCTTATCTATATGTAGGCCTATACGATGTCAATGTATAAGTGATGTGCAGCTGCAGATAGTCTGGACGGATCGATGTGGAATAGACTGGTGTTAAACGATGTGGTCCGAGCAATCAAAGCCATTGGAGGCTTGGAACCAGATCGTCCTGTCGCCATCTTGTATCAGGGACCCACGGCAGCAAAAACCAATTAAACGACTGCATCCATATAATATTATGATTCATCGAAACATCCAAAATAGACCTACTACACTTAGCGGTTCGTTTGCCAAAGTTCTTGCATAAAGCATTATTACTTCTTCTAAGAACAGTTCTTCGCTCCGTCTGTATAGGATGTAGACCCTATATACGTGTGTTTCATTATGCCTATAGATGCATATACTGAGTGCACATGTTCAAACCCGTAGACGACATTACGCTCTTGATTTCTTTGCAGCGTGCAAGAGAGGCTTTTTTTATCAGATCCGTAAGTGCATTGTGTACCAAGGCCTGACCAATCTTATTGTGTAGGCTACCATGGCCTGACCAATCTTATTGTGTACCATGGCCTGACCAACCTTTCTGCCAAGAACAGGTTGCATTCATGTATATAGTAAATGACTAGAAATTGCAATCCTCACGAGGTATAGGACAACTCAATCCTGAGTTTCAAGTGGACAGCGCTTTCCGAATTGCTCGTTTGCGGACTAGTGAGACTTGAGACAAGAGTTACTGATTTCGTGGATCACCGGGATTCAATAAACCGTCGAAAGACGATAGTTAACCGGTTGACCAAAACGATTGGAACGCGGTTCACATAACTCCATAATTATATACCTTACGTTAGATCTACATGCACACAGTGTGAGAATTGTGGAAAAATAACTGGGGGGGTTGGACCATTATACACTTGGAATTTGGGCGTGAAAAACAGACTTTACTATGGGGCTCTAAGAAAGACTGGGGGGGTTGAAACCCCCCAACCCCCCGGCAATTCTCACCCTGCATGCACATATAGCTGTCTGTTACATTAGACTTTAGAGATTCCGTTGCGAGAGATGGGACTCATCCTAAGAGCGGTTCTTTCCGATGACGTCACGTACTGCTGGTGGCTGCGTCTGCAGATGTTGCAGCAGCCGAGAAGCCTCTTGAAGGCGAACCGGAAGTCGCGATTGAAGCAGGCGTAGATGACCGGGTTGAGCGCAGAGTTCGTGTATCCGATCCAGAAGAGCGCTGAGATGCAGACCTGCGGGACCTTGCACGCCTCCTGGCAGATCGAGTCCGTCAGGTACCAGGTGAAGAAGGGTAGCCAGCAGACGAGGAAGGCTCCCATGATGATGCCCAGGGTCTTGGCCGCCTTGTGCTCCCTCTTCATCTTCCGCCCTTCGCTCGTCAGGCGTCGCGTCTTCTCGTCCACAGAGTTCTTACCATGTGGCGCCGCCGCCTGTGGTACATCTTCATCACCCCCGTTTTGCACGTACCTCCTATCTCCTGTAGCGCTTCCATCTCTTGCTGCTCTCTCCAACCCCACGTCCCCTCCTCCCCTTCCTGCTCCTCCTCCTGGTCCACCCTGTCCGGACAGGGTCCTTGTGACGGGTAGGCTGTGGTCGCCTCCTCCTCCTCCAGCCGTAGAATGTCGTCCGTGGATGTAGGTCATCGCTTGGATGAGCTTCTCCTGTCGTCGAGCCTCTCGGTAGATCTTGATGTACGTGAAGACCATGACCAGCGCCGGCGTCCAGAACGACACGCTTGACGACACAATACCGTACGGCATGTTGACGATGAACAGACATTGACCGTCCTCGACGCTGTTCTCGTGTCCGTCAGCGACGTACCACTTCTTGTGGACGGGGACATGGGAGAGGAGCGTGGACGCCGTCCAGACGGCACCGAGGGCGATGACGACCCTTCGGCGGGTCATCCGACGATCGTAGCCGAACGGATCGGTGATGGCTATGTAGCGATCCATGCTGATGCAGCAGAGATGGAGGAGCGATGCCGTGCAGAAGAGAACGTCGTTCGCGTTGAACAGATCGCAGACGAACTGCGTGAACAGCCATCGTCGTGCGAGTATCTCCTGTGATGCACTGAACGGCATAACAAGAACGGCGACTAGCAGATCAGCCGACGCCAGCGACACGATGAACGTGTTCGCTATTATGCGCAGCTTATCGAATCGAGCGACGCTTATGATCACCAACGTGTTTCCGACGACGGCTGACGTAATGATGATGACGAGGATCGTTGCCTTGACAACGGTCACCGCGAAGACGTCGTCGTCATCATCGTTGACGTCATTCGATGACGCAGTTGAGCGGTCCACGCTCTCGTTTAGTAGTGATTCGTTTGCGTTGATGATTTCGTAGAAGTCCGTCGCAAGTGCTTGGATCGTTGAGACCCCATCGAAATGGGAAATGGTCGACATGAAGACTGTGGCTTTAGTTCATGGATGGTTTACTCTTATTATCGTCCGTATGAGTGACGCATGTAATGACAGCTGCGCTGGTTCCCTGTGTTCAGATAACGCAGGTTCAGATCGATGTGATGCGCTGCGTCATGAGTATGTAGTAATCGTCAAAAATACTTGGTTCTGGTCTAGTTGACACGCAGTATGGCAAAGTAGCTTTCTTAAATGCTTGGTTCTTTGTCTATAGTTGACGCGCAGTATGGCAAAGTAATCGTCTTAGATACTTGGTTCTTTGTCTAGTTGACACGCAGTATATATATGACAAAATACTCGTCTTAGATACTTGGTTCTTTGTCCAGTTGACACGCAGTACGATAAAGTAATCGTCTTGGATACTTGGTTCCTGGTCTGGATGACAGGCAGTATGATAAAGTAATCGTCTTAGATACTTGGTTCCTGGTCTAAATGACAGGCAGTATGGCACGTAGCAATCGTCTTAGATACTTGGTTCTTTGTCTAGTCGACACGCAATTGTAGCTGTTGAGGTGCGGAATTATTCTTAGACTCGGAGCTGTGGACGACATCACATGGAACGTAGACATGTAGACCTACGCATATATGACGCATAAAAGCTTGAACTTGGAATTGTCCGACGTATTGATTCAGAACAGACGAAAGACGTTTGGCGCTGACGATATCGGTTTAGATTGTCTAAAATTCAAAATTGAGCAAACAGTGAATCATTAAGCAAACAATCTCTTCCGCAAGATTTCTATTCTTAGTAATACAAGTTGAAGGCACAGACGAACAGTAAACGGTTTACAAGTGGGTGACGAATGAAAGGACTGAGCTACAGTCGGTGTATACGACGAACGGTTTCGATGAATGAGAAGTGAATTAAAAGACCGGAAAAAGACAAGAAGGTCGAATTGGAAGAAAGAAGAAAAGCGAGGAAAGAAAAAGAGCGTATAGGCTATTATAATTATATAGCGCTACAGTTTATTAATCCAGGAACTTATAAAGTCAAGTGAAATAAAAAATCTACTTCGTGCATGGCTGTCCTTATTACATGTAGGCCTACGTATACAGTTCTAGACACATCTGTCACAAATCCTCCGCATTTCTTCTATCATTCTCTCATCGCTGTTGCGCTGTATATATATCTATGTATATATATATAGATATATATGCATGAATATGCATTAAACCCGAATAAATAAATTTATTGGCCTTTTTCGTCTAAACCATCGTGATGCATCGCAATGTATAGGATATGAATCGTCGTTTGTGTCGTTATTCTTCGTTTGAACCCTATATTCTCATCACTGCATATCACATTAATCTTCATGATTTCACCTTCGCTTCCTGCCATCGATGCCACTTCGGCTGCTGATGCTGCTCCTCTGTGATGCTGATGCTGCTGCTGCTGGTGCTGTCGGTGCTGCCTTCATTGCGTAAATATGACGTAACTATCTCCGAGGTTCCGAACTCGTGTTCCTCTTTCTCGCCTGTCATATGGCACACGACTATTCATCATCACAACTCACTTTATACTCTCATGCATACATGTATGTCCGACGTATACTTATAGATTCATTTGATGCACGAGCATGCAATGCATACATATAATGTGTATGTTTATGCCTATGTATCCTACATACATTACGTAATAATCACTTATAGATTTGTAGACTGTGTACACATGTAGGCTATATACTCAAATGCATGTATAATTTGTATATAATTATACGTATATAATGCATTACGAATGCATAGACATGTATATTGTAGGCGTATGCGATGCATACATGCATTATGTATACACTATGCAACTATACATGCATGCTTGTATTTACATAAACTCAATATTTCTGTGTAAGGAATTATGTGGCTTTCTTGTGTTTGCCAACGCCGTGGGTCGATGCAGTTGATGGTGGTGTTAATGATGGTGATGGTGATGATGAGGATGATTATGATTATGATGATAATGATGATGATGATGATGATGATGATGATGGTGGTGGTGGTGGTGGTGGTGGTGGTGGTGGTGGTGGTGGTGGTGGTGGTGGTGGTGGTGGTGGTGGTGGTGGTGGTGGTGGTGGTGGTGGTGGTGGTGGTGGTGGTGGTGGTGGTGGTGGTGGTGATAATGATGATGACGCAGTTGCTGGTGATGATGATGATGATGACGGTGATAATGATGATGATGATGATGATGATGATGATGATGATGATGATGATGATGATGATGGTGATGATGGTGATGATGGAGATAGATAATTATGTGCTTGAAAATTATGGAGTTGCTGTCGTTGGTGAAAAAGAAAGACAACGACAAAGGTCGCCGGAATCATCTTAACAAAAGACAATGTCTATAGTACCTGCATTGTTCAATTAACTACAAATCGACCTTCGATTCCTTCAAATTCTACAGCTGCATATATTCCTCTCGGGTGAATTTAATTACTTCCTCATTCTAATCATTTTACGACAATAGACAGATATATGTTTGATTAGAACCGACAGCCCGATATAGACCCTACAGGCTATGTATGTGCACCGAGAGATTAGCCTAATAGGGGCCTAAATGTGCTGAAATAGGTAGAGAGCAGTTCGCTGCCTAATCTATAAATATATCTAATCTATAAATATATCTAATCTATAAATAAATGGTCTAGTAGGCTGGTGGTGATGATGATGATGGCGGTACTCTACGACTACAACATATAGTAAAAAGCTCAACTAATAATACCTGCAGTAAGCCTAATTAAAGCCTGTATAGGTGGCTTATCGATATAGCACTGGCATGAAGGCTTACTGATAAGGATCTCCGTGTCGGTAGCATGAATCGTCTCATTTGTACTTCAGTCCATAGATCCAATTAACCTCGACAGCTTATAATTATATATGATGAAGTTACATACTCCACTGGAGAGGGAAAGTGGAGCTCGAACGATCTGGAAGTACATCGTATCATCCAACGCTTTCAACATATAATCCCAAATCGACACGAAACTCTTTGCCACAGCATTTAGATTCACACAAAGAACGTTATGCTGGGAGGAGGAGCCTTATAGGTCCTACTCAGTACCGTACTCAGCCTACGCAGCAGCAGCTGTTGTCCTATGCTAACATGACGTGATTCGTGAGAGACGCGCCGGTTTCAAAAATTTAACGTTGGCTGCAGAGCCAAACGAGATTTACAAAGACGGAAAACGTCAGTAGGCCTATACACAACTCAGGTGCATGATTACAGGCACATTCTTTACACGGATATAATTATAACCTATGCACACACGCACGCACACGCGCGCGCACACACACACACTTAAGAGACAAATGATTACACGTACATATCCAACAAGCGTTTAGATATTCATAGAAAATACGACCAGTTAGCTTAATGAGCTAATAATTATTTTAAGGCGATAGCCGACGAAAAGTTGCGCCCGGTGTTCGTCGATGATATCGCTTAATGACAAGCAAACATTATCAATACATTCCCAGTCCGACTGCATTTAACAGCAGCTGAGCAGCTCACAGTTACTATAACTGTCGACGGGCTAATCTTCGGCTATTTATGGCACACTGAATCAACAAATTCATCTGATTCTTACAATAGGCATGTGAGGCTTTGTTCCTGAATGCTGGATTTTGTATGCATGTGTTGTAAAACTGAGTGCAAATATACAGGAAATCGGCATGCAGGATTTAAGTTTAGGCCTACGCGTTTATAGATCTATATATATATATTATATATATATATATATATATATATATATATCAATCGTAGACTATATGGCCTCGGCCTTGCTCATTTTCAACAAGGCCTATATAACTGATTCGGTGAAATCATTCATCCAATCAATTGAATAGGCACCACGCAATTTTTGAGGTCCCCAACTTCCCGTTTATGGACAATGCTTTAAATCTCTTAGATACTTTAGATTACGGTGTCAAGCGCACACTTGAGAAAATGGCCTTTCGCTTTTCTCTTCTTATCTTATTAAACAAACAGCTCAACGCAACAATTAGGCCTAGGCCTATAGATCTATACTTCTATCGCAAAACTCATGACTTCAATAAATCGAACTCTATAGAAACAGTAAGCGTCAGATAATATAATTAATAGATTAATGGTCGATGTAATTTCTAACTATAGCATAAAACAGCAGTAAGAGACTGACTATAAAACACACTGCCCCTGGAACGTAGGCCTATAATATAGACCTCTCTATAATTATTGTGCATACTCTCAGCATATTCGTCCAGTCAGCCCTGCAGCGATTTCAACACGCAAAGTCTTTACGTATACATGAAGCCGGTTGGACACGTGTCATCACAATAGGGCGTATGCACATTGGATTTCCAAAACTTGCTGAATCATTAAATCTATGCTATGTATACGGTTACCACCCGATATCCCGATCGCGAGATAAATGTACCGCGTCCGTATACGTGTACATCATCCAGAGCAGTGGCGTAGACAAGGGGATTTAGGGGGTTATACCCCATTGGCTTAGAAAAAGGTTATTTATCCACGTAAACAAGAAAGAAAAAAACAGTTGTTTGTAGTGACAATTGTTTTTCTTACTTTATTAATACTGTTGGGTTGCCAGGGTTGGTGTCAGGAATGAAGGGGCATTTGGCCAGGCCATAAAACCCAAACATAAATTCATGACTACGTCACTGACCTTGAGAAACTTAGCAGCCAAAAGTCCCTATTGTAGACTATACTTCCAAATCGGTGACAGAAATCACAAAATGCTGTCCCTTAAAACGTAATACTCGCACTATAGGCCTAATTATTTTGTTCAACACCGCTTATAAATTTATAACGCAGAATTTAGCAATAATTAAATATGATTATACTATAATTTATCAGAAACAACAGAAAGGTCAAAACGGTGCATGAGGAGGGTATACGGCACAGAGAAAATATGATACGACAGGGAGGAGAATGCAGAGATTTGATAATGATTAGCAATTATGAGCTATGGATTATGATGATTTCACCGTGTGTGCGTGTACTGTGTATGTGTATGTGTGTGTGTGTATGTGTGTGTATGTGTGTGTGCGTGTATGTGTGTGTGTGTGTATGTGTGCGTGTGTGTGTGTGTGTATGTGTGTATGTGTGTGTGTGTGAGCGCGCGTGTGTGTGTGTGTGTGCGCGCGCGTGTGTATGTGTGTGTGTGTGTATACTATAGGCATATCCATTACGCTTGCTCTGCTGCATGGTGGCCATTTCATTATAGAGTGAAACGTGATTCATGATTAACTGATTGATTGCTATACCCTGGGTCTGAGCCAATGCAATGCTTGCAAATTGAGTGTTTGTGTTTATGGACACTGCAGGATGTCATTTTAGAAAATTGACAACTTAGATAAGTCTGCAAAGCTGTTTCAGCGTAAATCAAAATTGTAAAAAAGCGGGACAGGATGTGGGTTGAACTAGTGGATAATAATTTTCTTGTGAAAACAAATTATGCCTATAATATAGAATTACATGTGCGGAGTTTAGGTCACAGGACATAGTTAAAAGACAGTGAAAGCTGTAAAGAGTAGGCCTAATTTCAAATGCAAATCAAACCAATAAAGTCAAAATATGATCATCGCAAACCGGTATATCATAACCATAATTTTTGTATTATATCATATCCTAAGCTGCTTTAACACTTTTTCTTATGATCGACAGAATCTGCATGCCCAACATTCAGTCAAAACTTAAAGTATGCCTCCTACGTGAAGAGCGTACAACGCCGCACCTTGAGAATTGTTCATTAGTCGTCCCGGTAATATGACGTTTCGGTTAAGTGTCGCCTGTTCTATTGTCGGCCCGTTCTAATATCGCCCGTTAAAGTGTCGCCGGTCAAGTGTCGTTCGTTCAAATGACCACCGTTCAAATGTCTGTACACCGAATCTGCATATGTTATTAACGTTAAACTATTCATAATAGCCTTACTCATTCACAATTGAATAGAACTGCAAGAATACTAATGAACCATAATGCATAATAAAAAATAATATAAAAAAATTAATACAAATAATTGGATCCATATGCTTTTACCTAACGCAAAGTATTTAATAGCGACATTTAAGCACGTAGGCTATATACTATATAGGCCTAGCCTATAATTTATTGGTTGCGCGACTTGTGCTCCCGACTCATGGTCTCATATTGTGACTCGTGATGTTATTTGCGAAAAAATTGCGCTCCGATTTCCTAATTTAGAAAGGTTGTAAGCCTAGTACTACGTCACGTCAGAATATAATTTAAAAAAAATTAAATTCACGTTGGGTAAGCTGCATGATAAACAGTTACATGTACCTGTTTATGCTGATGGTCCAATTTCCCTCAGTTGTCAATTCCTTGTAAAATATATTTAAACTCTCAGAATTTCAGTGCTCTTTCAGGTCCATATAGGCTAAGCGTGGATGATATTTGGCAAAATAATTTGCAAAACATTAGAAGGAAAGTTTATCCATGAAACAATAATTATTGTTTTAAGGATAAACTTTCCTTCTGTATACGTTTATTGTAAGCTAGAGCCTAGATGTTGTTTGCATAGGCCGAGCTATAAGTTTCCTTCTGTATAATTAGGCTAGTTTATAAGTCTACATGCATGTAGGATGTAGGTTCACATCGTATAGGTCTATTCTGGCTGCTATAATTATGTCTACTTTCGTCATAGGCGAACACTGAACTATACAATTTTATCTTTTATTTCGTACATCAGACCTGAAGCATTTCCATCAATTAGATCATGCAATTAAGTTCTAGTTGATGTATTTTCTTTCTCTTTTTATAGCCCGTATATTCTGCACTGCATTCGGTTAGACCATAAATTGCTTTTCCTGTGTTTAGCGTGAGTGAGTTGTCTTCCCTGTGGCATGCACTAAAAAGAACATATATAGCTGCATGGGCGATTTTTCCTTCAATTCTCTTAGCTCAACGCTGACCCCCTCCCCTGTTAGGACTACGTCATAAAATGAGTGGAAATACAAAGAACAAAATAGCAGCTCACAAATGAATTACCATGATAGTGTCAACCTCCTGGTCTTAGATTCTGAACTCAACGTGGCTGAACCCGTCAAAAATTCCCTCGCATGTAGACGCCTATATGCACAATGAAACGCTCAACCCATCGTACAAACTCATTAACCATGCATAATTATAATACATATTATTCTCGGTTATTGTCGTCTTGTAGAATTTCAAATGAGATTCAAATTGGCTTGTCATGACCTATAAAAACCTATAAAAACCGGGCAAACTGCATGTCTATACCTACCTTCGATCACTGCTCAATGAGTGCTCATCCTATATGCTGCACACGCATGCGTAGGTATCTTTGGCACAAATACGAAGCAACAATTTCGTTGGTTCTCGTCCACTTCATGTTTCTGTCCATCTGCAATGCCCGAACACTTCCCATCTTCAAGAAACGCCTCAAAGTCGTCATTTCTGCTGCATGTTTTCAAACATCTGGATATTTAATTGCCATGCTTTCACCTGAAGCAGCAGTCGACTGCAGCGACTCACACACACACGCCCCAGATTCGCATTTCTGTGCACAGCGCGCGCTAACAATTTTTCATAATGATATTAATCTGAAGAAATGATGACGAGAGCGATCCGTATATAGAGGGAGAAGGAATTTATGGCTTTTAAAGAGCGTAATATAAGCATGATCAGCTATCGATCAATCAATCTTCTGTGTTATAATCTGATGCGAATTGCTTGTGAATTACACTGATATGACGACCAGCGCTTAAAGTGTAGAAATATTGAAGTGCCTGGACGCCTTTATCTAAGTAGGTTGTACTGGCCTATATAGTAAGTGGCAGGACGGCATTCAGATTTGAAAATAAGTAGGCCTACATGGACGCCGTCCATGATTGTCCTGATTTGTCCAGTTATACACTTTGAGCCCTGGATATATGACGTCCACTAACCATGCAGACAATTTCCATAAAGAACATCGCTCCCTCATTATGTGTATACGTATACATTCTGTCCATCATCATGCATGAGGACGCTCCAAGTAGGACAATTAAACACGCAGATGCGCGCGCACACACACGCACACACACACACACATACATACACACATATATATATATACAAATGGGTTTATATATACCCACATACCTACGTGTGCCTATAGTTCATATATACTTTTTATATGCACAAAATATACGGCATCTAAACGGAACACACGAGGTAGCCTCGGCAGCAGGGATCATAGGCCTACACTGCAGAAATGCGTTTCCATGATGGGCAGTGAACACTGCATGGATGGTGGATAACAAGGGTGTTAAACTAAACATTAATGAATCAGGAACAAAGTCTGCTCTAAAGCGGATGAGGCAAAATAATAGTCAGGGAAACATAGTTTGAAACAAATTGAATCCAACCGAAAACATTTAGACATCTTGTATCGAGAATGAACGCTAAGGATGGTTGTGACATGAGCATTACGCACGGAACACGGGAACAGTATTAAGAAAGTTTGCAAGAGTGGAAACACTCAACGGGTGCATTGTTTGACATCGAAATGCCAGTTCTTTGAGAGAGAAAAGAGTGGAGAAGACAACGATATATAGGACCGGAGCAGAGGTTACATATACATGCATATTATACAGGCAGTGAAGAGGAGAGAAACTTACTGGAGGGAACTGAGAATGCTGCTGTCAAGGCCGTAGCTAGGGGGGTGTTTTGGGTGTTTGATCACCCCCCGAAATGGAAAATGTGAAAAATAATATAATGTATTTACGAGCACATGATGTAAAACCATGAAATAAAATCATGAAAACACCCCCCGAAATGAAAAAATGTAAAAAAACAGAAGGGAAATTGGTGAAACACCCCCCGAAATCAAATCCTGGCTACGGCCTTGGCTGCTGTGGATGCTTGGGATCTCGCTGAAGAGTATAATGAAAGGAACGAGGTCATCGGAGACGCGTTGCAAGGAGTGGCATGAATCACTGACGATATAATTCATGGGAGACGAGGTTGAGACGGTCGTGTGATGAGAAGAGATCGAGGATGAAAACTGCTTAAAAAGAATGATGACAGCAGACGTCACCGGGACAGCATAGGTCACTGGGTGTCAGAGGCGACCGAGGACAGCAGAAGAAGAGATGAGGGACAGGACAAGATCTGAAGTCTCTCAGATTGACGAAAGAAGATACCGCGCTGACAGAAAGAAATGGAGAAGAAGGATACGTGTGGCTGACCCCGAGCTCCAAGGTCCTCTGGAAGGGATTGATTCTTCTGAAGAAGATATGTGTGTATACGCGTATACATGTACACTGCTCATGTGAGGCGGTGATAATAAACAAGCGCTGCACACTTTAATTATGCATTCATTATACTAGTGCACTACATAGTTTTATGCACGTACATGTATACTCATGAGAGATTACTTTGCACGTAGATAGGTTGTGGACAGTCAAATCTCGGCGGTTAATAGAGTCTATATATTGTTTATTGTCTATTGTTTATTGTCTATGGCCCTTAAAGATTCGGGGTAATTCGAAGATTAAAGCAAAACATGTTGACTGTATATGTATATATGTATATACATGTATATATTATACCTTCTATATATGAATTCTTTTTCTGGAAAAGTATAGTTTAAGCTAGACAATGACCGTACGAAAGTGTGCAATAAAACACCTATTATAGGCCTACGTGTATACGCACCTGACTTCAAAAGAAGCAAGATCATGCCATAATGTATGCACTTGTGATCAAAATAAATGTTGTAAGCACTATATAGGATAATTATAGACCCACACATCGGACGGCATAATAAAACTCACGTGCACGTGTGACGTGGGTCGCACGATATTTGAACTAAACTCGACGAATTCTCCTAAATCTTATAGTCTATATATAGACCTATAGCTGCCTGAATGAAGAGTTTCAGGCTTGAAAGGTTTTGTGTTCTAATGTTCTATGCTCCAACTACTCAATGTCAGAGGGTTTAACGCAGCTAATATATTATACATATATATATATATATATACATAGGCTAAATTATATAGGGATGTACATATAATATATATATAAGCTATATATATATAAGCTATCATCGGTAAGTGTATGTTTACATATCACTTCAGTGGCTTTATTTAGGTATAAGGGTCTATTAGACCTACAGGGCGATGATCTTGAGTTGCCGTGTTGGCTGATCGTTGCGTCCCTTGACACGGACGGATTGCCATCGATCGAGTCTTCTGTTAAAGTGCGAGTTACACACAGACGAAGCCAACAGCATAAAATAATTATTATAGAAGAAAAAATAGAATGAATCGAGCCAATCAAAAATTTAATGACGACATGGACGTTTTTCAACGGACGATTCTTCAAGGAGCAGGGAGATGGGGAGGAGGGGGACACTGAGTAGTTTTTTGATCGTCAAAAGAGTGGATGGGCTCACTAAAAGTGATATAACTTTTGCTCTGTTTCAAATATTTCGATGGAATTTGGTTATTATGGGCTACGTATATATATGAATTGCCATTAAGCATGTAAAACTTGATATGAAATATTCTTATTTTTGGTCAAAATATTGGCAAAAACCGTAGGGTAAGAGATTGTTTTTTTGGCCCACCCTGAATATACAAGTGCAGATGGGCAGTCAATATTATCAGGTTTACGTCAGTGTTTAATCTAGTCCTCCTGCTTTGGGGGGGCATTCAGCAGCTTTCTGGGGGTGGGGAACGGCCGATTTGACACCGACGACACCCTTTGACCGGAATATTTTTCTGACAAACTTTTTTAGACTTTCTGCACAAATTTCCGTTAAACTTAACCAATTTCCGATGTGCTTTAGGATTTGATGATCTTTTAAAGTAGAATTTGATTACCTTTTATAGTAGAATCTGATGACCACTTTTAGTAGAATCTACAAGATGACCATTTTTAGTAGGCCTAGAATCTAATTAGTAATTACCTTTTTTAGTACATCAATGCTTACTATCAAACTCTGGCGGGGAAAATAGTACACTATAGCCTATAATTTTACATGTCACACGTGGACAGAACCTGTCGAATTTTTCTGGAGAGGAAAAATGTTACCTGTGTAATTTTTACTGGGGTATGGGTACGTGGGGGAACGGACATTAGCCCCCCTGGACATTATCCCCCCCGGACATTATCCCCCCGGACATTAGCCCCCTGGACATTAGCCCCCCGGATATTAGCCCCCCGGGGTAGGACATTATCCCCCCCAGTATATGATAACATTACCTAAAAGTGATGCACAAAATGTAATTAATGGGCCTATGTTATATGAATATCTATACATTACACATTAGTTTAACATCCTGTAGGAATATGCTAAGTTAATTGAAGGTTTAATATGTATATTATAAGACATTTTAAAGGTCTGAAACGACGCTAAGAAGTATACGAAGCTCATATGCAAATGACGTTAACAAACCTTCGTTGTAGCCATAACTGACACTACAAGTAGGACTACTTACTGTATACGATTCCCATTCGTTCATTTCTCTAATGTATTGAATCTAATTTTGAATTGAAATTACGCTAATATGTATGTATATTCGTTTAATTCAATAAACAACAGACAGAACGCTGTAGGTTTGCATTAACAGTATGGCTGCTTAAAGCTTATGGTCAAAATAGTTAGTAGGCCTACATGTTTTTGAATAACATTCTTGGGATAAAGTTTAACGAGTCTTTATTGGGGAGGATGAAATTGTGAGCCCTTTCTCTAAAGTTATATAATGGATCACGTTGTAGTGGAAAGAGGTTACGGAGGACATGAAGTTCATTTCCCTGAGCAGCTTTGAAAAGTCTACGAAGCGGAGACATAGCCTAACTGACGTTAACAAATCTTTGTTGTGAGACACTAAACAAATAGATTGTATTGGCCCTAGGCCCTATATACGGTTCCCATTCGTTCATTTCAAATCTAAGTCTAGGCCTAGACCTATTGATACAATTGGGACCTAAATGACACAAAGTACTTTCGTTTGCATGTGAATGCAAGTGACAATAATTATTCTTATCGGTTACGGCATTATTCTACGATTTGCACATAGGGGGGGACTTTGTCCGGGGGGGGCTAATGTCCTACGCAAAATCGGGGGGGGATATGTCCGGGGGCTAATGTCCGGGGGGACAATGTCCGGGGGGGATAATGTCCAGGGGGCTAATGTCCTACAACCGGGTACGTGCATGCATGTAAAGCACCTCTCAAATTTTCTGCAGAGAATGCCATTCCGGGGGAGGGACTTCCCACAGAGACGCCTAGATTAAAAATTGGGTTTGCGTGATACATAACATAGACTTAAGAACCATAAGGTCCTATATAGGCCTATAGGCTATATAAGTGAATATATTCCGCCTATAGATCTATCTGACCCGGCGAAGAAAACAATCAATCGATATTTGTTAATCGAATATTCGATTTAGACAGGCCATGCAATCATCGTTGTGAGTCGATGAAGCCGATTCCAAACCGATATTCAGAGGAACCGAAACCAACGCGGAACTCAATTAGCCTACTCTGCATATAGCCTACCTGCCGAAACTCGAAGATATAGAAACCGATGAGCCGAAAATTCCGTAAAGAAAGTGACTTTAAAAACCGAGTCCGACTCTGCTGTATGCACGTTATTTCGCCTAAACTCGGTTCATTATTTTGACATAGACTAATTATGTCCAAAGCGAATCTGCAACTTTAGAGGCACATTCGTGTAATAAGCTATAAGCCGGACACTGAAAGCTGGCGGTCTATTCTGTGCATTCGATCGTCTATAGCCTACACTATCTATAGGCTATAGCCTACTGAAAATTGACGACCGTGATGAAATGCATATACGCACAGAAAGACGGACTGCAGAGCCTCATCGAATGATGGTTGCGTTCATCTATGATGTGAAGGACTTGTCAAAATGATTAGACTAAACACACCGATACACAGCAATTAGACCTGCGTCAAATACGTGGACATATAATTATTAGCACACGACTTGAACCTGAATAGGTCTACATGAACTCAGGCGTAGCCTATAGTTGACATCGCATTATATAAAGTGTGTATTTGTATTAGGTCTATGCCTAATTTGCCACGACGAACGTTGTCGCCAATCGTGTATAATCTTAAGCTGCATGCCTAATTGTTAGTAGGCCTAGGCGGCAAGGCCTGTAATTGATAATGAACCTATAATTTATAGGATCAATTGTAATATTATTTTTTATCATAGATTACTCAGTCCGAATATGACAGACACGTCTTCGTCTGGCTAAAAAATTATTCTACTCACATGTTTAAGCACAAACTGATCTGTTGATGCGATTCCATCTGCAGCATGTATAGACTTATGAGTCTCAGCTGCATGGAGACAGAGTGGATGGAAATGGGAATAGTTTTTCACGCAAGAAACTCCACGTCTATTGTCTGCGATGGTTCGGATAGAAGCTATGTACAATGTAGGCCTATACATAAGTTACGTGGTTCTTTACGAAGACGATCACACAATTTATAAATCGACCGATCTGCTAACCGAAATTAAATATCTCTAGCCTTCACCGTAGCCTATATAATACATGCATATCTTCTTTGCACTGACTAACGCGCGTTATGTGACGAATAGTAGATTAATTTCGAAAAGGACAAAGGATTTTCTGGGAAAACAACGCTATCTATAAAAAGTGCACCTGAAGAATAGACTGTGGAAGATCGCCCATACCCATAACACTTAAATATTGCCTACCTGATAGAAAAAGGCCAGGCGATAATTTGAATAATCCAGCCACAACCATATTCAAAGTTTTGACTCATTGCTAATCCAACAAAGGAAATTACTCCCTCTGGTCGTCATTCACAGTGCATGGTTCGGGTTGACGAGGTCAAGTCGTCGTTTGCTCTGTGTTTCGCTCCTTCAAACGATATCCTTGCAATCGCTTCGCTTTGCAGGAGTTTTCTCGGTGACACAATAATTATTATCACTGCGCGCTTCGCTCAACGTGCCTTTGGTCTGCACGCTTTGAAGGTGGTGTTTGCACGGAAACATAAACAGTGGTTGAGATAGACATGTATAGTATACAGGCTACAACGTCTGCTTACACGTTTGCAAACATGGACAAAGTCAGATGAAAAGACTTCTAAGATTGCGGCTGCATATTATAGGCGACAGACGTGAGTGTTAAAGCCAAGCATACCAATTTCCGCACTACATGTGCAATTTTTTGCCTATCTGTCTGCCTGTCTGTCTCTCATTTTGCTCTCTGTCTCTATCTCTCTGTATCTCTCTGTCTCTCTCTGTCTCTCTGTCTGTCTGTCTCTCTCTCCCCTCTGTCCATCCCTCACTCGAATTCTCTTCCGGCCTCTGTCTGTCTGTCTGTCTGTCTGTCTGTCTCACGCTCTACTCTATAACAACGTGCATAAATGTAAGCATACAATAAATTGCATACACTGGCTAATACGTAGGCTACATGTATGCAAACACGAAATTGTGATGTCAAGACAATAAAACGCGAGTCAAGATGAAAAAACGACAAGCCAAATATAAGACATCTTAGTGAAACTGAAACCACATAACCAGTCTTAGTCTAGTTGAATTTACCCTCTCTGTTTTACCTGCATGGCTTCGCTTCTAAGACTGAATGCACACGTTTTATATCCAATTAAGACGTACTCTCTTGAAATTTGTGACGAAATAGACTCGGACAAAAGTCATAGACCTACTGTGTAGTATACAGTTGGCTATCGTGGCCATACATCTGACGCAGGTCTGCTTTTGCATTGCAATGCAGTAAACCACGTGGCCAGCATTCTGACGTCTGCATAACTTATTTGGCAGTCCCACACAGCATAACTTCTGATCGTAAATCACTGGATAGAGGCATGAACTAACGACAGACGGCGTCAGTTTATGAGCTTAACCAAGTCAGTGCTTAAGTCATCTCAAGTCATCAATCATCACTATGCTTGGCATGTCAAAGTCTCAGTCTACGAGTAGTGAGCAATTAACACGGTGGGATACTTGATCTCAAGGTTAATTGTTCTGCTATAGACTTTTATTGGTCCCGGACTGTGTCCGAGGTTTCCCATCTTATTCATCTTGCAACGACCAGTCTGTGGATAGAAATTGGCATAAATTGCTAAAATACATTGGCTAAACAGTAGTGCTATTGTGCCTTAAAACAATATAAGCATACGCTGATCATTTTCGTTAAAATCGATCGATCAATCGATCGATCATTTTTTTTAGTCTATATAGTGCTGTAATATGCCAGACAAATTTCTGTCCAGGGTAACGGCCTCTGTTGTCATAGACCCTGGTCAAATCGGATCCATTTTCGTTAATTTTTAGTGGAGAAAGTGCACAGAATAGCCACGAAATCGGGCAGAGCGGAAAATTTGCTTAGAAATAGCCCAGCTAAGACGACCTTGAATTTGCTATCGGTATAATCAAGGTTAATGATGCCAGCGCAGTATTCAAGTTTATTGGCAGCTCATTCTTTTATATTTCCATGTTTGCTTAATTAGTGGACAGCCTTGTTTCAAAAGTTCATAAGCATGAACACAAAATGTGCCTGACGCAATTAGACATGAAGTCTAATTAATGCTGGTCATTGGTCGCACAAGTTTTTTCATGACAAACGTCTGAAGGTAAAATACGTTCGTGGGGGGGAGATGGTGTAGTGGGTATGTTCGGTGCCTTGTAGCCGGAGGGTTGCAGGTTAGAATCCACATCAAGCCGCCCCGTATGAATCTTGAGCGAGTCCTTCACTCGCAAATGCTCATGCGCTTCGGCATGAAACTCTGATTCAGTGTGATGATGATGATGATGATGATGATGATGATGATGATGATGATGATGATGATGATGATGATGATGATGATGATGATGATGATGATGATAATGACGATGATGACGATGACGACGACGACGATGATGATGGTTGTGGCGGTGGTGATGTGGTGAAAGCGACGACGATGCTGATGATAAGAATAACAACTATAGTATTAATAATCTTCATTTTGTAACCTGGTAGATCATACTATAATTATATAGCCTATATATACCTTGGGTTAATGCAATAACACGTTAAATTTCTGTTGTGCGTATGGTTATAACTTTTGATTTAAGTGCTGCTTTGCCGACGACATAACCTAGCGTTCGTCTTGACAAATTGACAATTTAATCTATATTTTAATGCTTTAAATAATGCATCAAACTTCCAATCATCTCGCGAACACAACGGCACGAACTGTTTATAGATTATATCAATGCTCTGTTACATTATAATTATGAGCCATCATATATGCATTTAAGTCATATTTCTTTTCCAATATCTCTGTTTCATGATCGGCAAACAGATATAAAATATGCAAAGTAAAACGTACAACTTTCAATAATGATTAATAAAAACTGCATATTGCCAGCATGCAAGCGCTATAATTATATCATCTACACTCTATAGGCCTACAGCCCTTGCAATGTTTATTATGTGTGTGGAAAGCATATTAGATCTACTTAATCAAAATCGCGCAATGAGTAAGATCATCGACGGCAGTTTGGCCTACATGGCCGGATTAAGGCATGTTCAACATGTTTGACCGAACACTTTATGGGGAGGACCACACATGCGGGGGGAGGGGAAATTTTCCGAAAATGTTTAGATTTTTAGCAAATTTCAACCAAACGACTAAAAAAGGTGATCAACTTTCTTTGAAGGGAAATAATCGGTATATTCTACGAAATGTTCGACCAAACGACTAAAAAAGGTAATCAGAATTCTCGGTCGCAAAATATTTCCCGAACAGGACCCCACATTTCTTAATCCGGCCCTGTTGGCCTATTCAGAGGAAAGTAAAGTATCTGCCCCCATTCGCTCATGTATTCATTGCCAGACGCCTAAATCCCTGCAACTCCCTTCCTCCTTATATACAATACAATACAATACAATAATATACAACACAAAATATCGACGATGAACATTGAGTGCAGAAGCTGCTATAGTCCATCTATAGGCCCTACACTTATTTAGCTTCCTGTCGGTATCGTCAAGAATTATCCACTGTCCATATAGGCCTATATATAAACATCGTCTGCTTCTGTGGTTGATCTTGTGCCTGTGTCCCAAAATAGAGTATCCCCCATATTAATTGTATCCCCCCAAAATTAAAAAAGTCGAAAAAACCGCTTCCGCGTGTAGTTTTTTTGGCAAATTAATTTTCATCTGCTTTGTTTTGAACAATGACACTAACAGGTATGTTTATTCCGACTAGATAATTTGTTTTGCCCTGTTTTTAGAGCACTTAAAACATTTAAAACACTTAAGAACACTCAGAGTCACTAAATAAATTCGAGTTGCCTTTATCTGAGCATTGCCTAGGACGCTTAAATCAATTAGAGTCACTTTAAATTTTGATTACAGCATAAACATTTTTATTATGCGCATTTTTCAAAAAAGAGGATAGATTGGTTTATCCCTTCGGATAGTATAGACCGGTTAATTTCATCCGGGGGGATAGATTAATTCATCCCCCCGGATAGCTTTCAGGGGGATACTCCGTTTCATGACACCTGCACGAACCGATCATCGACTGCTTTCTTCGAAAGAGATTTATTATGCGCATTTCATGAAAGGTTTATGTCCTGCTGGATATGAAGCCGTAAAGCACTTTGAATCCTATCTGCAGTGTTCGCTATTCGACTGCATGCAGAGCGACCAGGAAGACCATCTGGATCTGACCTAATCTGATCTGATCTGATATCTGATCTGATCTGATCTGGTAATATTATGAGATTGGGTTTAAGAAGGGAAACGACAAATTGGACGACAATCGATTGACGAGTCATTTTAGACGAATGAATTAATCTGCCATATTGACTGCTAATATATATATATATCATATATATACCGGGCTTAAAGTGTGCCTGGACGGTCATGAACGGCGTCCATGCACTTGTTTTAATATCTGAACGCCGTCCAGCCACTTATTGGCGAGCACAGACTAGAAAGGTAAGGGGCGTCCAGGCACTTCTTTTGGAGAAGTAAGGGGCGTCCAGGCACTTATTTTTCCACATTTTAGGCATGCGCTGTATATATAGAGTCTATACATATAGGTTATGTATAATAGGTGGCTATTACGCTAATACGAGAATATATATAAGCTTATAAAAGCCATGAATGTGAATTAAGCGTTAGCGATTTCATTTTGCTAGACCATACGCCTATCTATAAAGACGCTTGGTCTGCAGTCATCTTTCACGATGGACTGATCACATCCACTAAATTAGAAACCGAGACTTGTATCCATATTTCGGGTGCATGGCGTAACTTGAGCCTATAGTAATAAAGAGAGGGCACTCAAAAATGAGTTAAACACTGACGTAAAACTAATCGGGAAGGCTGCAGAAGGGAACTGATCCCGGACTTCCCGGTTGCTTAGTGGGGATATAATATTACAAGGTCAGTGTTTACTTTTTGCAATTGGACAATAATTTCAGAGCATGCCCTGGAGAATCTAATTCGCAGTCAATTGGTTGTGAGTTCACTACAGCGTGCGGTCAATCATTAGCAAAATACTAAACAAAATGCATTACTGTGTGGCCTTAGAGATGTCGCACACTAGAACTGACTGGTTTTAAATCTGCATAATTTGTTCTCATTATATGCAAATTCCTATCCAGTTACAAGTAGGCTAGGCCTAGCTCTACAAGGAATTATAAAAACGAATATCTGCAACTGCGTTTCCAAGGAAGCAGATATAAAAAAATTGCGGATATTTTCACAATCCCGGAAGTTATTTAGGCCCATTATATTGCATGCGACTAAGGTTACGCAAGCCTACATCATGTGTAATATAGCAAGTTCCATGCAAGTTGTAGCCATTGTTAAATTTCATTCTAAGCAAATCTCAATTCTTTGACTCAATAGTCGCCTGAAATATCACAAATTCATCGTAAGCTTATAAGTCGAGGGCAATTAACCTATAGCAGCAGTGCAGTCGTCTTACCAGCGGTCTGGACATCACGATTTAAGACTCTTAAAAGCTAAAACTCTAAAATACGAGTTGACTGCAACTTCTAGACTTCGAGCGTATATATATATATACTTATATAGCAAATGAATAATGGCCGTTATAATAAATGATAAACAAACATGGGTTTATAACGGCATTCCGATGTTAAAATAAAAACGATGAAGTTGAGTTCCATGCACTTGCGTTAATGTTTCTTACTGATAAGTTTGCCAGCTAGCCTATTCCTCTTTTGTAATGAATAATCATCCAACAATTGAACAACGTCGCCGCCTTGTTCATGATACTGCCTACTGTTTTCGGCAGTTCTTGGTAACCCGGGTCACGTCCTCACAGGCTGTTTGTTCCAATCTGCTAAGGCGAGGGTTTATTGTTCAATGATTTCTCCCATGACCTTAGCGCAAACAAACGGCAGCGTGATTAGAATGCTGTCACATACTGACATACTGACTTACTAACTGAATTTAGTTTAATTGTGTATTTTAGATGTTTCGTTTATTCACCATATGGAAGTTTGTACACCGGAGTGCTGTTTGGCAACTGCATGATCTGATAAAGAAAATAGACCCTTTAATTACTTTTTAAGTCTAATTTCTTGTGCCTATTATATGGTATATTTTTCCAGCATGTCAAATACGCATAAACGCGAGCACGCACGCAATGCACGCACACACACGCGCGCGCATGTATACAGCACGCCTCTCACACAGACACACACCTACACACATCTACGCACTTTGCATTTACACATACACCCACACCTACATCTATATCAAGACACAAAAACACACACTTATTTTACATATAGGTCTATATTTTATATAATTATATCCAGGGGCGCAGTCATGAAAAAATCGAGATGGCTGCATTTCGCAGGGTTTTTCCCATTGGCCTTTGTCTTATAAAGTTAACAGAAATAGTCTTAAAATTCGGAAACTTTATTTTCTCGGAGAGTTTGAAGCTTTAAAACCCAAAAACGCTGTGATTATGTGTGTGTGTGTTTGTGTGTGTGTGTGTGTGTGTGTGTGTGTGTGTGTGTGTGTGTGTGTGTGTGTGTGTGGATTTGCAGTTTTAGCGTCACTGTGTGGTACCAAAGACCATTAGCAACGTCCTCCTCCTTTATCCAGGCTTGGGACTGGCACTGGCAGAGTACAACCAGTGGCGGAGTTCGCTGTGATTATAATATATAATAGTCTATATATACTTGCTCCACAACTATATACTTGTGTGCATGGCGTCATTTTGGTTAATCTTTAATCCAGTCGAAACAAGCGTAGGCATTAAAAGTTCCTTCATGTAATCGAGTCATTTATCAGCAACGGGGCTTCCATCGCATCAAGCGCCACCACCACCACCGCCACCACCACCGCCGCCACCACCACCGCCGCCACCGCCACCGCCACCGCCACCGCCACTGTCTGCTGCCAGAACCAATAAAACTCGGCGACACTCGGACTCTGTTGTTTCTGCAGACGACTGCAGCTCACCGCACGCACTCACACATATATCCTACGCGTTATCTGTTTCGTGTGATGCTTAGTGGAAGAAGCATGATTATTGTTATCAATAGACAGATCCTCTATAAATCTATGAATGTGATTATGTAAATGTCAAGCCTTGTAATGATGGTAGTGTGGTGGACTGCTGGTGCACGACTAGAATCATGAATCACCTCCCGGTTACGCTTCGCTCTCTACTTGTGGCCCATCCGGCTGGGTTCTACAAGTCTCTCAAGTCTTTTTTCTTTGCTCGTGGTTGGGCTGGGAACGCCTCTGAGTAGTTTCTTGAAGGGGCGCTTTATAAATGCTATGAATGAATGAATTATGATCGGTTGAAGAGTTCAGTCGAGAGTTTCACTAAGTGGCAACTTGCAAGTGGCAGAAGTGAGCGAACGCGGATGAGGTGAAATTAACAGGCAAGGTAGAATTAGATGAACAAACTGGTGGAGGTCATTTGGGAATTTGTTCTAAAGAGTATACACAGTACAGATAGTAAAGCAATGTGAACAGATTAAACAGGGAGGAGCGATTATTTCGTAGTTCGTCCCCGGTCGCCAAATATCCCAGCTACGCCACTGTGTCAAAGCATGTTAAAAGGTCGAACTATAGTTTAAGGACAACATTCCTTGTATGGGGAAGTGTATGGGTCAAGATACGAGCACTTGAAAAGACAAAAATAATTACTAGGGATGTAACAGACGATGAATGTCTTTCCTCAGCTCAACATTCCTGTTACGCGAGATCGCCATATTATATCTAGAAGAGAACCTGCAGATTCGCTATAGGGCCTAGGGCTGATACCAAAATCTTACACAATGGACTGATGGCTAGAGGCAGAAATGGAGGGAAGCCCTGCTATATACGCATACTAACTAACTGCATTTACTTCACTCAATAGATAATAGACAGCATCACATAATCTGTAGAATCTGATGTTTCATGTGAATCTTAGGTCCTTGCCCTTCCTGGAATTCATTTATGGACACTTCAGTCTACGATCGCGTCTTCCCAGTTCCCACAGTGATATTGTTCCGGTGGGTGCAGCTCAGGACATCTTTAAAGAGGCACTATATATATACTATATATATAATATATAGCACTGCAGGCACTATATATATATTTAGATATATATCACTGCAGGCAGCCGTAAATTCTCAGGGCGTTTCCATGTGCAAAATTCACACGAGAAGTCAGCTTTAGGCCTTACAGCGGAACCGAGACTTTCCGACTCCGTTTCCAGGTGTTGGCCAGACCTTCCATGCATCCAGGTACAACATGCACAACCGACGCTCTAGTATAAAACGTAGAGTTCAACGTCGAGGCAAAAGTTGTAACTCTTTCGATTTATGGCCCATTATATACTGCCGCCTGAATTATATCTCCTGCAGAGCCTCACCGACCCAATAAAGATTCGCATATTAAGGAAGAGGATTAAGAGGAAGAGGAGGGGAAGGAAGAGGTGGAGATGGAGAAGTATTCTCTTGTTAACCCAGTCAATTGAAGAAGGCTAGTGCGGTATAGAATATTTAATATGCATTCCTCGTTTAACTGTTGTATATTGATTTCCTTTGTCTCCCAACACGAACACAGGTCTGGTTCATCTCATACTTGCAGACATAATTACTATGTTTAAACAGTGTAAGTAGTTTCCCCATAAAATGTTGATATACGAACGTTCCTACCAGGTTATATGGGTTCTTTTATAAGAACCTATATAGATTCTGGTATATGAACCTATAATAGTGCTTCATTTTATAATATAAATTATGTAACCATCCGAATAGATGGGGCGCTATAAAAGTTTGGTTTTACCTACTGCATGCGCAGACATAGTGTCCTACTAAATTCGCTGGGGTTACGGTACCTGTGAATGTCGAAGGCGCTCGACATTTGTCGGCTTTTGTTTTCTCATGGGATCTGATTAATGGGGGTATAATCCAGTTATCTTGCTTTCAGATTGGTTATCTTGGTCCCTGGTTTTCTGGCTCTTTTATTATCCGATTCTTTGGTCCATGGTCTCTCGTATAGTCTTGTTCTGTCGTTGATTATCTAGTTCTCTTAATATCCTGTCTCCTTCTAATCTATCTCTTCAGTCCTCTGTATCTCTAACTCTGCAAAGTGAAACAGGAGTACATATGAAGATGCCATTATGCTTTCAAGAGCTCGCCATTGTTACAAGTCTGTTGTCTACCGGGTACCAAAGCTAATACTTTTGCAATCGTTTCGTCCTGCGTTCATTTGCGACTGCCTCTAACTGCCCTAAAATTTACATTCAACTGCATTTGCTCATTCGGATCATCAATAGATCCTAAAATATCATAATTAAATATATGAACAGTGCAGGGAGGTCGCGGCTGATCCAAAAGTTATAAGTGGTTTCATGAGCTCGAATTATATCCAGCTTATAGCCCTATGCCAGATCCTGTTCATTATTATTATTATTACTATGTGTCTCGCAGCTGCATACTATTCATGTCGTAAAGTCTAATGCATGGTGTCCAGAAAAAGAGAGCTGATTGCTTCTTCTATTAATTGGGATCCAGAGAGGTGGAGAAGCATGCGGTTTAAAACTATATATGCAGTTTGAAATTCGCTAATTAATTTTAAGGAGAAAGTTGATTTTTCAAATTGAGTTTAGGCTACTGAACTGTTTTCTAGAATAGCGAAACAATCGATCTATATGTGAGCCAACTTTAATAGGTATTTAAACATACATTTAAGACTTAATATAATGAGCTTTGGATCAATTTAGACTTCGGCTAGACCATTTCTTGGAACGACTATAGGCCTAGGCATATTTATTTATTTCTAGTAATTCCTACAACATTCCCATACAAGTTAACACCATTTCACGATGTTTCAGAATTATTATTATTAGCGTAGTAAACGTTTAAAAATTACAGTTCATGCATTTTAGAAAATTCCTCACATACAACTAATTTGACAGTTCTGTAATAATTCATTCATTAATTTCGACAATTTATATAGCGCCTCTTCAAGAAACTACTCAGAGGCGCTCCCAGCCCAACCACAGTTAAAAAGTACAAGATCTGGGCAACTTGCAAAAAGCAGGTGAATTTAGCCTAAGCATAAGTCGCAAAGTTAGTGGGAGTCCATTCCAGATAGCGGGGCCCACAATAGAAAAG